>CAMZMU010000124.1:18345087-18493236 GCA_947311845.1 Poa pratensis
ATCTGTGGGGACCCCGGACTAGCTGTCCGAAATACCCGATTATGCTTAACACAACGATCCCGTGATCAGTCTGTCGTTGCACATAATCCGAATTGGATACCAAAGTTTACATCCATTACAGTACCGAATAAAAGTTTTACATAAATGGTCATTTAGACCAAGTTCTTACATAGGTGCCTTCGAGGGCCAAACCAAATATATCAGCGGAAGCTACGGCGTAGTAGACATCATATTCTAATGATGACAACCCGACAGGCAGCTGACTTGTGGAGATCCTTAGTTGGCGTAGAAGTCGCCATATTCCTGCTCTGCGTAGTGTTCCTCCTCGTAGTCTGGCTAGGACAATAGCCAGGGACGAAACCAATATGAGTACATTTGAATGTACTCGCAAACTACCCCAACATGAGTATGCACTAGTTATTTTTAACTTACAACTTTTGTTTGTTTAAAACATCTCTATATCTTTATTGAAAAAGGTAAGAAGAGTTTTATAATCCCTTTTTAAAGAAACCACCATTTTATCTGCTTCTCCAAAAACCCTTCCTTTTTCCTGACCATGGCTCACCATAGTCCATTTATTCCAACAACTCCTACCACTCATTGGTATAATTGTGCCACAACATCACCATTTCAATTTCTTTTTGACTTAAAAGCTTTTCCAAAACTTGCACATGGTCAAAGTAGGGTCTCCCAACTGTCCATATCCGAGGACTCGGCTATTCGAATAGTTTTAATCTGCAGAGGTAGCACGCTTTATCCCATATCCATCCGGCAGCTCATCGTGTCCGCCACGTCTCGCCATACAGGTGTATGCGAAGTAAGCCGCCGACCATAGCCTGTCCTTTGCTCATGCTAGTATAGGATCCTACGCTACGAAATTATCATCCTTTCCATCAACACCCAGTCCAGATTCCCCGTCGGGAAACCTAAGTGTGAGGACTCGTAGTTCTGCCCGGCGAGCGAACCCTTCAATCCCCCATCCTCAGATGCCAGGACCCAGGTCAGGGGGTAGGTCGCTATGACCATCCCCTCATGGAACGAGGTCATCCTCGTTGTTGAGGAGTCCCATACTAATATGAGCAAATTATATGACTACGCCCTTTTCCCATATGTGGTGGATGTGGTCGCACAGGGTATGGATGGTTGACGTAAGTACAAGGACACACTGTGCATTTTTCATAAACATCACCATTTTCCACTTTTCCAACACAACACCGACATCTCGGCATTCCATAAACTCACAAGACATTTCAAAGGAGTTTTGAATAAACAACATTGTTTTCCCATCCTAAAGTTTTATATAAACTACTACATAGGGTGGCAAAATAATATCCATATACTTTTGAAATGAGTTTTATAAATCTTGCTTTGAGAGTAAAACATGTATGAAAGTAGATGCATATGTTTGTAGTGCAAGCTCAGAGAATAGCTTGCCTTGCTTGGCAAAGTGATCTTGCTCTTGTTCTTCAAATTCAGCAAACTCTCCTTCCTCGATATATCCGACAACGTTCTCGTCTAATTAACAACAAACAATGCAAACAATCACTAAGCTATACAAGCAATCATCTCAACATAACCATCATCAACATCACAATTAGCTACTGCACACACAAACCACACAATTTGGTTTTCAAATAAAATTGAATTAAACACTTTTTAATTACTTCTAAATTATGGCAGAACTAGTTATTCATGTTTAATTCCACAACTTGAGTTCTGTTGGTCACAAAAATACAAACTAAAACTATAGAAAGCTACTGAGTGTAGAAGACAACCCAATTTGAATTGGATCATTTGGAGTTACCAAACTCCCTACACATTGGATTGAATCCAGTAGCTTAATAATCAAGTTTTAGCTACCATTTAAATTATATTGCTCCAAAAATTAAACCCTTTTAGGGGTAACTAAACATGGCTATATGTGAGCTAACAAAATTGGTTCTAAGTCATTGGATCAACCAATAATTATCTGTTTTGTCCAGAAGGGTTCAAATTCTATCTTAAACAAACAATAATACTGCACAATAATTCCACCAAAATTTGGGAGCTTAACATGGCAGTACTAAGCTAACAAAATTGGTTTGGAATTATTTGGACTCACAGAGCATCAGAAACAAACAAGTTTAGATTTTAAACCTTCTGTATGTTTCAATAATACTTTTTAAATTTAATTAAATGACATGAGACCAATTGTGTTGGTTAAACAATTTCATAAGCTTTCCAGAACAGTTGAGTTTGATTTATTTGGATTCCTAAATCTCGAGATATTTAATTTCAAAGTTGACATCAGTACTGAGAATTGCAGAGAATTTAAATTAGAAAAATCCACTGTTGTGGATAATGTTGAAATCCCTGACGGGTGGGTCCTACCCAGTGACTCAGCGAAACGGTACGCGCGCGAGGGAAAGATTAAAATTATGACAGTGGGACCCACATGGCAGTCTAACTTAACACGAAGCGGTACGTGGCCGTAGATCTTCGATCCAACGGCTCACGGAGGTCGCCATCGGCGACGACCTAAAACGAGCGGCGCTGCCGCGCGGCGACGGCGAGGTGGACGGATCCTCACCTAGGGGCTCGGGAGGAAGCGGCGATGACGCGAATCGACGGCGGCGGCTCGGGGAAGACGATGGTGCGAGCGGCAGTTGCTGGGGAAGTCTCTGTCGACGGCGGCGATGTCGCGCTCTTCGTCGGCGTCGGGCAGCAACTTCGGCGGAGCTTCGGGGTCGCGTCCGTGCGCTAAAAAGAGGGAAAAGAAGCCTGGGTGAGTGCGGTGAGCTTGGGCAACAGCGTAGAGGGGTCAGAGGGAAGAATGGGAGGGTGTGGCGTTGTGGTGGTGCTCGACCTCAACGGCGGCGTCGGGTGCGGCAGTGCACTGCCCTCGGCGGTGCACAGACGAAATTGAGGCGAGGGAAGCTCGAGGGAGAGGTGTGGTGTTCCAGTGAGGTCTCAGGGTGCTTTTAAGGCTCGGGGCGGTCCACGATGGTCGGGGTCTACGGCGGCGGCCAGGCGCGTCCACGGCACCATTTCTGCATTACCCGGCGAGGGTGCAGAGGCTCGTGGCGGCTTGGGGCTTAACGGGGTCCGGCAAGGTTCTAGAATCATCTAGAGAAGTGGTGCGTGTCGGGGAGCAGAGACGGGGGCCAATTGCTCGGCGCCGTCCAATGCATCCGCGGCGGTCGTCGGGGAACATCGGCGTTAAGGCGATGGGAGAGGTGCCCGTTTTTCTTCCCTGCGGTGCAGAGAGGTGCAGAGGCTCGGGCGAGGGAGAGCGCGGCCAGGGGGGTCCTGGCGGCGAAGAAAACGGCGACGACGGTGAAGGCGACACGGCGATGGTCATCGGGGCTGAGGTCGATGACCATTTTGCAGAAAACCCCCTCCTTCCTCTTTTCTTTTATTTTTCAGTTTTATTTCAATATCCAGAAGCTTTTCCTGGATTTAATTGAGGTACTTAAACATTTTAGAAAATTCTGCAAATATTTGTGGGGCCTCCTCATAACATGTAGAAGCTCCACAAAAATTGGCATTGCCAAATAAAATGTTTGGCAACATTTTCTTTCATAGTACTTTGTTTATGTCATTTTTGATTTATTTCAATTTGTTTTGTTTTAGAATTTTAAAACTAGTTCAAAAATAATATTTGAGAGGGGAAAGTGGTAGGAACAAAATGGGGAGTGTTTACATTACATCTCCTCTGACTTTGGTTTGAAAATAATTGAGTTTGTCACTTGGAGATTTTTATGTGACAACTTGTCACTTTTATTTTCTTGCTTTGAGTTTTATATTTTGTTTTCTTTCTTTCTTACTAGTGTTCACTAGAGCAAACACTCACACAAACAGCAAGAACAACAACTCAAGTAACAAGAAGCAATTAACATACAATAAACAACAAAAGTTTTTGTTGGCTCTCATTTTTGGAATAATAATATTGATTAATAATTTTTGGGATGTTACAATCCTTCCCCCTTAGAATAAATCTCGTCCCGAGATTTGCTAGGCTTAGGTTTTAAGGAGGTCTGGGAATTCGCTTCTAAGATAATCTTCGCGTTCCCAAGTTGCTTCTTCTTCAGAGTGGTTAGTCCACTGGACTTTGTAAAACTTGATCGCACGTCTTCGGGTAACACGAACATCTTCTTCGAGAATTTTGAGGGGTCTCTCACGATAAGTCAAGTCTTGGTTCAGGTCGATGGAGAGGTGGTCGATGTTTTTGAAAACATCAGGCTGGTCAGGAACTTCAAGACACTTCCGGAGCAAGGAAATGTGGAAGACATCATGATAATCTCCTAACTCCTGGGGTAACTCCAGCTGATAGGATACTTCTCCTCGACGAGCAAGGACCTTGAAGGGTCCAATATACCTTGGCGCTAACTTTCCTTTGACATGGAAACGCTGCATTCCTTTAAGGGGTGTCACTCGGAGATAAACATGATCTCCGATACTGAAGTGAGGTCACGGCGCTTGGTGTCAGCATAACTCTTCTGACGGGATTGGGCAGTTTTGAGTTCACGAATAAGCTGAACTTGCTCTTCAGCTTCACGGAGGGTATCTGGTCCAAACAATTTGCCTTCCCTGTATCGGACCAATTCAGGGGTGTACGACACTTCTTGCCGTAAAGGGCTTCAAAAGGGGCCATTTGCAGACTGGACTGATAACTGTTGTTGTACGAGAATTCTGCAAACGGAAGACAATCTTCCCACTTGGAACCATAGGATAGAACACATGCGCGAAGCATGTCCTCCAATATCTGGTTCACTCGCTCAGTTTGGCCATCGGTCTGGGGATGATAAGCTGTGCTAAAGCTAGCTTGGTTCCGAGGGCTTCATGAAGGATTTCCAGAACCTTGAGGTGAATTGCGTGCCTCTATCAGATACAATCTTCTTAGGCACACCATGCAGGCTCACTATTCTGGAAATATACATCGGCCAACTGATGTCCCGATAGGTGGTGTTGACAGGGATGAAATGGGCAACCTTGGTCAGTCGATCAACGATGACCCAGATTGAATCATGGCCTCGGTTGGATCTTGGAAGTCCGGTAATAAAATCCATTCCAATCTCATCCCACTTCCACTCGGGAATTTTCAAAGGTTGAAGCAATCCAGCGGGTCGCTGATGTTCAGCCTTAACTCGCTGGCAGATGTCACACTTGGCTACGAATGAACCAATCTCTCGCTTCATTCCATGCCACCAAAATCTTCTCGAAGGTCTTGGTACATTTTGGTTCCGCCGGGGTGGATTGATAAGGGGTCTCATGGGCCTCCTTCAGGATTAACTCCTTAAGTTCCGTGACATTGGGCACACAGATACGGTCATTGAATTTCAGCACTCCTCAGCATCCGGTAAAACCGGGTGCTTTGCCGAGGGAAATCTTTTTCCTAATTCCCTCTATGCTTTCATGACCTTTCTGGGCTTCTTTGATTTGATCCACAGGGTTGGGGTTAACTCTAAATTGGCGAGATAACCATGGCTAACAAGCTCTAGTCCAAAATCTTGGAACTCTTTGAACAAGGCTGGCTGTTCGGCTTGGATCAGGGCATTCAGGGTGCAAGGTTTGCGATAAGGGCATCGGCAACACATTAGCCTTTCCGGGTGATAATGGATTCCAATATCATAATCCTTGATTAATTCCATCCATCTCCTCTGTCGCAGGTTCAGATCTTTCTGGGTGAAATATATTCAAGCTTTTGTGATCTGTATAGACCTCGCAGCGATGTCCCGCAAGATAGGGACGCCACTTCTTAAGAGCAAAGACCACAGCAGCTAACTCCAAGTCATGGGTTGGGTAATTCTCTTCATGCGGTCGCAACTGCCGGGACAGATACGACACAACTTTGCCTTCTTGCATCAGAACGCAACCAAGTCCGAGGCGTGATGCATCGCAATACACGTCGAAACTCTGGGTGACGTCTGGCATGATCAGGATTGGGGCTGAGGTTAGTTTCTTCTTCAGTTCTTGGAAACTATCCTCACACTTTGAGTCCATTCAAATTTCTTGTCCTTCTTCAACAGTTGGGTCAGAGGTTTGGCTATACTGGAAAATCCTTCGACGAACTTGCGGTAATAACCGGCAAGTCCGAGAAAGCTTCGGATTTCAAAAACATTGGTTGGGGATAACCAGTCAAGAATGGCTTGTATCTTCTCAGGGTCAACAGAAATTCCTCCAGCGGATACAATATGTCCAAGAAATGCCACTTCACTGAGCCAAAACTCACACTTGCTAAGTTTGGCATACAGCTGGTGCTCTTGGAGGGTTTCCAAAACTAGACGCAGGTGTTCAGCATGTCTCTTCGGTCTTGGAATAAATAAGGATGTCATCAAGGAAAACTACCACGAACTGAGTCCATGAAAAATGAACTTGTCGAGGTACTCCATGAAAATCTTGTTCATGAGATTCATGAAAAGGCTGGGGCATTGGTCAGGCCAAAGGACATGACGGTGTATTCAAACAAACCGTAACGGGGGTGAAGGCGGTCTTGGGAATATCTGTCTCTCGGATCTTCAACTGATGGTAACCTGTCCGAAGATCGATCTTTGAAAAGACTCGGGCTCCGTTCATTTGATCGAACAGATCCTCGATCTTGGGAAGAGGGTACTTGTTTTTAATGGTCACGTCATTCAGCTTGCGATAATCCACACACAGGCGTGTGGTACCGTCTCTCTTGTCCACAAAAATAATGGGTGATCCCCATGGTGAAGCGCTTGGGCGGACAAGACCTTTGCTTAGCATATCAGCCAACTGCTTCTTCAACTCAACCAGTTCTTCCGGATTCATCCGATAAGGCTTTTGGGATATGGGGGATGTTCCTGGGATAAGCTCAATTATGAACTCAATATCCCTGTCTGGCGGCATACCAGGCAATTCTTCTGGGAAAACATCCTTGAACAGATGAACAACACGGATCTCATCTAGGGCGGGTCGAGCTATGCTCTCATGGCATCCGGGTCTGGTCTGGCTGGTCTCAGATGCATACTCCACTTCAACTCCATCATCAGAAGTGAGAGAAACAGCTCTTCGGGCACAGTCAATACGACCGTGGTACTTGGCTAACCAATCCATTCCAAGAATAACATCTATGCCTTGGTTTCCTAAGATAATTAGGTCGGCTGCAAACCTTCCTCCTCCAATTTCTATGGGGGTTTCGGAACACATCTGGTTGGTTTTGGCTAACAGTCCTGGGGTTTGTACCAACATTGGTTTGGGTAAAAGACTCCCGACTAAACCTCCCTTAGAAACAAACTCTTTGGTAATAAACGAATGGGTAGCACCAGAATCAAACAGAACAGTTGCAGGTACTGAGTTGACAAGAAACGTACCCAGCACAACATCTGGCGCTTCTTCAGCCTCTTCAGCATTGATGTGGTGCAGACGGCCTCTGACAACAGCAACATTCCCGCGGGGTGCGGCATTCTTGCCATTACCATTTCCATTGCGGCCTTGACCATTGTTCGGTGCAGGTGCATTGGGGCGTGGACAGGCTTCTTGGGATTGGGGCATTCTCTGGAGTAGTGACCTTTGTTGCCACATTCAAAGCAGACAACATTGGCATTGGGGTTGAAGTTGTTGAAGTTTCCTCTGGGACGGTTATTGTCATTGGGGCGGTTGAAGTTGTTCGGGCGGTTAGGGAAATTGGGGCGTGGAACTTGGGGTGGACGATAGCAGGCCTGGGGTTCTGCTGAAAGATACGGGTTTCTGGCTGCTCGAACCTTCCTGAGCATTCATCCTCCTCTTGCGACCTTCATACATAGACTTGCGCTTGGTCTCCAGTGGATGGCTTTGTCCACAAGTGACTCCAGATCACGGAAGTCATGGATAACCAGAGCACACTGCAGTTCATCATGAAGTCCACTCATGAAACGCTCCATCTTCTTCTCTTCTTTGTCGGTGTCATCAGGGCATACCGAGATAAGTCGGTAAACTCCTCAAGATAACCGACCACATCTCTACTTCCCTGCCTCAGCTTACGGAACTCATCCTTCTTCCTCTCAATGAGTCCATAGGGAATGTGCTTCTTGCGGAACTTCTCCTGGAACTCAGCCCAGTTGATAACATGACCAGCTGGCTGGAGAGTCTTGGTAGTTCCCACCAAGCTCTTGCAGGTCCAGCGAGATAGTGGGTTGCATACAGCACTTTCTCATTCTCTCCCACAGCAGCAACTTCCAGATTGTTGTCGATGGTGCGAAGCCAATCATCGGCTTCTAGTGGGTGAAGTCCCTTGGAGTAGGTGGGTGGGTTGGTCTTCTGAAAATCACCCAAGGTAGATCGCTGGTTTCCATCGCCATTGCCGTTACCACCATTGTTGTTGTTGTTGTTGTTGTTGTTGTTGTTGTTGTTATAAGCGGCTGCGAGTTGTTGTAAGGCAGCGAGATGAGCTTGGCGCTCTTGCCGGGCATTTTCACGCTCCTCCATGATAAGCGCGAGAAGTTGGGTGGGGGTTGGGTCCGGTGGTGGTGGTGCTGATCCTGATCCTTCCGCATTGCTGCGACGGGGGGCATCCTGAAGCACACCGGGTATAAGAGACAAGGCAAGAAAAGTTCGACTAAGGGAAAAGACGATCTCTCAAGTGGTTGATTAATTAAGATTTATATGAAAATAGTTCACACAGATTTAAACAAGACAAACATACTTATATTTCACAAACAACACATCAAAGAGTTCACATCAACATCAAGCTTACAACCAAGCTTACAACATCACTTACATCTAGGATACATAACATCTGGTTTCCAAAAGAACCACTACTACTACTCGACTAGCTATAGGGGTCAACCTAATCCTGCGGTAGTGATCAAGTCACTCGCCTACTGAGGTGGAACCTCCAGCTCTAACACGTCAGCATCTGACTGGTAGGCTGGCTCCTCGGGATCCTCCTCCTCGTCCTCGAGAACTGGCTCGAGTGGCTCCTCCTCCTCGTCAACTAACTCCTCCTCATCATCTCCTCCTCACAGTCCATCTCCTCCACGAAGTCATCATCGTCACTGAGGAAAGCGTCGTTCTCCTTGCGGAGATCCTCGCCCTCCTCCTCCATCTCGTCAGTATGGTGCTCTAGATCCTCAATCAGTCCATCCTGCTCTGCCACCTTCGTGCGGAGCTTCACGATAGTCTTCCTCAGCTGGGCCCTCTTCCTGAGAAGAGCAACCTTCTCCACCATCAGCTTCATCTCGTTCTCGCGAAGCTCAACGAGCGACTCGCGGTCGAAGTGGAGCTGAATCCTAGTGCGCAACAGATCATCCTGAGTGCACTGAAGTAAGATCTCCATGTCCATGATGTAGCTCCCAAACATCGGGTGGTAAGGTGAAGGAGTAGGGTGTCCATCACAGTTGCGCCTCCCGTAGAACCGGAAACGGGAGTCTACTAACTCCGCCTTGTGCTCCTCACAAAGTCGGGCTAGCATCCTCTGTAGCAGTACAGAGACCATCAACCCAGGTGGCCTCCTTGGTGGTGAAGACGAGTGTCCTGGAATTGGGAGACTTGATGTTCCTGCGAACTGACGATCTGATGAGCCAGCTCAGCCTTCCGACACCGTGAACATCAATCTGAGCTCCCTCAAACTCTGGAGCGGGGCGACCTAACAGCTTGGTCAACTCGAACAAGTCCCTCTCAAACGTCAGCTTGCTGTCCTTCTCCAGCTGAACGAACTCGGTCCAATGGAGTGCCATCTACAGTTTTTAAGCAAAATTTTAAGTTAGTTAGGTGACAAGTATATCAAAATTTTAATATAGTAGGGCAACAAGTGAGTCAAATTTTAAGCTTAATGAGAGGTGTACAAAATTTTAGGGATACAAGGAAAATGTAATTTTAATGAGGTAAAATTTTGCATAAGTAAGAGGATTGGAGATAAGCAGTTTTCGAAAATACTTCATTCCTTTCTTTTTAGAAATTCATCTTTTGTAACATTTGACAAACGACCATGCTAACTAAGGTTTCCTAAAGTCAGGATGGCTCTGATACCAAGTCTGTGGGGACCCCGGACTAGCTGTCCGAAATACCCGATTATGCTTAACACAACGATCCCGTGATCAGTCTGTCGTTGCACATAATCCGAATTGGATACCAAAGTTTACATCCATTACAGTACCGAATAAAAGTCTTACATAAATGGTCATTTAGACCAAGTTCTTACATAGGTGCCTTCATGGGCCAAACCAATATATCAGCGGAAGCTACGGCGTAGTAGACATCATATTCTAACGATGACAACCCGACAGGCAGCTGACTTGTGGAGATCCTTAGTTGGCGTAGAAGTCGCCATATTCCTGCTCGGCGTAGTGTTCCTCCTCGTAGTCTGGCTAGGACAATAGCCAGGGACGAAACCAATATGAGTACATTTGAATGTACTCGCAAACTACCCCAACATGAGTATGCACTAGTTCTATTTAACTTACAACTTTTGTTTGTTTAAAACATCTCTATATCTTTATTGAAAAAGGTAAGAAGAGTTTTATAATCCTTTTTAAAGAAACCACCATTTTATTGTTCTCCAAAAACCCTCCTTTTCTGACCATGGCTCACCATAGTCCATTTATTCCAACAACTCCTACCACTCCATTTGGTATAGTTGTGCCACAACATCACCATTTCAATTTCTTTTACTTAAAAGCTTTTCCAAAACTTGCACATGGTCAAAGTAGGGTCTCCCAACTGTCCATATCCGAGGACTCGGCTATTCGAATAGTTTTAACCTCTGCAGAGGTAGCACGCTTTTATCCCACATCCATCCGGCAGCTCATCGTGTCCGCCACGTCTCGCCATACAGGTGTATGCGAAGTAAGCCGCCGACCATAGCCTGTCCTTTGCTCATGCTAGTATAGGATCCTACCGCTACGAAATTATCATCCTTTCCATCAACACCCAGTCCAGATTCCCCGTCGGGAAACCTAAGTGTGAGGACTCGTAGTTCTGCCCGGCGAGCGAACCCTTCAATCCCCCATCCTCAGATGCCAGGACCCAGGTCAGGGGGTAGGTCGCCATGACCATCCCCTCATGGAACGAGGTCATCCTCGTTGTTGAGGAGTCCCATACTAATATGAGCAAATTATATGACTACGCCCTTTTCCCATATGTGGTGGATGTGGTCGCACAGGGTATCGGATGGTTGACGTAAGTACAAGGACACACTGTGCATTTTTCATAAACATCACCATTTTCCACTTTTCCAACACAACACCGACATCTCGGCATTCCATAAACTCACAAGACATTTCAAAGGAGTTTTGAATAAACAACATTGTTTTCCCATCCTAAAGTTTTATATAAACTACTACATAGGGTGGCAAAATAATATCCATATACTTTTGAAATGAGTTTTATAAATCTTGCTTTGAGAGTAAAACATGTTATGAAAGTAGATGCATAGTTTGTAGTGCAAGCTCAGAGAATAGCTTGCCTTGCTTGGCAAAGTGATCTTGCTCTTGTTCTTCAAATTCAGCAAACTCTCCTTCCTCGATATATCCGACAACGTTCTCGTCTAATTAACAACAAACAATGCAAACAATCACTAAGCTATACAAGCAATCATCTCAACATAACCATCATCAACATCACAATTAGCTACTGCACACACAAACCACACAATTTGGTTTTCAAATAAAATTGAATTAAACACTTTTTAATTACTTCTAAATTAGGCAGAACTAGTTATTCATGTTTAAATCCACAACTTGAGTTCTGTTGGTCACAAAAATACAAACTAAAATTCTATAGAAAGCTACTGATGTGTAGAAGACAACCCAATTTGAATTGGATCATTTGGAGTTACCAAACTCCCTACACATTGGATTGAATCCAGTAGCTTAATAATCAAGTTTTAGCTACCATTTAAATTATATTGCTCCAAAAATTAAACCCTTTTAGGGGTAACTAAACATGGCTATATGTGAGCTAACAAAATTGGTTCTAAGTCAATTGGATCAACCAATAATTATCTAAAAAGATTTTGGTCCAGAAGGGTGTTCAAATTCTATCTTAAACCAAACAATAACTACTGCACAAATAATTCCACCAAAATTTGGGAAGCTTATACATGGCAGTACTAAGCTAAAAAATTGGTTTGGAATTATTTGGACTCACAGAGCATCAGAAACAAACAAGTTTAGATTTTAAACCTTCTGTACTGTTTCTAATAATACTTTTTAAATATTTAATTAAATGACATGAGACCAATTGTGTTGGTTAAACAATTTCATAAGCTTTCCAGAACAGTTGAGTTTGATTTAATTGGATTCCTAAATCTCGAGATATTTAATTTCAAAGTTGACATCAGTACTGAGAATTGCAGAGAATTTAAATTAGAAAAATCCACTGTTGTGGATAATGTTGAAATCCCTGACGGGTGGGTCCTACCCGTCAGTGACTCAGCGAAACGGTACGCGCGCGAGGGAAAGATTAAAATTATGACAGTGGGACCCACATGGCAGTCTAACTTAACACGAAGCGGTACGTGGCCGTAGATCTTCGATCCAACGGCTCACGGAGGTCGCCATCGGCGACGACCTAAAACGAGCGGCGCTGCCGCGCCGGCGACGGCGAGGTGGACGGATCCCTCACCTAGGGGCTCGGAGGAAGCGGCGATGACGCGAATCGACGGCGGCGGCTCGGGGAAGACGATGGTGCGAGCGGCAGTTGCTGGGGAAGTCTCTGTCGACGGCGGCGATGTCGCGCTCTTCGTCGGCGTCGGGCAGCAACTTCGGCGGAGCTTCGGGGTCGCGTCCGTGCGCTAAAAAGAGGGAAAAGAAGCCTGGGTGAGTGCGGTGAGCTTGGGCAACAGCGTAGAGGGGTCAGAGGGAAGAATGGGAGGGTGTGGCGTTGTGGTGGTGCTCGACCTCAACGGCGGCGTCGGGTGCGGCAGTGCACTGCCCTCCGGCGGTGCACAGACGAAATTGAGGCGAGGGAAAGCTCGAGGGAGAGGTGTGGTGTTCCAGTGAGGTCTCAGGGTGCTTTTAAAGGCTCGGGGCGGTCCACGATGGTCGGGGTCTACGGCGGCGGCCAGGGCGCGTCCACGGCAACCATTTCTGCAATTACCCGGCGAGGGTGCAGAGGCTCGTGGCGACTTGGGGCTTAACGGGGTCCGGCAAGGTTCTAGAATCATCTAGAGAAGTGGTGCGTGTCGGGGAGCAGAGACGGGGGCCAATTGGCTCGGCGCCGTCCAATGCATCCGCGGCGGTCGTCGGGGAACATCGGCGTTAAGGCGATGGGAGAGGTGCCCGTTTTTCTTCCCTGCGGTGCAGAGAGGTGCAGAGGCTCGGGGGCGAGGGAGAGCGCGGCCAGGGGGTCCTGGCGGCGAAGAAAACGGCGACGACGGTGAAGGCGACACGGCGATGGTCATCGGGGCTGAGGTCGATGACCATTTTGCAGAAAACCCCCCCTCCTTCCTCTTTTCTTTTATTTTTCAGTTTTATTTCAATATCCAGAAGCTTTTCCTGGATTTAATTGAGGTACTTAAACATTTTAGAAAATTCTGCAAATATTTGTGGGGCCTCCTCATAACATGTAGAAGCTCCACAAAAATTGGCATTGCCAAATAAAATGTTTGGCAACATTTTCTTTCATAGTACTTTGTTTATGTCATTTTTGATTTATTTCAATTTGTTTTGTTTTAGAATTTTAAAACTAGTTCAAAAATAATATTTGAGAGGGGAAAGTGGTAGGAACAAAATGGGGAGTGTTTACATTACATCTCCTCTGACTTTGGTTTGAAAATAATTGAGTTTGTCACTTGGAGATTTTTATGTGACAACTTGTCACTTTTATTTTCTTGCTTTGAGTTTTATATTTTGTTTTCTTTCTTTCTTACTAGTGTTCACTAGAGCAAACACTCACACAAACAGCAAGAACAACAACTCAAGTAACAAGAAGCAATTAACATACAATAAACAACAAAAGTTTTTGTTGGCTCTCATTTTTGGAATAATAATATTGATTACTAATTTTTGGGATGTTACATGAGCCTAGTTTATTTAGGTTGTTGGCTTGTTAATTTAAACACCTAGTTTTATTCCGCAATTAGCAAGCCTAAACCGAAAAAGTTTTAATCGCCTATTCATCCCCCTCTAGGCGACATCATTGTCCTTTCAGCCTTAGCCTGCTCTGCCTTGGCCTCAGTGATCATGCGTCTGACCCTCTCTTCTTGTTCATCAAGAGCACGTGACTGTTTAACAACAGAAGCACGTAGCTGCTCCCAATATGCTGTGTCGGCATTATCAGGAGCCAGCGTGCTCAGGATTTTGTCCAAAGGAGGGTCGTCTTTGCCGCTGTGGCCACCTTTTTCCAGGTTCGACTTCTTTTTAGGAGCCGGCGGAGGCTCAAGGTTCTCCCGGTCCGCTTCTGTCATGCCGGCATCGTTTGCTTCTGCTGTTTTTGCCGGATCGGCGACAGCGGTGATGGCAACAAAAGCCTGCTGCATGGTTGAGACGGAGTCTTCCGCCACTTTGGAAAGAGCGGGTCTGCAGATGTAAAGCACTGCTTGACCTTTGACTCAAACATGCTGGCAGAATCAACATCGGACTCAGAATCCACGTTGACCTGAACAATGGATCTGGATCCGGCATCCGACATCGTATCGTCCTGGAGTGCAGGAAGGATAGACTCGGGGTCGTTGCTGCGAGGCTGGGAGTCGGATCCCATGCCGGCAACACCAACGAAGTAGGAATCTGAATCTGCGGACTCCCAGGAGGAGGCGGATTCAGATCCGTCTTGAGAGTAGTCGGACTCAGGTGGCGGGTGGGCCCCCAAAGGTATGGTTTTTTGGGAAACCCATAGCCTCCGGAGTAAAGCCGATGAAGAGCTCGATGCCGCCGATTGGGACGAGGGTGTAGGCGATGAGCCCATCGTTTCCCGGAGTCCAGGAAGCGTCGTCCTAGACGTAGCCCATGGAGCCGACTCGGATGGCGCGGCCGACGGCGATGGTTTCGCCGATGCCGCCAAGAGTTCCCGCCTGGAACATGACGCCTGACGCCTTATTCCCCACGTGGGCGCCAACTATCGGAGTATCGGAATTGGAGATGAGAGACAGAGGTCCTCTAGCCTAAAGGTGAACGCAGCGCAGAAGGTGGACGTCGTCGAGGTCGGGATCGAACACGGCAGATTACCCAGTGTCGTGGTGGTGTCACGGCAGATGCCATAGGATGGCTTAAGTTGGGGCTCGCTAGGACGTTGGGGGAATCCGGGGAGGGTGTGTGCGCTCAAGAAGCACGCATGAAGAACAACCAAGAACAAGCAAGAACAAGCAAAATCAAGAACAACAAAAGCACACCAATATGTACCCTGCTTCGGGGCCCACTTGTGGAGGTAACACCCCTACTCTTCACATGCTCCTGCAGAGATAGCCGGGATTCCTGCAGGAGACACGCATTTCCGAGATCTCGGGTCATCTCCATGCTCCTGTCTTGTCCCAGCTTATCCGGGCTGTCTTGTCCCGGGGTGCCGGTCTGTCCCATCCCGGGATGCCGGTCTGCCAGGCTCCGGGTTCTCCGGCCAGGCACGCTCCTTTGCCAGGCCAAAAGACAAAAGCCCTTGACTTCCTATCCGAGGTACGGTTTCTTCTCTTCCTTAACCCGGCATGGATATGCCGGATTCCCTCCTTTGACCCGGCCAAGCTATCCGGATCCTTTCCTTTGACCCGGCCAAGCTATGCCGGATTCTCCTTGTCTCTTTCTTGCACATGAGAATAAACTTAAGCAGACCGACTCTAGAGTGTCGTTAAGGTACCCGGCTGCCACGACCCGGCTAAGTGATCCGGCCTAAGATAGCCGGATTCCTTCCTCTGATCCGGCAAGGATTTGCCGGATCCCCTTTGGCTTCTCCCTGCATTTAAACATGATTGAGCCCTAACCTACTTTCGGCCCAAGAGACCCGGATTGACCTTGATCCGCTTCACTCTTTACATCTCTTAACACCACCTCTTTGCCCTACTCGGGGGCAGCCCCCCGATAGTAGTCCCCAAAGCTGGTGCGGTCCTACAGCCTCGGATGGAGGGCCGTAGCAGGTTAAAAACAAACGCCCTTAACCGAATCACATAGTACGCAATCTTGTCTCAGGATTTCCCGGACACTTGGCAGGGAATCTCTGTGCAAAGCCTCGTAATCCGGGTCCCGCCTCTTATCCGGATCCACCAGACACTTGAGTGTATTTTGACTAAAAGACCATGTCTCTTTGGTTTCGTCGCTGACCCCCACACACGATCCTCCTTGGGCGGTTGCGATTCTGCGACCGTTTCTGTGGCCGATCGTGTGGCCACAACCGCTCTTGCTGCCCACTTGACCACACACGATCTCACGATCCCACGATGCCCGAAAACTGCGCAGTAATGCATCAGTTACCGCACTAGCCCCTATAAATATGGGTGTGGGGGTTTCCTCTTCTTCCTCCCCACACTCTCCAGTTCAAATCTCCGTCTGCGCCATTGCCGCTGCTGCGACCTCGCCGCGCCGGAGACGTCGACCACGCCGGAGACCACACGCCGGAGCCGCGCACCGCGCCCTGCGCCGCCGTCGAGCCCCTTCTTCTCAGCCCTCGGTGAGTTCTTCTCCATTCACGGTGTTCCCGAGCGAGTTCATCTTCCTCCTATGAACTTGCGCTCATCTCTTCTAGATTCACTCGCGAACGAGTTCGTTGCCACGCCTTAGTGCATTTCCTAGATCTCCTTTCCAGGTTTTGCACTAGATTGCCCTAGTTTCACTTGCAACCGCACGAGCAGTTCCGCCGTGCTATTTAAGTTAGGATTTTGCTTCTATTTTACCATCGCGGTAGATCTTGTGGAATCCTAAATTCACATGAAACTTGTTTGTAGTTACTAGCCGAGTTACTTTTCCGAAGCAACTAGATAACTCAAACCGGGATAGCTTCAACCGAATCACAAACATCTGATTCGGTTACACCATTATCCGATTTCTTCCGGATTAGAGATTCCGAATCTCCTAACTCGGTTATCTCCGACTTCTTGCAGGACTGATTCGGATATGCCGAAGCTGGCCCCTGGCAGCTGGGAGGGTTCCGATGTTACCAATGATGACCTGGCCTGGCTGCGAAGCACCCGGCGTATAACTCCTGAAGTTATATGCCGAAAACCGGGGAAGGAGCTCGAACTGACCCCCGAACCGGGTGAACGAGTTGTGTTCCTAGCGCATTTCGAGCGCGGATTCGGACTCTCGGCCAGCGATTTCTTCCGGGGGTTCCTATACTTCTTCGGCCTGCAGCCTTACCACCTTCCGGCTAATGCCATTGCTTCCCTCTCAGCCTTTACATCCTTTTCCGAGGGATACCTCGGTCGCTGGCCGACTACCGATGTATGGTCCAAATACTTCCAACTCCGAAAACAAACCATCCCGGGCAGTGACCCGAAGGTGATGACTGCTTGTGGTTCGGTTAGCATCACTCCAAGGGTGGGCTCCATCTTTCTCCGGATCACCGGCCAAGACACTTGCAAGAAATGCCAAAGGTCCTTCTTCTACGTGAAGAGCGCCGAAGGCCATGATGCTCTCAACTTGCCCGAGTTCAAGATCGAGCCCCCCATAGCTGAATTAAACTTCAAATATGATCCGGCTGACCCTTTCCTGGAACTTCAACTCGTGCATGACGTTCTGGAGGAATTCCTGGGGAAGGAACTGTGCTCGGACGACCTCCTCCGGACCTTTATCTTTTGCCGGGTTAGTCCTCTTCAACAACGGGCGCACAAGATTTGCCACATGAGTGGCTTGCTGGATCCTACCCGGATCAGCAAACATGACCTTACCAGAGCCTCTGTCAATAGACGGGTAAACGCTATCGCCTATACCGAGATGTCGGACAAGTGGCGGTGGGGCGTGGAGCCGTTCCACCGAGATACACTTCCATCACAGGTCAGTTTATCACTTTCCGAATCACTTCATATTTCACTCCACAGGACTAATCCGGATTTGCCTTGACTTTACTGCAGCTGTTCGAATGCCAAATCGTTGAAGATGGAGATCTCTCCACCCGAGAGTGGGCGCCGGATCGTAGCCCTTTGCGCGAGGGTGAAGAGGATCCAGATACCGACGACTATTTGCCGATCCCTCGCGCCAAGCCCGTCCGCAAGGGTAAGCCACCGGCTCATGCCCCCATTTACCACATTTCCGACGATGAAGATGGTGATTGCCTGATCCTAGATCTCATTGATGCTATTCCGATTTCATGGTCACAATCTTGTGTTCCAACCAAAACGAGTGGCGCAAGCTCATCTCGGAAACGGGCAGACGCGCCCGGAACAGATGTTCCTGCGGCTAAGAAACCCAAAAGAGCCGTTGCCAAGCCCAGCCGACTCAAGACCCTGCCGACCAGCAAGGGGTAAAGCCAACTCAACTTAACTTCATTTGCTTTCTTTCTTCTATTATCCGTGTCATGTTTATCCGAGTTAACTGTTTACTTTGCTCTATGCAGTGACATCATTGCCACCGCGCAAACTCATTCATCCATTTTCTCTCCCATTCCTCCACTTGATACGGCCATGGAGAGCCAGTCTTCTGAAAAGGCTGTCACCTCTCCCGCGCGCGCCACAACTGCCCAGACTCCTCCGCCGACTCTCATTCCAGAGTCGGTTATTGAACTGAGAAGGAGGATACCTCGGCTCCTATCCGAGACTCAGCTTGGCCACGCCCTCTGAAGGAGTTGGAGAAGGAGAAAGCTGAGACTCGGCTAAGCCTTTGCCTAAGCCGGATCCTCGCCCTACCCCCAAGGCTCAAGCTCTGCTTGAACCAAGAGCAGCAAGAGAAGAAGAAGCAGCAGAAGATAACATTCGGGAAGCAGCAAAAAGAGTAACAGGCCCTCGAGAAGCAGCCGAAGCAGCAACAAGAGGCAACGCCACAGCAAACGTCCCGTCTAGAGAAGACGAAGAAAGCCCTCCGGGACCAAACACAAACCAACCGAGGCAGCCGGATCCAGCCTCGGCCAAGACCCAGGCGCATCGCCTCTTACTAAGCCAACTCAGGCCGCCTCTGGCAAGTTTCCAACCGACTCGGATAAGCAGGTGGTTGCTAGCAAGAAGGTTGCTGCCATTCCATCAACGACTCGGGTGCATGATCAACTCTCTGAGATTATCACTCGCGCCCGAGTTAGCGGCCAGGTCCTGCCGAATCTTCGTACTCCGAGCGGGGAACGCCTCGGCTCGGCGGAGCAATACATCAAAGTTGGAATGCTGCGGACCTCGACGAAGGCTTCTCTACCTCAGCGTCGCCACATCCGGCTGGCCCTAGCCGGATGTTTCAATCTCTACACATTGTGCAGACCTCGATCGCTGAAGCTAACCGGGTCTTCGAGGTAAGTTTACCGAATCCTGCTTTTACTTTACCATGATCAACTCTGCACTATCCCCAGTCCCCGAGATTCGGGTCGAACGACCGATACTCCTCCGAGTAAGAAAGTCATTCGGCTTGAATCTTTAAAAAATTGATCATGAATCTTGACTTAGCCAAAAAATCGTGGGACTCCCAGTCCCCGAGTCTCTTTTCCAATTGATTCGGTTAACTTTTTTCATCAATCTCGGGCCTCCAATCCCCGAAATTCTTTTTTGGCACCAACTTGCTAACTTCTTTTTAAATAGTCTCGGGTGCCAGCCCCGAGACTCTTTTTTCGCCATTAACCTTTTTTCTTTCAGGACACCACTACTACTCGCAGCCGGATCTTTAAGGAGCTAGCCCTGCAATACCGGGCCCTGCAAACTTCCTTCGAGGCGCAAGGTGAGGAGATGAAGAAGAAAGAAGAGGAGCATAAGCGCGCTCTATCTGAGGAAAAGTCAGAAGTGACTCGGCTCCAGCGGGAGGTTGACCGGGTTGAAAAGGTGAAGACCAAGGTCAAAAAGGAGCGTGATACGCTGCGGAAGGAGAAAGACGCCATTGAGAAGGAGCGAGATGCTCTGAAAACCGGGCTTGAGAAGCGGGCCGAACTGGACCAGAAAATCAAGACTCTGGTTGCAGATGCTGAAGCCGAAGCTAAAGCGGCGAAAGATGATCTGGCTGCTCACCAAGCTGCTAGCGCAAAATGGCTAGCTGATCTTGCTAGCCTTAATGAAGACATGGATCGTAAGTTTTCCGAATCTCTTCTTTCTGCTCTGCTCTTATCCGACTCACCATTTTGTGTTTCCTCTAATCTAATTCGGTTTTAGCTTATCTGTATGTAGGAGAGTTTGCCAGCTTCAGGCTTCTAGCTGCAAAGCTGTGAGAGACGCCCGAGCTGAGAGAGCTAAGTTAACCGGGGCTCCCCTACCAGAGGCGTGGGATATTGAAGATCACATTACCGCACTCAAAGCTCGATTGCTCCTTTGAAGAAGGCCTATATTGAGCTGCTGAATGCAAGTCAAAATGTTCACCGAGTCTTGTTCCCTGAAGCTCGGGAAGCCCGGTCTGCATCCGAACTGATCAGAACCCTGGATCAGGCGAAGACCCGGTTAAAACAATGGAGATCCTCACCCGCTCGTGCTGGTGCTGATGTCGCCCTGATTTTTATTATGTCCTGGTATGATGAAATTGAGCTTCACAGGGTGCGCTCTTTCCGCGAAGGGTCTTCGTGGGCTACAGATTCGGTCCGGATCAAGATCCGCGAAGAAGCTGCCAATTTTATGGCCAAATTTGCAAACACGAAACATCTTGACCTGGACGCTCCAGTCTACTCTATGCGGAAGACGAGGCTCAAGCCGAATCTGAAGCAGAAGAATCGGATGATGCCTCCCTTGAAGAATATGCTGAATCTGAGGGCGAGTCTGGTGAGTCGGCTGAATCTCCAGAACATCCTCCTAAGACTTCCAAGGTGCCAGCTTCCGACTCGGCCAAGGCTACCGCACAAGCTCCGGTCAAGACTGCCAAGACTTCGGCTTCCGAGTCGGCCAAGGGTACCGCACCAGCTCTGGTCAAGACCGCCAAGGTGCCAGCTTCTGACTCGGCCAAGACTACAGCTTCCGACCTGGCCAAGGCTGCAACTTCCGAATCTACCAAGCCTTCAAGCCCTTCGCCCAAGGTCATTCCTGCAAGTGAGGTTCCTCCTTCATCCGAGTCCATCCCTGCAACCGAGTCTACTCTACCCGAGGCTCCTGTTGCCTGAACTTATTATTAGAAGAAAACATTAAATCCCCGTATGCCGGGTGCAGATGTAATATACAGTTTAAGTTCTTCCGAGACTTCTTTTATTTTGCTTAATGTGATTCGGACGAGGTTTATGCTGGATCATCTTAAACCGAGTCCCCGAGTTTGTTTTCTTGTTCACTATTTTTGCCGAATCTTTGCTCTTGTCTACCTTTTAGGTGTTTGACAGTCGAGTCACAAGATAGGAATCATAGCATACAATACTCAAAACATGCGAGTTGTGGTTTAGAATCATCTAACATAAACGAGAAAGAAATAACAGGGTTAGTAAACGACATGTGCCGAATCGGTTTTGGACCGAGTCCCCGAGTCCATTTTCATGTTTCCCATATTTTCCAACTCTGCTCTTGACTACCATTTTGGTGTTTGTCAGTCGAGTCACGAGATTAACAACACAGCATACATTACTTGAATTTTGGGAGAGGTTCAAAACAATCCGCACATGAACGGTATGGACAAAACAGTAATAAAAAACACATGCAAAGGACGAGGCAGTCCCCGAGTTCAGATTCGGATTGCCGAAATTTCATTTATGATAAACGAGATACATACATTGTGCCCTTTAAGAGTAAAAGGGTCGAAGCAGAGCTATATTCCAGGGTCGCTTGGTTTCTACTCCGGGTCTGTCCAGGCCATCCTCCTTGGTTCCTGTGCATCTACAAGGTAGTACGAGTCATTGTGCATAGCCTTGCTCACAATGAATGGTCCCTCCCATGGAGGTGACAACTTGTGTCGGCCTTTGCTGCTGCACCAGCCTAGTACTAGATCTCCCTCATGAAATACTCGAGGGCTGATTCTCCGACTATGATAACGTCGGAGACCCTGCTGGTATACTGCTGTCCGAGATAGGGCCAATTCTCTTGCTTCCTCTAGCAGATCCACTGCATCTTCCCGGGCCTCTTTTGCCTCGGTTTCGGTATACATTGTCACCCTTGGTGCATCATATTCTATGTCAGTGGGTAGCACTGCTTCTGCCCCATAGACCAGAAAAAATGGCGTATAGCCAGTTGACCGATTCGGCGTGGTCCTTAGACCCCATAGTACTGATGGTATCTCATCTATCCAGCACCCCGGAGTCTTTACCAGAGGTTCTATTAACCGGGCTTTTATCCCGGCTAATACCAAAGCATTTGATCTTTCCACCTGTCCATTGGACTCTGGGTGTGCCACTGAGGCTATATCTAACCGGATCCCCTTATCCATGCAGAATCGGGCAAACTCTCCCACAGCAAAGTTCGTGCCATTATCCGAGATGATGCTATGGGGGTAACCGTATCTCAAAATGATTTCTTTCAGGAAAGTTACAGCCGAATGACCATCCACTTTCCGGATTGGTTTCACCTCTATCCACTTGGTGAACTTATCCACCATCACCAGCATATGTGTCATGTTACCCCTAGCCGGCTTGAATTCTCCCACCATATCCAAACACCACACAGCAAATGGCCAAGTGATAGGAATTGTTTTGAGCGCCGATGCGGGTAGGTGTGTCTGCTTGGCAAACCTTTGGCATCCTTCACATTTCGGACTATGTCCTCTGCATCTGCATGAGCAGTGGGCCAGTAAAACCCATGCCGGAATACTTAGCCACCAGGGCTCTTGTACTGCAATGATGCCCACATTCTCCTTGATGTATCTCCAGGAGCATCTCCTTGCCCTCGGCTGGCTCCACGCAACGCTGTAGCACCTCGGTTGCACTCCTTTTGTATAACTCCTTGTTGATGATGGTGTAACCCTTGGACCTCCTCTGCACTCGCCTAGCTTCGGTTTCATCATTGGCAAACTCCCCTCCGACATGAACTTCATGATTTCTTCAGCCCACTCCGGTACTGGATGCAAAGGGAATAAGTGCTCATCTATTTCCACTGGTTCGGCCGCCATTATTTCTTCTATCAGTCTCTGTCCATTCCCTAAGATTCGGTTAGCACCATCTTCCTCTCTTCTCCTCTTCCCTAAGATTCGGTTAGCATTCCCCGAGTCTCGGTGCGCAGTCCCCGAGTCTTCCCAAATGTACCCGACATCAACATTCATAGGAACAGCTTCAGATTCTTGCTTTGGGATAAAAATTGACTCGGAATCAGGCGAAGGCTTGATTGAAGGGATCCTTAGGTGATTCAAGGATATCCCGGGTGGGATTGCATCCCTAGACGACCCGAGCTTTGACAGGATATCAGCAGCTTCGTTCTCCAGCCGAGGTATGTGCTTGTACTCGCAGCCTTCAAAAAATCCTGAAATTTTCTGGACATGAAACCGATATAGTGCCATATTGGCATCAAGGCATCCCAATTTCCAGAAGACTGCTGCACCACTAAATCTGAATCACCAAAACATTCTATCCGGCGGATGCCGATGTCCCTAGCCACATTAAGCCCATGGATCAGTGCCTCATATTCGGCCACATTGTTTGATGCTGAGAAATGAATCTGCAACACATATCGCAACTGATCTTGCTTCGGTGATGTGAGTACTATCCCAGCACCTAGTCCGATTTTGGTTTTGGAGCCATCAAAGTGCAACTTCCAGTAATTGTAATCCGGCTTGGGTGGCTCATACTGCATCTCGGCCCAGTCACAAAGGAAATCCGGTAAAGCCTGAGACTTGATAGCATCTCTTCTCTCATAATGCGGGGTGTAAGGAGACACTTCTATTGCCCATTTGGCAACTCGGCCAGTCGCATCTTTGCACCCAATGATCTCGAGATTGGAGCTTCGCACACTACGGTGATCGGGTGCTCCTGGAAGTAATGTTTCAACTTCTTGGCCGCCAGGTATACACCATATGTCATCTTTGGTAGTGAGGAATTCTGCTTTGAGGTTGAGATCACCTCGCTTAAATAGTACACCGGTCTCTGCACGGATTTACCCTCCTCTTCTCGCTCTACCACTATCACCACACTTACGACCCGGTTAGTGGCCGCAATGTAAAGTAGCATTGGCTCATTCGGCAAAGGTGATGCCAAAATTGGTGCAGTGGACAACATCTTTTTTAATTCATTGAAAGCCGAGTCTGCCTGCGGGGTCCATGTGAACCCGGTGCTCTTTTTCATCAACTGATACAAGGGCAAGGCTTTTTCTCCTAGCCGACTCACAAACCGACTCAACGAGGCTAGACACCGGTGAACTTTTGCACATCTTTTAGACATTTAGGCAATTTCATGTTTTCTATGGCTCGGATCTTAGCCGGATTCACCTCAATACCTCGGCTCGATACAAGGAAACCGAGCAACTTTCCAGCCGGGACACCAAAGGTGCATTTATCCGGATTCAATTTTAACCGATACTTTCTCAAGTTCACAAATGTTTCCTCGAGATCCTCGAGGAGAGTGTGTTTTTCTTTAGTTTTGATGAAATATCATCGACATACACTTGCACATTTTTGCCCATTTGAGAGTGTAAGCATTTCTGCATACATCTCTGATAAGTTGCACCGGCATTTCTCAAACCGAAACACATGACACGATAGCAATACGCCCCATACGGGGTAATAAAAGCAGTCTTTATTTGATCTTTGGGGTTCAGTGGTATCTGGTGAAAACCAGAGTACGCATCAATAAAAGACAACAACTCACACCCAGCAGTAGAATCGATCACTTGATCAATCCGAGGTAAAGGAAATGGATCCTTCGGGCACGCCTTGTTCAGGTTGGTGAAGTCGATGCACATGCGCCACACCTTGATCACCGCTGGTTCGTCCTTCTTCTTCTCTACCAGAACCGGATTGGATATCCAGTCTGGATGCAACACCTCCATAATGAATCCGGCTGCAAGTAGCTTAGCCAGCTCATCAAGCACCACTTTCTTCGATCGTCTGAAAGACGACGAGTCGGTTGCCTCACCGGTTTCACATCCGGCCTGACAAATAAAGAGTGCTCTGCCAACTCCCTCGGAACACCAGGCAGGTCCTTAGCCGACCATGCAAAGATATCCCGATTCTCACGGAGGAAGTGACAGAGCGCGCTTTCCTATTTCTCGCCCAATCCGGCACCAATGATGGCCATGCGCTCCGGACTCCGGGTCAATGGGGATCTTCTTTGTCTCCTTGGGCATCTCAAATGTTGCACCTGCATCCGGATTGGTCATAGCCAGCACGCCGAGCTGAGCTGACTTGCCATTGCCACTACTTCATGCATCTTGCTCTTCTCAGCTTGGATCACCAAGACTCGGCTAAGGTGGAACCGATTGTGGCACATTGCATGGCCTTCTTGTAATCTCCCGCAATGGTGATGATCCCATTGGGCCAGGCATCTTCATCTTGAGGTAAGCCACATGAGTGGATATCATGAACTTGGCTAACGCTGGCCTGCCGAGCAGAGCATGGTATGGGCTCTCCAAGTCTACCACCTCGAATTCGAGACTCTCGAGTCGTGATTGTCCTTGGTACCAAACAGCACATCTACCCAGATCTTACCCATTGGGGAACAAGACACCCCGGGTACTATACCATGGAAGGTACAACTGTTTTGCTGCAACTGATTCGGTGAATAGCCCAATTTGACCATTGTGTCGCGGTACATGATGTTTATGGCACTGCCATTGTCAATCAAGACTCGGCTAAACCTCACATTAATCTTGGGTCCAACCAAATCGGATCCACCACCAGTGCATAGTTTCCTAGGCTTGGCATAATCCGGGGATTATCAGCCCTGCTCCAAGTGATCTCCTGCTCGGACCAGTTCAGGTACTTTGGTACTGCTGGTGTGACTGCATTCACCTCCTTCGCCCTCCTCAGCTGACTTTTCTTGTCAGTTGGCTCGGTCACGAAAACCACATAACTTTGATGAGCCTCCTTGTAATCATTTCCGGGGTATCCACCTTGCCGACTCGGACCTGCATTGTTGTTGTTGCCACATATTCACCAGGTTAACCGGCTTCGTGGCTGCCGGCCTTGGAGCTCCTACATTCACCGGGGTTGCATTGGCTCCGGATAAAGGTGTATTCGGCCTGAAATTCGTCTAGGAGCACCTCTCTGAGGTGGACCCTTCTGACCTTCCGCCTGAATGCGATGATGCCAGCTACAGTTCTGAGTTGAATGATTGGCCGGCTTGTGCTGGTCTGTTGTGTGATAACGGCAAGGCCCATCTATCATTGATTCAAAAGTTAGAGGTGGACTCGGTCCATCCCACGCCTTCTTCGCCCAAGAATCTTGATTCGGCCTCCAAGCTGGACCCTCATTTTTTGATCTCTGGCTATCTCCTCCTCCGGGATGATCCGTACTTACTGCAGCAACCTGATCCGCACCGTATCTGTAATCCGGATCTCTCCTCTTGTGGCCGAAATCATGTCGGTCACTGGGCCTCAATGGTCCTGGCCGGTTGTTCATCGGTTGCCTCCTGCTTGTTCCCACCGCATCCAAGGCTTGCTGCGTCTAATCACCAAGAGCATATGTATCTGCTATCCGGATCGTTTCCGCCAAGGTCTTGGGCATATCCCTCTGGAGCTTCTGCCAAAGCGGGGTGCTATGTCGGCAACCCTGCGCAAACCAAGAAATGGCCTGCTCCTCGATGACACCTTCGCAAGAATTGCGAATGTTGCTCCACCGAGTCAAGAATTCTCGGTCTGTCTCCCGCTCTTCCTGCCTGCACGCAGACAGTAGCTGAGGTCGGTTTGGCCTCCTGTAAGTGCTGGAGAAGTTGCTGTAAAACGCCTGCTCCAAGTCCACCCAAGAGTTGATACTATCCTCTGGCAAGTTATTCAGCCATATCCGGGCTGGCCCTTCAAACATATTCGGGAGATACCGAACCGCCCATCGGCGATTGCCCCCCGCAATGTGCACCGATGATACATTGTCTATCAGCCAATCCTGCGGCTTGGTGCTGCCGTTATACGGCTTTGTGACTCGGCCAAGCTGAAACAACGGCACATTCGGCTCGTTCATGATCCGAGACCCAAAGCATGGAGGACCTGGTGGGCCTTGCTCTTCCAGCCTCTCGGACTGATAAATCCTATCCAACTTGAAACGCTGATCATCCGGATCCAATGTCCGAGGTCCCAGCCTGGATGCAAGTGCATTATCATACGTTTGGTATCCGGCTCACGCCATAGCCGAATTACCATCATCATAGCGGTTACCCGCCTGGCCGACATTCTGCGGTTGCTGAACATATTGCGGCTGCTGAACATATTGCGGCTGCTGAACATACTCCACCTCTCGATGTTGCTGTATCTGCTGCGGGACGGACAGCTGCCGATGCACCGGATCCCGAGGCAGTCTACCTCGGCCCGCCGAAGTTGCCGGTCCGAGATTCAGATTGCACTGACCGGAGTTACATCTGCCTCGGCCAGCATTGCCTTGGCCCGCCACTTGCTTTCCGGCTAACACCGGATCATACATCTTTAGCTGCTTGTTCTTACCAGAGGTAACACTCTGGGCCTGATCTCCCCCTTCTCCGTCATGCGGAGACGAAGCCTGCCCCTTGGACCCCTGGCTAACTGCTCTAGCCGAATGAACTATCTGCGAACCACCAGGTCCGGGATAGGCTTTCCGGAAAACCTCATTCTGCCGGTTTGCCTCCAGAACCAACTCGTTGACTCGCTGCTGCTGCCTATGCCATTCGTCTCCAGTCAACCCGGATAGCTCTGCTCTTGCTGCCTCGTCAGCTTTAAGAGTCTTAGCAGGGGAGCTGTACTGCGGCTTCAGACCCGACATTCGGCTAGCACTTCTACTTGAGTTGGATATACCATCTCTAGCTATCTCGGCATTGAGGCCCTTGCCTCTGTTGCGCACCTCGGCTAACCTACTCGGGTGAGTTGCTACCGGGGTAAGGCGATGAGCAGCATTTTACTCACGATGAGCATCTTACTCCGGCCATAGCCTTCGCCTCTCTCTGCAGATCTAGGCGCTGTGCCTCTAGCTCAGCTGCAGTCAAGGTAACATCTGCCTCCGGATCTACTGGGGATGACAGTTTCTCCATTATGGTCTCTAGTGAAGCTGTTTGGGGTGGCAACTCGGACGTACCGGGCTGATTCCTCTCCAGCGTGGGCTTCGCAGGTCTCACCGATTTGGTGGCAGGCTCGGCAGGTTTGGTTTTGCTGGGATCTCCTTTCCCAGGCGTACCAACCGAGCCGGTCATCATCACCTTCACGCAGCTCTCGGGGCAAGTGGTACGCCGACCTCGAGTCACAAGGGTAGCAGGAGTATCGTCGTCCACGAGCACCTGCGCCGGGTACTCGCGAACAACCTCGGTGGCGACGTAGGTGACAAAGCTACCGAGCATCATGAGGAAGCCATCCTTGGGAAAGGGCTTGCTGGCGAAGCAGCCCGCGTTGTCGCTGACGAATGTGAATTCGCCGATCCGGCAAACGAGCCCAGACAACAATCGCACGCCGGAGCTGGTGACGGAACCCGTCCGGATAGAAACCCCAACCAACGCCACTGCTTGCCCCACTGTGGGCGCCAACTGTCGTGGTGGTGTCACGGCAGATGCCATAGGATGGCTTAAGTTGGGGCTCGCTAGGACGTTGGGGGAATCCGGGGAGGGTGTGCGCGCTCAAGAAGCACGCATGAAGAACAACCAAGAACAAGCAAGAACAAGCAAAACCAAGAACAACAAAAGCACACCAAGATGTACCCTGCTTCGGGGCCCTCTTGTGGAGGTAACACCCCTACTGCAGCACTAGCCTACTCTCTTTTTATCTTAGTGGTGACAAGTACAAAGTGCTCCTTGAGCTGTATCAAGCAACAATGGTGAGAACTCTAGGACGAAGATGGAGCAAAGGGGGAAAATGAGCTCTTCTGCCTTGGCTTGCCGGTTGATTCCTCGACCCCTCACGCAGGAGGTGGTGGTGCTCTATTTATAGCCTATCCGGATTACAGTTTTGCCCCTGCCTCCACGTCGTCTTCACATGCTCCTGCAGAGATAGCCGGGATTCCTGCAGGAGACACGCATCTCCGAGATCTCGGGTCATCTCCATGCTCCTGTCTTGTCCTAGCTTATCCGGGCTGTCTTGTCCCGGGGTGCCGGTCTGTCCCATCCCGGGATGCCGGTCTGCCAGGCTCCGGGTTCTCCGGCCAGGCACGCTCCTTTGCCAGGCCAAAAGACAAAAGCCCTTGACTTCCTATCCGAGGTACGGTTTCTTCTCTTCCTTAACCCGGCATGGATATGCCGGATTCCCTCCTTTGACCCGGCCAAGCTATCCGGATCCTTTCCTTTGACCCGGCCAAGCTATGCCGGATTCTCCTTGTCTCTTTCCTGCACATGAGAATAAACTTAAGCAGACCGACTCTAGAGTGTCGGTTAAGGTACCCGGCTGCCATGACCCGGCTAAGTGATCCGGCCTAAGATAGCCGGATTCCTTCCTCTGATCCGGCAAGGATTTGCCGGATCCCCTTTGGCTTCTCCCTGCATTTAAACATGATTGAGCCCTAACCGACTTTCGGCCCAAGAGACCCGGATTGACCTTGATCCACTTCACTCTTTATATCTCTTAACACCACCTCTTTGCCCTACTTGGGGGCAGCCCCCCGACACTTAGCTTCAGGCTCCACGTCGGTGGCGGAGCCCTACGTGCTGCTATAACTCACTATAAGGCAAATCGCCTTGTTGCGGGTTACAATGAGTTAGATTGGATGCCTTTGTCGGCCTCCCTAGTCCGGCTAATATAGGTAGCCTGACCAAGGGTTACAAGGTTGTGGTGTATCCGGCAAGTATACAGAGTCCTACACCTATCCGGCAAGTCTACCGCCTTCCGTCTTGGGCTTGATGGCTTCTTGGGCTTCGGCCTTGGACCTTCCTTGCCGTCATCCGCCTCCTTGATCGTCGGCTAACTGGGCCGCCCGGCAGGCTGAAGGCCTTGCCACCACTTTGGGCCACCCGGGTTTAGCCGGATTACTCCATGTTGGTTGTACCCCTTGTAGATACGACCCCAACAGCGGCCGATGACCCGGCTGCCGCAGCTCCGGCAGCACCACGTTTCTGGCCAGGCGCTGGATGAAAGTTTGGGAGGTGAGGAAGGCAGGAGAGAGGTACCGCGTCAATCGGATCCATGATAGTGCACTCCTCATCATCATCGTCTGAGATTTCTTGAACCGAAGCTTGTGCTCGAGGCTTACCCGAGGAAGGGGCACGAACCGAAGGAATCGGCATGAAGTCCTCCGAATCCAGGTCCACGGTCGCTGGCGGGTTCTCGGCCGGGAGATCCGGGACAAAATGATCCCCGGGGTGAACCCCATCCTCTAATGTTTGGCGAGCAAACCTCTGTATCATAGGAATGCATAAGGAAAGTCAGAAAGAGGAAGCTATCAAGTATATCGACAGTAACAGAACCTCGGCGGAAAGTAAATGTCGAAGGAAACTTCGGGGCTACTTACGTGCTTCGGAGGCTTGTTTCGGTGGTGGGCTCCATCCCCCAGTTCCAGTCCGCGGCGATCTTGGACTTGGCGATGGCTCGTACGCGGCGACTCACCGCGGCCTTGTCCAGAGCGAAGTGACTGCTCCGAGTAGGGTCGTACAGACCGCTCGTATGGCAGATCTTGTGGACCGTTGCTTGGAGAGGAGAAACTCGGCGCTTGACAAAGGTGCAAATCAAGTCATCGGCCACCAGCGTCCCGGCGATTTCGGTGTCTGCCGGGTCTTGGAACTTCGCGACATAGGCGTGGATGGATTTGAGCTCCTCGGAGCGTGGGGGAGTGTAGTCCCAGTTAAGTTGTCTGGTGGGGGGGCTCAAGTCCCACTCGGGCAGGTTGAGGAAGTCCTCCTCTCCTGAGTTCTTCACATAAAACCAGGTCCTCTACCACTTGCGGACAGAGTCGGGGCAAGGGATTCGAGGGAAGATGGAGAATTTGCGAGGAGATATGGTGGCAACTCCGCAGGCTGTCATTTGCTTCGGGAGATCCTTGTTCCCGGATCCGGAAGAAATTGTCTCCGGAGTTGGAAGTATTTGGAGAAGAGGTCAACCGTGGCATTGAGGCCGAGATATCCCTCGGAGAAAGAAACTAGGCAGGAGAGAGTGGTGATGGCGTTGGCAGGGAGGTGATGGACTTGAAGTCCGAACTTATCTAGAAAGCTCCAGAAGAACTGACTTACGGGCAGTCCGAAGCCATGCTGGAAGTGCGCGATAAAGACTACCCGTTCTCCGAGTTTCACCTTTGGTTCAAGTTCGCCATCCAATAGGCGACACTCCACCCCGGCGGGGATCCGCCGAGTCAGTTTAAGCCAATCGATCTCGGCTTGGGTTGCGTCGGTGCCTTCCCATCCGGCGCGTTCTCCGACCTCCTCCTCTTCGATTGTCTCGGAAGTGTCGGGCCGGTCCGAGGTATCGGGAGGAGACATCTCGGTAGGATCAATCTGCAGAGTATGCAAAAAGGTGTCATGCAAGCAGAGGATTGAATCTGGATTCAGCTAAAGGATCTGTTAGTTAGGAAGAGGCTTGATAACAGTTCAATGAATATAGGGGCAAGTATCCGCTAAAGTGGCATGTATCAGGTGCATACAAATGACTTTCTACGAAAGTGATGAGTAGTCAAGATCTACCGAGGCGGAAAAATACAACTTAAATCAAGAACAAAGCGAGAACGAAGAGGCAGGGGGGCCCCAAACCTAGATTAATGCATGAGTCTCAAAGTATGGAATGTGTATCGTGAGATGCGGGCGCGGAGAAGTGGCGGCAGAGGCGCACGCACGGCGGCGAGGGAGGAGCTGCTTGTTGGCGGCGAGATGCGAGTTCTTCTTGCACGGTGGCGGCGGTAGTTCACAATGGAAAGCATAGGCGAGTGCGGTGAATGAGAAGAAGAAGAAGGGAAAACCCTGCGGTCCTATTTTATAGGCGCGGTCAAAGGAAGTTGGCGGAGTGGCCGCTTGCAGTTCCCGAAACCGCTAGCAAGATCATCTGCGCGCGGTTATCCACGCGTTGTGGAGAGAGCGGTGGATGGACCGGCCACAGGATTGGCCACAGGAGGCAAACCGCCCAGGGCGCGGTTAGTGGAGCACGAACGGGCGCGAATTTGAAAACCGCCCCTGACGTGGGCGGCATGCGGTGAAAAGCACTCAAGTGTGTTGACGCGTGTGGACAGGGAGGTGACGGATGTGACGTGTGAAAAGTGTTTACTGACCGATGTCAGTGTCAACGCATGAATCAAGGAGATGACATCCGAGATCTCGGTGGATACTTCGGGAAAAAGTCTAGTTCGACATAACAGACCGTTGGTATTTGCAAAGTGTCGATCCTTGGAGTTGACAGAAGCCTTGATTTATTGTGTTTTGGGTTGAACCTGATGCAGCCCTCCATCCGAGGCTGTAGGACCACATCAGCTTCGGGGACTAATGTCGGGGGGCTACCCCCGGGTAGGGTAAAGGCAAGGTAAAACTATGTAAGGATAAGGACCCGAGGTGCATAAAGTACTAAGCATCTCATATCAAGTGCGGCCGAAGTATCTAAGGTTGTAGTTCAGCCGAGGTACCGGAGGCTAATCCGACATATGGCATCCGACATATCAACGTCGGTACAGTCGACTCATTCTTATGTAAAGGAAGAGATCCTCTACCGGAGTATGAGATCCGGCGTATCATTCCGGGTCATGGCAGAGGTTGGCCCGACATATCTATGTCGGCCTAACCGAGGCTGGTGGCAAGGATCGAGGCGTGGCATAGGAGTCACGGGTGCCGCAGAGCCCGTGGCCCGAAGCTGCAGAAGACAGCAAGGTCCGTCCACGGGTTTCTCGAAAGCTCGGGAGCCTAGGAGATGACTTAGCTATTTCGGGAAAGGGCTACAGGCTAGACCTTGGTGGGTTACAGACTTATCATCCGAAGAGGAAAGAGGGCACTGTCCGAGGCTGACAGTGCTGCCGTTGGACTGACAGTGGGTATAAGCTTGTCTTCTACCTCTTGGCAGTGCAATTATCACTTAGGGGCAGGGGCAAAACAGTACCTCAGCCCGGCTATAAATATAGCACCACCTTCCCTGCGTGGAGGGGACGAACCCTAGACATCATTTTCCCCCTTGTAGCTTCATCTTCCACCTCAAGTTCTAACCATTGTTGCATCATACAGCTCGAGCAGCGTCTTGTACTTGTCACTTTGAGATATACACCAAGTAGGATAGTGCTGCAGTAGGGGTGTTACCTCCACAAGAGGGCCCCGAAGCAGGGTACATCATGTGTGCTTTGTGTTCTTGCTTTCTTCTTCATGTTCTTGCGGTTTCTTGCGTGTTCTTGCTTGTGCGCTTGTTGAGTGTATAAACCCTCCCCGGATTCCCTCAACGTCCACTCGGCCCCATCTTAGCCATACCCATGACATCTGCCGTAATCCCACCACGAATTAGGATAATAGGAATTGATTCCATATGAATTTGATGGTCCCAATCCTATGATGCAAAGGGCTTCCATAAAAACATTCCTTAGGATTCAAACCCTCCAAAGTTTTCATGGAAATCCTACAATCCAAAGAGGGCCTAAACCACGCACTATCGACCACGATCGCAGTCAAGTTGCTCTAGTTATGTGACCAAAATTTTATGTACTTTACCGAACTGCGTGAGTTTTAGTTTATCATCGGTTTTTGGGGTCATCACCTATTTTTTTGGTATGCTACGTTTCTACTACGTTGCAGGGCAGCATTGCTAGTTTACGCACGCGTGAGTCATCACGCGGTTCCCGAACGACGCACATGGCCGTTCTGACGCCTCCGTGGCCGAAGACGAGCTCAGCCCTGCCTCATCCGGTGACCTAACCGTCTGACTCTGTCGCCCGCGGCCTGCAGCGAGTCAGGACGTCTCGCTCGCTCATATCTTTCGCGCTTGAGTGCATGTAGATCTCAGCCCTGCCTCATCCGGTGGCCTAACCGTCTGACTTTGTCGCCCGCGGCCTGCAGCGAGTCAGGACGTGCTCGCTCATATCTTTCGCGCTAGAGTGCATGTAGATCTCCCTAGCGAGAAACCATTGAGGCTGCGACCTAGGCAGTCACCTCACGAGGGGAGCTCCTATATGTCGCACTCAGGCATCTAATTCGCCTCAAGCAACTCCTTCATGGGAATGAAAAACACAGTTGGTCTTCTTCTTTAGCACAATAGTAAAAAAAATCTTTATCTGTACAAATTGAAAACTAAACGTCTTTCAAAATCATAAACTTGACCTTTTTCAAATCTGAACAATGTTTAGAATTTCAATATTTTTCTCAAAATCTGAATTTTTTAGTTGAACATTTTCAAATTTGAACAAAATTCAGAAGTCGGTCGTTTTTTAAAATCAAGATTTTTTACAAAAATGTGAACAATTTTCGAATGTGAAAAAACTATATTCGTTTATTCATTTTTGAACACTTCTCAAATTTGAACGAAATTTTCAAGTTGAATATTTTTTGAATTCAATTAATTTTAAATTCTAAATAATTTTCAAATTTGAACAATTTTTGAATTCGTACACTCGTTTTTCTTCTATTTTTTTCTACGCTCACGTTGAACACTCTTTTTAGTTTACCTTGTATTCTATGAAAAATAATGATATTTATTTAGAATGTTTTAACCACTATTGAAATGTTCAAATGACTAAATATTGTTCAAGTTTTGAAAGGTGTTCCAGCTACCAAAAAAATATGTCACGCATACGCATTTTACAAGAATGTTCATACTATTTTACAAAAATCTTTAGGAAACTGAATGTGATATCTGCCCTTAATTTGCTTGACGCCTTTCCTTCCTTCACACTATATTATTATTATGAATATATTACCGATTATTTTTCTTTAAATGAATTTTCACATGATAAACTTGACGAATAAAATTAAAGGTGAACTTTTTTTAATTCGGGTCTAATTTGAAAGTTTTTAACCACAGAACAAATTCGAAAAGCCTTCATATGTATAATCGAGAAGTCTTGATAGTGATAAGAAAGGTAAGGTTCGGGTTTAATGCGAGCCAATGAACAATATACCAAACTTAAGGAACCGAATTAGGTTGAATAACAATATTAATGAACCAAAAAGTTAACGTGAAACAAATAATGTGAACAAAAAAGAATTATTTTTGGCCAAACTAATTGGGTGAAACTTAATAGTAACCAAAAAAAATAAGAGAGGTGAAAAGGAACTTAACTGCGGTAAAAAAGTGTAAAAAACCCAAACATATTGGCGAACCTACACATAATAATAGACTGAAAAGAAAATAAACTTTGGCTGAACCAAAAGTTACAATGAACCAAAAATTCTAGTCAACAAAAATGCTGGTGAACCGAAAGTAGTAGAGAACCAAAAAAGAAACTAAAATTCCAGTAACAAAAAAAATAGTGAATCAAAAGTGCCAATAAACCGAAATGATAGTAAACCAATAATGTCGATCAATCAGAAACGTTGGTGAACCAAAAATTCCGGGGAACCAAACATGCCTATTGTAAGGACCCCTCAGACCGAAGTCCGAGAAGTCCACGTTATGTAAAAAGACCACGATCCCAATGATCAGTGCATCGCAATCACATAACCAACATGGTATCAAGAGTTACATCATTCAAGTCGTTCGAATAAAAAGTCTTACAACACTTAATGGTCGCATGACCAAGTTTGCAAACATCGTCGCGCAGGACGGAATTAACTATGATACAGCGGAAACTCGTGGCTAGCGTCGGCCCTCGTCTCCAATAGACGCCATCCCACAAGTGTAGTTGACCGGTGACAGCTAAGCGGCGTATTCATCGGCATACTCTTCCTCCTCGGCGTAGACCTCCTCTCCAAAATCTGGACGTTTGAATATCCAGGGATACAACCAAATATGTAGATTGACGTACTCGCAAGACCACTTCAAGGCTTAAGTTTTCATGGTAATGCAAATAAAGTGGTTTTCGAAAACTGGGGCAGCTGGTATATAGTACTATAAGGCTTAATTTTCGTAAAGGATGCTTTTTGGCATAGAGAATACGACATATCTATATCTTTGTTAAAAAGAACATTTAGAGATAAAATTCTCCTTTGTAGAGATAGCACGAACCATTTCCACATCTTTGTAAAACATTTTGCAAAACCTTTCAAAAGCACTAGGTGGGGGATACCCTTTTTATTTCCTCGAGATCAGACTGCATTGTCTCCTCGAGACCTACCATATTCTTATCAAATGCCGTACCTCCCATGTACCATCTTGCTCCTTCTCTTTTGTCCGAAACAGAAAACCATTTTTTCTTCTTTCCCCAATCGCCCAGTGTGGCCTTTGCAACCGTCCATGACCGCGGACACAGCTATTCGAATAGTTTTACACTCTGCAGAGGTAGTGCACTTTCACCACACCAAACGGTCATTACACCGTGTTCAGCCACCGCCCGCCATACTGGAGTATGCGGGGGTTCGGATAACTAGATCAAATCTTTCCCCTAATCTACTCTAGTACAGAGGACTCCCGCTAGGGTTGTTCCCCTCGGCACCGTGTGCTCCACTAGACCCCTGGTCTTTCTTGGGACGCCACACTGCCATGACAGGGGACCCAACGTAATCATCACTACAAAAAATTCGGCCATCCGGGACGATTTTATAACGTGGTGATCATGCTCCAAAACATCGGGATCTGCAATCCTCGACGATTCACACGACGTTATGGAAACATCAGGACCTCTAGTCATAGACGATTCTACGACGGTTCGGTGCACCTCCGAACGTCGTAAGGGATCCTCGACGTTTCGGCAACTGACGAAACTAACTGGGCCGGCCCATCTAAGGACAATGTTTTTTTTTCGTCGCAGTATGTGACAGGTGGCAGACGACCGGTATCTCTGTTTGATGACGTAATCTTATGCTCGACGATTGCAACACATCGCGGCGCGTGATGATGTCATGATGCCGCAACGTTTTGTTTTTTTCGTCACGATGTTGCGACAATCGGGTGCGCACACGTGTTCCACCGACGATTAGACACATGCCGACATATCCGGGACGAAAATTAGTTTTCGTCGCTACGGGTGACATCATTATCCATCTCGACGTTTACTTTATCCGTCGCGCCTGCCGTGCATCTGTATGCAGACACGTGGTCCAATCATACGTGTACACGTGTCGTCTGAAGGGGATCGTATGCAGAAAACAAAAAAATTCCTAACAACGATAACCTTAATCTAGCCAAGATCTATACTTTGCAGATATAGTGATACGGAGGAGATCGATATACATACCTTGTAGACCGAAACGCGGGGATTACGCTCCCGCACAAGCATTGTCGATGAAGCCGACGAAGCCGACCTCAAGGTCGTGTAGAGGAAGAAGACCTCCAAGCACCACAGGCGTGGCACCTCGCAGGGAGTCGCACACGTACGGCAAAGACGATGACCTCCGGGCCCCGATCCAGGGACGAGCAGCGGAAGGTTTGGACCGGAAGACCAGTAGCACAGCGGAGTACGTATGGTGGAGAGAACCTCACCTCGGCGCAACTCCAAAGGTGGAGTCACGTTTCAAGGAGAGGAGAGAGAGAGAGATTGGTGCAACTCCAAAGGTGGAGTCACGTTTCAAGGAGAGGAAGAGAGAGAGAGATTGGTGCATTTTCAAAGGCATGGGGGCACCTCTATATAAAGGGGAGGGTGCCACCCCCCTTGGCTTAGCCATGTGGGACTAAACCCCACATGGCTTGGCCGGCCAAGGGGGAGAGCCGCCGGCCCTAGGTGGGCCCCATTTGGCCCATCTAGGCCGGCCCCCTCCCAACTCGCATCAAGGGGGGGACTTCCCTCCTCATGGGCCTCTTTAGGCCCGTCTAGGTGTGCAGCCTTTAAAATTCGAATTTAATTAAATAAAAATATATTTTAAACATGAATTCAACTAATTAATATCAAATACATTTTATCTAATTAATTCCAGCTCTGAAAACTATTTCGTCGCTCTCCGATCTCCATCGTAACTATCCTGGAACGCTTCCGATGCTCTCTTTTAATTTCTCTTCTTCTTCCGGTCTATTTAACTTGTCGACTTCCCTTAAGTTTGTTACCCTTGAGGTTCAAGATCTCTCCAGACATAATCGAGACACGCTCTCCGATTAATGATTAATTCGTGGACCTTGGATACCCAGAATTAACCCCTGTGAGATAACGAATAACTTTGTCGTTCGAACCTAGATGTTGAGTCTTCAACCTTTTGCCATGGCGATACTTAGTGTGTCCGAGACTCGTTCATAGATATCGTGATACCTAGCTTGGTCTCGTTATCGACAACACTATCTTCTACTCGTTCATGATATTATGTCCCAGTGACCTAGTCACATGCTTGCAAGCTCATTTGACATAATCTCACCGAGTGGGCCCTAGAGTATCTATCCTGCTATGCGGACTGGCAAATCCCGCTCTTGATCCCTCGTCTCAACATACTCCCTTCCGATACCCGAGAGGGACACCGTTATAGTCACACTATTTAAGACATGACGTTTGATGCAATCAAAGTATCTTTCAGGAATAGCAATAAGAGTTGATCTCACGGTCAAAGGCGTAATGACTACGTCCTACAAATATTGGGTATGTCCATCACATCGTTCTATCAACGATATGACTCCATTGTCAACTGACACCAATGTCACATGATCGGGAAACCTCGATCATCGATTGCACAATGAACTAGTCACGTAGAGGCTACCAGGGACCTGGTTGTCTTACGTACCACACGTGTATTAATGTTTCCGCTTAATACAGTTATAGCATGGTATAAAACATATAATGAACAATTGAGATATGATGAATAAACTATCTTTATTAAGTGCCTCTAGGGCATATCTCCTTCAGTCTCCCACTTGCACTAGAGTAACACTTAATCTAGTTTACAACTTGGTAAAAGCTCAACACCCATAGCAACTTGGTGCATGCTTGTCTCGTGGAAGAGGAATACAGTCAAAAGATCTCACACATTGAGACTTGTATGTGCTTTGCGACACTTCTATGTCACCTAGTTTGACATCATCCCGTATCTTACGATGACGGTGAAATATATTTTAGTCGATGGAGTGAGACTCGAACCTTCACGTAGCATGGGCCTTAAAATTCTAAGAGATCTATTAAGGGGAACCACATATGCTCCGAAAACCGCTCAGTCCAATCACACTTGCTACTTCTGAAGTTGTCATATATTTCTATACCTATGTAGATTATGCGACAGTGCATACATATGCGACTTCGCGAGCTAACCATGTCTTTCTTCAAAACAAAGGACTTATCCTATTTGAGATTTCTAGTCGTATGGGTCAGTGTCATAACTTGCATCATTGTAACCCTTTTACGGCAAGTTGTCTTTTCACTCTTACCTCATACCAGAAAACATATCTTCAGTTCTCTCAGACACTGAAGAATATACTTAAAATTTGTTCATTGATCCATCCAAGGATCACTCTAGAACCCGTTCTTCAACCAAGAACTTGGGTCACACCAAGTCGAGCTTTCAGTCTGATAGAATCTATGGCTGAGGCATAGAGGATGTTGAACATCATTTTCTTTCATTAGCTATCACTGAAACGCCAAGATAAACTTAATACTTTACCTAGTCATACAAGCTAGAACCTTTTTCTTCGCTTGGTCTATTCTGAAACACTTCAGAATCTTAACCTAGGAAAATATTCTGACCTAATGTCATTAAGCCCCTTTTGATCTATACAATTATAGACTCAATGCCTATTACTCCTAACTTCATTCATAGAAAATTTAATCACTTAAATAATCCTTTATACTTTACTAGAGGATCTGTATCATTCTCAATATGTCATTACATATAAAATCAGGAATAACACCTAGCTCCCACTCAAATATGTGTTTCGCACATGAGACCATGGAATTTCAATTAGCTCCCACTCAAATATGCCATTCACATATAAGATCAAGAAAAGCTACTTAGCTCCCACTCACTTCTTTGTGTATGCAGGTTTCTTCAACTATTTTGGACAACTCCAAAATCCTTTGATCTCATTATCAAAATGAAGATTCTAGCTCCGATATGCCTGCTTCAGCTCATGAATGGACAGCTGAAGTTTGTATACATGTTTAGCATCCTTAGGATCATCAAACCATCTTATTGAACTAATTACAACTCTTTTCTTAATGTTACCATTAAGAAACATGGTTTCCTTATCCATCTATCAATTTCTCAATTTGAAATTATAGTAATTGCTAAACGACCCCGAATAGATTTAGGCTTCGCCACTTGAGACAAAATCTCGTTGTGGTCAACTTTTGAATCTGTCGCAACTGTTTTACGACAAATCGATCCATATCAGTATCTACTCTTTCATAATATTCCATATTCTATTAACGGCCTAGATGCCATCAAGAAGATCTCCCAAGTCGTTACTTAGTAATCGTACATGGATTTTATCTCGGATCATATATGACTCATAGCCATTTCTCGGACTTAGGTCTACCATCTCTTCTTCGTAGTTCATAGGTCTGTCATATTCCATTAACATGACCTTCATAACAAGATTGTCGTACCACACAGTGTGGAACACAACCTCGTACGCCTAAGTTCTTTAGTATGAGCTCAGAGCATCATGATCTTTATCATCAGCTTCTTTCCAGTTGAGGAGCACGGCACTGGAAACACTTTCCGTTGCGCCACTCTGATGTCTGGAGAGAAAGTTCATTAACTTCGTGTTGCTCTACTTTCCTTCCCACTTATACCCTTCACTACCAAAAATCCGGCGATCTACCACGTTTTTTCTGCGATGTTCTGATAACGTCGAGTGTTTTCGTCGCGGTGGGCCAAAAAGTTGAAAATGCTCTCGACGTTTTGGTTTTCCCAGTAATGGGCCGGTTGATCGCGACGGTTTGCATATTTTACGTCGTGGATTTTCATCCCCGGCCCATTAGTCCAGCTTGAGCCCAGTTTCTTTCGACGAAACTGTCTTTATCACGTAGAACGTCGCAGATTTTCGTCTCACTGAGACATTCTGTGCCAATTTTCGTCACGTCGAACGTCGCAGATTTTACGTAAAACATCAGTTTAACATCGCATGCTCATCAGGTAAATTCCACGAATAGCGTGGCCAGGTTCTCCCGATTGACGTTGTACAGGGCATGCAAAAGTACAGATATATATAGAGAAGAGTATAGTAATATTAAATCTATAACACAAATCACAGCCACACACACATATACGATAAATTCAAAGGCACTACAGATAGAGAGTAGCAACTAAACATAGCTATTAACACAAATTCATAGGCACACACTGTGGTCCAGTCGAGAGGCACCACGCGCACGCTGAAGATCACCAACTCCTATCATCAACCTCGCGCTTGACGTCCTTCGTCCAGCCCGAGCCACCAGCGTCGGCGTCGTCCTGCTTCTTCCAGCCAGCATCACCCGAGGCGCCGGCGTCGTCCCACCTAGAGCGCTTGGCGCCGCTCGAGCTTGCTTTCTTCTCTAAGCAACCGGGATAGTACGTTGCTATAGGGGGTTGTGGTGGTGGTGGTGCAATTGGGACGAGGTGCACTCGGCCCCTCTCGATGATCTTGATCATACGGTACAGCTCGTAGGAGACATAGCCATCCACAGCTGCATATCTAAGGTTCAATTCTTCAAGTGGGGAATCCTCCCACTGTGGTGTCATTCCTCCGGGAAGTCTGCCTTCATGCGCACGTACAAATTGGAGATGAGTGTGTTTGCCAGGGCGGCCATGCCATTGCCTGTCCTCTCCCTTCCGTTCACCCGGAAAAGCTTTTGAATATCCACCTGGAAATTAGATGGGATAAAGAAGCCCGGCCAGGTTGTGTACATGACCTGAAAGTCAGTCCTTTTGTCGACTGAAGCGAATGAAATTCCCTTCGAACGAAGGAAATCAGACAACGCTTGAGGGCATTCATCCGTCTCGTGGCCACAACTGCAGTTTCATATTATGAAGAAATTAAATACTCCCTCCATTCCAAATTAGTCTACATTCTGGCTCCATATTAAGTTTCAAAATACTCTACATCTTGGATGGGTCCCACATACGTAATTAAGACGGAATGGAGGGAGTAGTAATTAACAACAGATTATTATATCAGGTTTTTTTACATACCTAGAGTACTGGAATACCAGTACTCGCTTATCCAGGGCGAGTTGAACGACGGCGACCTCTTGTGGGACTTCATGGTTCAAATCTTCCTTCGTGTACTCAAGGTCTAGCCCCATGAACCTGTCCTCTACGCCTTCAAGCAAACTCTCGAACATGTCGAGGTTCCTCGTGACCTCCGCGAGGTCATTGGTGTACACCACATCTATGCTCTGCCCATCGTGGATAGGGAATGTGCGCTTGTGCGTGAAGGTGTCCATGGCGCTGATCGAGAGGAAGGGCACGATGAACAGAACTGAGAAGATGAGAGGGAGGCGGATGTTGAGAAGAAATAGTGCAAGGGGAGAAATGCGCTGGAGAAACCGCAATTAATGGGGCGTGGAAGTTGAGAAGAAATAGTGGGAGGGAAGGAACCGCTGCATGCCTTCTCGCCTCCGGCCGTGCAATGCGAAGCCGCCTCTTTGCCTCCCACATTTACAACACGAGTGGTAATTACCGACCGACGGATGGGCATTCAGAAAGTGATAATGCACATTCAGAAAAACATATAATACATTGACAAACAACTGGCAGAGCCAAGTTTACTCTACGGCATAAACATGTACCAAACGACTAAAAGGTTCTTAAAATATGACAAGGTTTGAACTGATATTACACATACCATCTCCTCCAGTTCAATGATTATGCAAAGGGATCTGGGAAGTCATGTATGAGATTAACATTACTCATTAAGTCTATAACTATATCTTCAAAATGAAATTCAGCTTCTGTAGAAGCTTTGTGCCTCAGCTTTAGCTGTTTCCGAATTCTTGTTAACCATCCATCACCGTTGTCTTCATCGACGCCGAGTCTCATTAGCTTGAGCGCCCTTGCGTTCATAACAAAGAACTTGGCGAACTTAACCTCAGGTCCGGTTCCTCGGTAGTCGTTCAAAGTAATTTCTGTGAGATGGCGATCAAGGCATTCGATGGGATTGTTCATGTCATACTTTAGCGCATTTTTAACCTCCGGGCCTTTTGTTGTCTGCAAAAGAAGAAAACATAAGTATATATAGTGCCTGCATCGATCGAACGTAGATGTAGATGAGTACGTGGGAAACTGTAGTACTAATTATTTATCAATCACAGGAATTTTTCGACTATGTTACTACTGTTCCTAACTGAAAAGATAGCTCACCTCGATGTATAGCTTCTCCGTACACGGAAAGCATCTAAGGAAGCCTACAACTTCTTCCAGATTTGGGCCGGTAGATCTTAGTGCCAAGATCTTCACTGTGCACAGAGGCAAGGTCGAGCTATCGTGAATCAATTTCTGCACAACACCGAACATGGATCAAGAAAATAAGTAAAAATACGGCAGTGGCAAGTTGGGAGAATATCAAGAACACCGAACATACATCAAGAGGAATATTTATCTTAAGGGTTATGGATCCAATAACAAGTTTGGAGCAGTAACCACCACTATTGTAGCCCAGCAATGTCAATTTCGGTGCGTTAATGACCCGGATTGATGTTCGACATAGTGGACAAAATACACTCAACCTCTCAAGTAAAGGGGCGTTCTCAATCACCAGACCGCTAAGCTGGAACAATGATCTGCAATTTGACCAGCAGACGACCCAATCGTTCGCAGAGTGGTCAAGACGATATGGATGTTACCGTCGAACCCGTGCACCCCATCGAGCTGTAGTGCCTCGAGCACAGTACAGCCGTCGAGCAGCTGCTCGATGGCCTCCTTATAGGTGGTGATGTCATAGAGGACGAGCCGCTTGAGATGAGTGAGAAGAAGCGCGGGCGCGGCATCAAACAGGGGATAATGCATTGAGCAAACCTGGCGCGTTGCAGGGTGGGCAATAGGCGGATCATAAATTGCGGCAGAGAGAACATATGTAGCCCACCTTCGACCGTGAGCTCCTCGAGGCCCGGTAGGGCGGGGGATTGGAACCATTGGTCGACCTTGCCAGCGGCCATGTAGTTGGAACGGAAACCTCGGATGGCAAGGCGTTTGACTGGTCCAGGGTGCGCGGCGAGGATGCTCGTGATCCATGTGGCCAATCCCATCGTCGACGGTGAGGTCGAGGGGGATGGACCGCCAGAGGAAACGCCACCGCTTGGAGAGGATGGTGGTCCGCACGCCAGATTTGGTGGGGAGGAAGCCGATGATGGTGCGCAGCATCTCATCGGGAAGGAGGTTGAAGAAGTCGAGCCCACGGCCAATCCGCTTGTTAGCCGCCTCGTCCTCCATCTCAGCCGGCGGCGAGACATGGAACCAGCTCGGCAATGGGGTTTCTCGGCCATGCAGCAGTCGGTTTTTTTGGGCGTGCATCAGTGGCGTTGGACCGGATGATGATGAAGGGATCTAGGCTCGCCTCGTCCTCCATTGCAGCTGGCGGAGAGAGAGAGGAAAAACAAGGAGCTTCCTCGGCAGTGGGGTTTTCTGGGTGTAGGACAGGTGTTTGGAGGGGATAGGCGAGTGAGGCGGTGGCACTGGCTGGGCGTGAAGGGTGGAGCTAGCATTAGTTATTGACAGAGCTTCATGGTAGCAGTGACACTTATGTCCATCTGATGAGGATAAAGATGCATGGTCAGAAGCTTTTAAGCGAACATATACGTATATAATATTGAGTGCAGACCAATTAATGGTTACATATTTGATAGAACATATACATCTACCCAAATCTACTTACAATACCCAATTAGAACAAACAGACCAACTGGAAGCGCAACAATGTCTCAACTTGAAGCGATAATGAAACCAAAGCATCCTTATCCTAAGATAGAATCATCTACTGAGTACAAATAAAATAACGACTCCGGAAAAAATCGCAGCTAAGGTGACAATGGATCCAACTGCATAATGAAACCAAGCCTCCTTATCGATGACATATCTTCTCATCTTTCGAAGCTTCAGCCGGTATTCCTCCAACTTGATCTTCAGAGCATCAATGGTATCAGCAGCAGACAGCTCCGATAACATGCTCTGTTTCAACTCAGTCTTCAGAACATCAATGGTATCGGCAGCAGACAGCTCCAAATAACATTTTCTTTTCTTGTAGATTGTTCAGTTTTTCTTTCAACTCATTGTTTTTGTCGTCAACAATATTTAACCTCGCAACAACCAATGGCAAATCGGTAGGCACATCCGGTTCACATATGGAATCCTAAATAAAGAAATCTATGTCAACTTTTATCGGCATGATTTTGTGGACACACAAAAGGAAATTACTAATTTGTAAAGAGAATATACCACGTCCGTATACTCGACGTTAGGGTAGCCGACGGAAGTCAAAACCATCGTGAACGTACCGGCACTATATATATCAAACATTACAAACTAAATTAATAGCATAATAAAGGAGCATCACGATAAACACAATTATTAGACACCTAAATTAAAAAATATATACTCGCGAGGGCAACTAGCACGGGGTGGCGTTGGGTGGGGAGAGCTCGTCATACCTCCGGGAGGCCCGCGACGTGGCGCGTTCGGGAAGGCCGGCGACGGGGAGGGGCACGCGCTCGGGGAGGGCTACGGTGTGCTGATGCGCGCTAACGGAGGATGGTGGCGGGGAGTGGGGCGCGAGCTCGGGGAGGACGCTTGGGTGAATGCGGCGGCGTGGATGCGGCGCGCGCTCAGGGATGCCGGCGGCGAGGTTGGTGGGCGTTCAAATGATGTTTGGAATAGCTACCGAACGGGCGGATCCAAGGCTTGCCTGGGGGCATCTGACCTCTACCTACCCAACGGGCGGATCCAAGGCTTGCCTGGGGGGCATCTGACCTCTACCTACCCAACAGGAGGATCCAAGGCTTGCCCTTGGGGATGCACTACAACACACCGCGTGAGGCACCCCTGGTTCCAAATGTCGTAGCTCCACCACTGGTCCAACCCCTATCGAGACCGGTCACGGTTGACTACTTGGTCAATTTCCTAGGGTTTTGATGCAAATGGCGCTACAGTGTGTCGGATATATGCACAAGAGTGTGTTGGTACATTGGAAACGACAACATCAAAATCTTAACATACGACACTTCTCATGTGTGAAGGTTCTGCACTTACACAAGAGATCTCCTTACAGAACTAAACGCCCATTTCAGGTGCACCGGATGGAGTCACACATGTGATAACATTGGCTCAAATTAAATGGTCATATGACCTACCCTAACACAACGAAGGATCAAAGTACATTGCCTATATACCTCCTCCTGAGGTCGGACAAAGGGGGAGATGACGATGTTGACCACATATGTGTGTGTGTGTGTGTGTATAAAGTGGGTGTTCGTAGGTGGTCTTATCCAAGATCCAATTCATATATATAGGGTCACTTCACGAACAAAACTTTCCCCGCGTGAAGTTTTGGTCCCTCTTAGGGCAAAGCCCCCACTTCGGGTGTAACGGATGGAGTCATGTGATAACATAGGCTCAAAGTGGTTTTTAAACGTTCATAAGTGTGTTGGCACATTGAAAACCCAAATATAAAATTCCTAGGGGTCTGGCCCGCTTCACATACGACACATATCACGTACGAAGGTTCTGCACTTAATTAATAACAATGTTGGGGATATCGCTTATCAGTAACTTACCGGTCGACTCAAGATAAGGGTAAATCGGCCGATTTATCGGCATATCGGACGGTTTATCGGCATATTGGCTGACTTATCGGCCAATTTATCTTATCGGTGAGACATCGATAAGAGATAAATCGGCCGATTAATCGGCATATCGGAAGATATCTTGAACAGTGTCAATACACAACTTAACTCCCACACTTCCATCTATATGTAGTGTCAATTCGATCTCTTTTACAAGCAAGTTTTGGTCTGATAATGTCCAAATGGAGTAAAAAACTCACGCAACACATATTCCATCCATACAGTGTTAAGGGTTTTGGTGAAGGTTTATATATTAAATCGATCTTCATATTATTACATTTTTCGTGAAAGTACCCATACATAAAACGAGAGGAAGAGATTCGATGTTTCAGATTCGCGTTGCACGCCAGAATAGCAGCATTTCCCGCCTACTCATCGACCAGATATACACCCAAAGTTATTGACTCCCCATTCGTACACTTCATTCTCGCCTGTCCCCGCCTAGATCCATGTCATCTGCATCTGGGAGCGGTGGAGGTTCCCCTTCCGCGAGCGACGACGGGGAGATGCTCCACCTCCGCCACTCTGATGTGGGCCGCAGGCGCGGCCGCCACCGCTTAACGAACTGGAACGGCTTGCGCACCCCTAGGCCCAATTCCCGTGCCCCACCGCCGCGACGTCATGGTGGAGATGCTGGGTCCTCGCGCGCCGCCGCGCCTGACCCACCGCCACCGCTGCCGGCACCCTCTGCCGAGTCCAGCGACGACGAGTCTTACTCAAGCATCGATTCCATCTCCACCGATGACGGTGAGGAGCTCATCAAGATCGTCGACCCCGAGGAAAAGGAAGCGCACGTTCTGGCGAAGTCCATGCGCTCGCATCGCCGCGCGGAGAAACGTCGTCGTGTGGATGCCGAGTATGAGGAGGTGATGAATGAGGTGCGTCTGGAGCAGGGTCTCCGGCAGGACGCCGAGCATACCGCTCGCGCGCGGGAGTGGGAGGAGGTGCGGCGCCGCCAGCGCCTCAACCGGGCCTTCGCCGTCTCCGATAGCGAGTAGTGGCGCCGCCGCGACAGATGACCCGGTGGTCGTTTTTTTATAGATTTCTACTGTGATAAACCTGGGCTCAAATTAAGTTGACTTTAAATGTTCATCTAACCTACCCTAACACAACCAAGGAGAAAATCATGTGTCTATTCGTGTGTTTCGACTCAACGCCAGAATCCCACCGAATCCTAAGTGTATTCCTAATATATGCATAAGAGTGTGTGTGTTGGTAATTGGAAAACCAACATCAGAATCCTATGTAGCATGTCCAGCTTCAGAAACCATAGTTATCTCGTATGAAGGTTGACCAATTGTAATTTTACACAAGTAAAAACTCCCACTTTGATAAACATGGGCTCAAATTAAGTTGGTTTTAAATGTTCAAACACAACCAAGGAGAAAAGCATATAAGTAAGAGACCGATCGCTGCCCTCGGGGTTAATTAACTTCTTAATTAGGGTTTCGACGTAAATGGCGCTACGGTGCGTTGGAATCCCACCTATAATCCTACCTAACACATGGCTCAAAGTTAGTTTTAAATTTTCAGATTGGCCTACCCTAACACAACCAAGGATAGAAGCTAGTCCATTGGTCAAGCCCCTATCGAGCCCGATCAAAGTGCCGGGGTAGACGACACAATTCACCGTGCATGCACACGGGGGGTAAATAAACTTTTCGTGTGTTTCGAATCAACGCCAGAATCCCACCAAATCCTAAGTGTATTCCTAATATATGCATAAGAGTGTGTGTGTTGGTAATTGGAAAACCAACATCATAATCCTATGTAGCATGTCCAGCTTCAGAAACCACAGTTATCTCGTACGAAGGTTGACCAATTGTAATTTTACACAAGTAAAAACTCCCACTTTGATAAACATGGGCTCAAATTAAGTTGGTTTTAAATGTTTAAACACAACCAAGGAGAAAAGCATATAATTAAGAGACCGATCACCGCCCTCGGGGTTAATTAACTTCTTAATTAGGGTTTCGACGTAAATGGCGCTACGGTGCGTTGGAATCCCACCTATAATCCTACCCTAACACATGGCTCAAAGTTAGTTTTAAATTTTTAGATTGGCCTACCCTAACACAACCGAGGATAGAAGCTAGTCCATTGGTCAAGCCCCTATCGAGCCCGATCAAAGTGCCGGGGTAGACGACACAATTCACCGTGCATGCACACGGGGGTAAATAAACTTTTCGTGTGTTTCGACTCAACGCAAGAATCCCACCAAATCCTAAGTGTATTCCTAATATATGCATAAGAGTGTGTGTTGGTAATTGGAAAACCAACATCAGAATCCTATGTAGCATGTCCAGCTTCAGAAACCACAGTTATCTCGTACGAAGGTTGACCAATTGTAATTTTACACAAGTAAATACTCCCACTTTGATAAACATGGGCTCAAATTAAGTTGGTTTTAAATGTTCAAACACAACCAAGGAGAAAAGCATATAATTAAGAGATCGATCACTGCCCTCGGGGTTAATTAACTTCTTAATTAGGTTTTCGACGTAAATGGCGCTACGGTGCGTTGGAATCCCACCTATAATCCTACCCTAACACATGGCTCAAAGTTAGTTTTAAATTTTCAGCTTGGCCTACCCTAACACAACCAAGGATAGAAGCTAGTCCATTGGTCAAGCCCCTATCGAGCTCAATCAAAGTGCCGGGGTAGACGACACAATTCACCGTGCATGCACACGGGGGGTAAATAAACTTTTCATGTGTTTCGACTCAACGCCAGAATCCCACCAAATCCTAAGTGTATTCCTAATAAGCATAAGAGTGTGTGTGTTGGTAATTGGAAAACCAACATCAGAATCCTAAGCTTCAGAAACCACAGTTATCTCGTACGAAGGTTGACCAATTGTAATTTTACACAAGTAAAAACTCCCACTTTGATAAACATGGGCTCAAATTAAGTTGGTTTTAAATGTTCAAACACAACCAAGGAGAAAAGCATATAATTAAGAGACCGATCATTGCCCTCGGGGTTAATTATTCTTATTTAGGGTTTCGACGTAAATGGCGCTACGGTGCGTTGGAATCCCACCTATAATCTACCCTAACACATGGCTCAAAGTTAGTTTTAAATTTCAGATTGGCCTACCCTAACACAACCAAGGATAGAAGCTAGTCCATTGGTCAAGCCCCTATCGAGCCCGATCAAAGTGCCGGGGTAGACGACACAATTCACCGTGCATGCACACGGGGGTAAATAAACTTTTCGTGTATTTCGACTCAACGCCAGAATCCCACCAAATCCTAAGTGTATTCCTAATATATGCATAAGAGTGTGTGTGTTGGTAATTGGAAAACCAACATCAAAATCCTTGTAGCATGTCCAGCTTCAGAAAACACAGTTATCTCGTACGAAGGTTGACCAATTGTAATTTTACACAAGTAAAAACTCCCACTTTGATAAACGGGCTCAAATTAAGTTGGTTTTAAATGTTCAAACACAACCAAGGAGAAAAGCATATAATTAAGAGACCGATCACTGCCCTCGGGTTAATTAACTTCTTAATTAGGGTTTCGATGTAAATGGCGCTACGGTGCGTTGGAATCCCACCTATAATCCTACCCTAACACATGGCTCAAAGTTAGTTTTTAATTTTCAGATTGGTCTACCCTAACACAACCAAGGATAGAAGCTAGTCCATTGGTCAAGCCCCTATCGAGCCTGATCAAAGTGCCAGGGTAGACGACACAATTCACCGTGCATGCACACGGGGGGTAAATAAACTTTTCGTGTGTTTCGACTCAACGCCAGAATCCCACCAAATCCTAAGTGTATTCCTAATATATGCATAAGAGTGTGTGTGTGTTGGTAATTGGAAAACCAACATCAGAATCTAGCATGTCCAGCTTCAGAAAGCACTGTTATCTCGTACGAAGGTTGACCAATTGTAATTTTACACAAGTAAAAACTCCCACTTTGATAAACATGGGCTCAAATTAAGTTGGTTTTAAATGTTCAAACACAACCAAGGAGAAAAGCATATAATTAAGAGACCGATCACTGCCCTCGGGGTTAATTAACTTCTTAATTAGGGTTTCGACGTAAATGGCGCTACGGTGCGTTGGAATCCCACCTATAATCCTACCCTAACACATGGCTCAAAGTTAGTTTTTAATTTTCAGATTGGTCTACCCTAACACAACCAAGGATAGAAGCTAGTCCATTGGTCAAGCCCCTATCGATCCGATCAAAGTGCCGGGTAGACGACACAATTCACCGTGCATGCACACGGGGGGTAAATAAACTTTTCGTGTGTTTCGACTCAACGCCAGAATCCCACCAAATCCTAAGTGTATTCCTAATATATGCATAAGAGTGTGTGTGTGTTGGTAATTGGAAAACCAACATCAGAATCCTATGTAGCATGTCCAGCTTCAGAACCACAGTTATCTCGTACGAAGGTTGACCAATTGTAATTTTACACAAGTAAAAACTCCCACTTTGATAAACATGGGCTCAAATTAAGTTGGTTTTAAATGTTCAAACACAACCAAGGAGAAAAGCATATAATTAAGAGACCGATCACTGCCCTCGGGGTTAATTAACTTCTTAATTAGGGTTTCGAGTAAATGGCGCTACGGTGCGTTGGAATCCCACCTATAATCCTACCCTAACACATGGCTCAAAGTTAGTTTTTAATTTTCAGATTGGTCTACCCTAACACAACCAAGGATAGAAGCTAGTCCATTGGTCAAGCCCCTATCGAGCCCGATCAAAGTGCCGGGGTAGACGACACAATTCACCGTGCATGCACACGGGGTAAATAAACTTTTCGTGTGTTTCGACTCAACGCCAGAATCCCACCAAATCCTAAGTGTATTCCTAATATATGCATAAGAGTGTGTGTGTTGGTAATTGGAAAACCAACATCAAAATCCTATGTAGCATGTCCAGCTTCAGAAACCACAGTTATCTCGTACGAAGGTTGACCAATTGTAATTTTACACAAGTAAAAACTCCCACTTTGATAAACATGGGCTCAAATTAAGTTGGTTTTAAATGTTCAAACACAACCAAGGAGAAAAGCATATAATTAAGAGATCGATCACTGCCCTCGGGGTTAATTAACTTCTTAATTAGGTTTTCGACGTAAATGGCGCTACGGTGCGTTGGAATCCCACCTATAATCCTACCCTAACACATGGCTCAAAGTTAGTTTTAAATTTTCAGATTGGCCTACCCTAACACAACCAAGGATAGAAGCTAGTCCATTGGTCAAGCCCCTATCGAGCCCGATCAAAGTGCCGGGGTAGACGACACAATTCACCGTGCATGCACACGGGGGGTAAATAAACTTTTCGTGTGTTTCGACTCAACGCCAGAATCCCACCAAATCCTAAGTGTATTCCTAATATGCATAAGAGTGTGTGTGTTGGTAATTGGAAAACCAACATCAGAATCCTAAGCTTCAGAAACCACAGTTATCTCGTACGAAGGTTGACCAATTGTAATTTTACACAAGTAAAAACTCCCACTTTGATAAACATGGCCAAATTAAGTTGGTTTTAAATGTTCAAACACAACCAAGGAGAAAAGCATATAATTAAGAGACCGATCATGCCCTCGGGGTTAATTAACTTCTTAATTAGGGTTTCGACGTAAATGGCGCTACGGTGCGTTGGAATCCCACTATAATCCTACCCTAACACATGGCTCAAAGTTAGTTTTAAATTTTCAGATTGGCCTACCCTAACACAACCAAGGATAGAAGCTAGTCCATTGGTCAAGCCCCTATCGAGCCCGATCAAAGTGCGGGGTAGACGACACAATTCACCGTGCATGCACACGGGGGGTAAATAAACTTTTCGTGTGTTTCGACTCAACGCCAGAATCCCACCAAATCCTAAGTGTATTCCTAATATATGCATAAGAGTGTGTGTGTTGGTAATTGGAAAACCAACATCAGAATCCTATGTAGCATGTCCAGCTTCAGAAACCACAGTTATCTCGTACGAAGGTTGACCAATTGTAATTTTACACAAGTAAAAACTCCACTTTGATAAACATGGGCTCAAATTAAGTTGGTTTTAAATGTTCAAACACAACCAAGGAGAAAAGCATATAATTAAGAGATCGATCACTGCCCTCGGGGTTAATTAACTTCTTAATTAGGGTTTCGACGTAAATGGCGCTACGGTGCGTTGGAATCCCACCTATAATCTACCCTAACACATGGCTCAAAGTTAGTTTTAATTTTTAGATTGGCCTACCCTAACACAACCAAGGATAGAAGCTAGTCCATTGGTCAAGCCCCTATCGAGCCCGATCAAAGTGCCGGGGTAGACGACACAATTCACCGTGCATGCACACGGGGGGTAAATAAACTTTTCGTGTGTTTCGACTCAACGCCAGAATCCCACCAAATCCTAAGTGTATTCCTAATATATGCATAAGAGTGTGTGTGTTGGTAATTGGAAAACCAACATCAGAATCCTATGTAGCATGTCCAGCTTCAGAAACCACAGTTATCTCGTACGAAGGTTGACCAATTGTAATTTTACACAAGTAAAAACTCCACTTTGATAAACATGGGCTCAAATTAAGTTGGTTTTAAATGTTCAAACACAACCAAGGAGAAAAGCATATAATTAGAGATCGATCACTGCCCTCGGGGTTAATTAACTTCTTAATTAGGGTTTGACGTAAATGGCGCTACGGTGCGTTGGAATCCCACCTATAATCCTACCCTAACACATGGCTCAAAGTTAGTTTTAAATTTTCAGATTGGCCTACCCTAACACAACCAAGGATAGAAGCTAGTCCATTGGTCAAGCCCCTATCGAGCCTGATCAAAGTGCCGGGGTAGACAACACAATTCACCGTGCATGCACACGGGGGGTAAATAAACTTTTCGTGTGTTTCGACTCAACGCCAGAATCCCACCAAATCCTAAGTGTATTCCTAATATATGCATAAGAGTGTGTGTGTTGGTAATTGGAAAACCAACATCAGAATCCTATGTAGCATGTCCAGCTTCAGAAAGCACAGTTATCTCGTACGAAGGTTGACCAATTGTAATTTTACACAAGTAAAAACTCCCACTTTGATAAACATGGGCTCAAATTAAGTTGGTTTTAAATGTTCAAACACAACCAAGGAGAAAAGCATATAATTAAGAGACCGATCACTGCCCTCGGGGTTAATTAACTTCTTAATTAGGGTTTCGACGTAAATGGCGCTACGGTGCGTTGGAATCCCACCTATAATCCTACCCTAACACATGGCTCAAAGTTAGTTTTTAATTTTCAGATTGGTCTACCCTAACACAACAAGGATAGAAGCTAGTCCATTGGTCAAGCCCCTATCGAGCCCGATCAAAGTGCCGGGGTAGACGACACAATTCACCGTGCATGCACACGGGGGGTAAATAAACTTTTCGTGTGTTTCGACTCAACGCCAGAATCCCACCAAATCCTAAGTGTATTCCTAATATATGCATAAGAGTGTGTGTGTTGGTAATTGGAAAACCAACATCAGAATCCTATGTAGCATGTCCAGCTTCAGAAAGCACAGTTATCTCGTACGAAGGTTGACCAATTGTAATTTTACACAAGTAAAAACTCCCACTTTGATAAACATGGGCTCAAATTAAGTTGGTTTTAAATGTTCAAACACAACCAAGGAGAAAAGCATATAATTAAGAGACCGATCACTGCCCTCGGGGTTAATTAACTTCTTAATTAGGGTTTCGACGTAAATGGCGCTACGGTGCGTTGGAATCCCACCTATAATCCTACCCTAACACATGGCTCAAAGTTAGTTTTTAATTTTCAGATTGGTCTACCCTAACACAACCAAGGATAGAAGCTAGTCCATTGGTCAAGCCCCTATCGAGCCCGATCAAAGTGCCGGGGTAGACGACACAATTCACCATGCATGCACACGGGGTAAATAAACTTTTCGTGTGTTTCGACTCAACGCCAGAATCCCACCAAATGTTAAGTGTATTCCTAATATATGCATAAGAGTGTGTGTGTTGGTAATTGGAAAACCAACATCAGAATCCTATGTAGCATGTCCAGCTTCAGAAACACAGTTATCTCGTAAGAAGGTTGACCAATTTTAATTTTACACAAGTAAAAACTCCCACTTTGATAAACATGGGCTCAAATTAAGTTGGTTTTAAATGTTCAAACACAACCAAGGAGAAAAGCATATAATTAAGAGATCGATCACTGCCCTCGGGGTTAATTAACTTCTTAATTAGGTTTTCGACGTAAATGGCGCTACGGTGCGTTGGAATCCCACCTATAATCCTACCCTAACACATGGCTCGAAGTTAGTTTTAAATTTTCAGCTTGGCCTACCCTAACACAACCAAGGATAGAAGCTAGTCCATTGGTCAAGCCCCTATCGAGCCCGATCAAAGTGCCGGGGTAGACGACACAATTCACCGTGCATGCACACGGGGGGTAAATAAACTTTTCGTGTGTTTCGACTCAACGCCAGAATCCCACCAAATCCTAAGTGTATTCCTAATATGCATAAGGTGTGTGTGTTGGTAATTGGAAAACCAACATCAGAATCCTAAGCTTCAGAAACCACAGTTATCTCGTACGAAGGTTGACCAATTGTAATTTTACATAAGTAAAAACTCCCACTTTGATAAACATGGGCTCAAATTAAGTTGGTTTTAAGTGTTCAAACACAACAAGGAGAAAAGCATATAATTGAGAGACCGATCATTGCCCTCGGGGTTAATTAACTTCTTATTTAGGGTTTCGACGTAAATGGCGCTACGGTGCGTTGGAATCCCACCTATAATCTTACCCTAACACATGGCTCAAAGTTAGTTTTCAATTTTCAGATTGGCCTACCCTAACACAACCTAGGATAGAAGCTAGTCCATTGGTCAAGCCCCTATCGAGCCAGATCAAAGTGCCAGGGTAGACGACACAATTCACCGTGCATGCACACAGTGGGTAAATAAACTTTTCGTGTATTTCGACTCAACGCCAGAATCCCACCAAATCCTAAGTGTATTCCTAATATATGCATAAGAGTGTGTGTGTTGGTAATTGTAAAACCAACATCAGAATCCTATGTAGCATGTCCAGCTTCAGAAACCACAGTTATCTCGTACAAAGGTTGACCAATTGTAATTTTACACAAGTAAAAACTCCCACTTTGATAAACATGGGCTCAAATTAAGTTGGTTTTAAATGTTCAAACACAACTAAGGAGAAAAGCATATAATTAAGGGACCGATCACTGCCCTCGGGGTTAATTAACTTCTTAATTAGGGTTTCGACGTAAATGGCGCTACGGTGCGTTGGAATCCCACCTATAATCCTACCCTAACACATGGCTCAAAGTTAGTTTTTAATTTTCAGATTGGTCTACCCTAACACAACCAAGGATAGAAGCTAGTCCATTGGTCAAGCCCCTATCGAGCCCGATCAAAGTGTCGGGGTAGACGACACAATTCACTGTGCATGCACACGGGGGTAAATAAACTTTTCGTGTGTTTCAACTCAACGCCAGAATCCCACCAAATCCTAAGTGTATTCCTAATATATGCATAAGAGTGTGTGTGTTGGTAATTGGAAAACCAACATCAGCATCCTATGTAGCATGTCCAGCTTCAGAAACAACAGTTATCTCGTAAGAAGGTTGACCAATTTTAATTTTACACAAGTAAAAACTCCCACTTTGATAAACATGGGCTCAAATTAAGTTGGTTTTAAATGTTCAAACACAACCAAGGAGAAAAGCATATAATTAAGAGATCGATCACTGCCCTCGGGGTTAATTAACTTCTTAATTAGGTTTTCGACGTAAATGGCGCTACGGTGCGTTGGAATCCCACCTATAATCCTACCCTAACACATGGCTCGAAGTTAGTTTTAAATTTTCAGCTTGGCCTACCCTAACACAACCAAGGATAGAAGCTAGTCCATTGGTCAAGCCCCTATCGAGCCCGATCAAAGTGCCGGGGTAGACGACACAATTCACCGTGCATGCACACGGGGGGTAAATAAACTTTTCGTGTGTTTCGACTCAACGCCAGAATCCCACCAAATCCTAAGTGTATTCCTAATATGCATAAGGGTGTGTGTGTTGGTAATTGGAAAACCAACATCAGAATCCTAAGCTTCAGAAACCACAGTTATCTCGTACGAAGGTTGACCAATTGTAATTTTACATAAGTAAAAACTCCCACTTTGATAAACATGGGCTCAAATTAAGTTGGTTTTAAGTGTTCAAACACAACAAAGGAGAAAAGCATATAATTGAGAGACCGATCATTGCCCTCGGGGTTAATTAACTTCTTATTTAGGGTTTCGACGTAAATGGCGCTACGGTGCGTTGGAATCCCACCTATAATCTTACCCTAACACATGGCTCAAAGTTAGTTTTCAATTTTCAGATTGGCCTACCCTAACACAACCTAGGATAGAAGCTAGTCCATTGGTCAAGCCCCTATCGAGCCAGATCAAAGTGCCAGGGTAGACGACACAATTCACCGTGCATGCACACAGTGGGTAAATAAACTTTTCGTGTATTTCGACTCAACGCCAGAATCCCACCAAATCCTAAGTGTATTCCTAATATATGCATAAGAGTGTGTGTGTTGGTAATTGTAAAACCAACATCAGAATCCTATGTAGCATGTCCAGCTTCAGAAACCACAGTTATCTCGTACAAAGGTTGACCAATTGTAATTTTACACAAGTAAAAACTCCCACTTTGATAAACATGGGCTCAAATTAAGTTGGTTTTAAATGTTCAAACACAACTAAGGAGAAAAGCATATAATTAAGGGACCGATCACTGCCCTCGGGGTTAATTAACTTCTTAATTAGGGTTTCGACGTAAATGGCGCTACGGTGCGTTGGAATCCCACCTATAATCCTACCCTAACACATGGCTCAAAGTTAGTTTTTAATTTTCAGATTGGTCTACCCTAACACAACCAAGGATAGAAGCTAGTCCATTGGTCAAGCCCCTATCGAGCCCGATCAAAGTGTCGGGGTAGACGACACAATTCACTGTGCATGCACACGGGGGTAAATAAACTTTTCGTGTGTTTCAACTCAACGCCAGAATCCCACCAAATCCTAAGTGTATTCCTAATATATGCATAAGAGTGTGTGTGTTGGTAATTGGAAAACCAACATCAGCATCCTATGTAGCATGTCCAGCTTCAGAAACCACAGTTATCTCGTATGAAGGTTGACCAATTGTAATTTTACACAAGTAAAAACTCCCACTTTGATAAACATGGGCTCAAATTAAGTTGGTTTTAAATGTTCAAACACAACCAAGGAGAAAAGCATATAATTACGAGACCGATCACTGCCCTCGGGGTTAATTAACTTCTTAATTAGGGTTTCGACGTAAATGGCGCTACGGTGCGTTGGAATCCCACCTATAATCCTACCCTAACACATGGCTCAAAGTTAGTTTTTAATTTTCAGATTGGTCTACCCTAACACAACCAAGGATAGAAGCTAGTCCATTGGTCAAGCCCCTATCGAGCCCGATCAAAGTGCCGGGGTAGACGACACAATTCACCATGCATGCACACGGGGCTAAATAAACTTTTCGTGTGTTTCGACTCAATGCCAGAATCCCACCAAATGTTAAGTGTATTCCTAATATATGCATAAGAGTGTGTGTGTTGGTAATTGGAAAACCAACATCAGAATCCTATGTAGCATGTCCAGCTTCAGAAACAACAGTTATCTCGTACGAAGGTTGACCAATTGTAATTTTACACAAGTAAAAACTCCCACTTTGATAAACATGGGCTCAAATTAAGTTGGTTTTAAATGTTCAAACACAACCAAGGAGAAAAGCATATAATTAAGAGATCGATCACTGCCCTCGGGGTTAATTAACTTCTTAATTAGGTTTTCGACGTAAATGGCGCTACGGTGCATTGGAATCCCACCTATAATCCTACCCTAACACATGGCTCGAAGTTAGTTTTAAATTTTCAGCTTGGCCTACCCTAACACAACCAAGGATAGAAGCTAGTCCATTGGTCAAGCCCCTATCGAGCCCGATCAAAGTGCCGGGGTAGACGACACAATTCACCGTGCATGCACACGGGGGGTAAATAAACTTTTCGTGTGTTTCGACTCAACGCCAGAATCCCACCAAATCCTAAGTGTATTCCTAATATGCATAAGAGTGTGTGTGTTGGTAATTGGAAAACCAACATCAGAATCCTAAGCTTCAGAAACCACAGTTATCTCGTACGAAGGTTGACCAATTGTAATTTTACATAAGTAAAAACTCCCACTTTGATAAACATGGGCTCAAATTAAGTTGGTTTTAAGTGTTCAAACACAACAAAGGAGAAAAGCATATAATTGAGAGACCGATCATTGCCCTCGGGGTTAATTAACTTCTTATTTAGGGTTTCGACGTAAATGGCGCTACGGTGCGTTGGAATCCCACCTATAATCTTACCCTAACACATGGCTCAAAGTTAGTTTTCAATTTTCAGATTGGCCTACCCTAACACAACCTAGGATAGAAGCTAGTCCATTGGTCAAGCCCCTATCGAGCCAGATCAAAGTGCCAGGGTAGACGACACAATTCACCGTGCATGCACACAGTGGGTAAATAAACTTTTCGTGTATTTCGACTCAACGCCAGAATCCCACCAAATCCTAAGTGTATTCCTAATATATGCATAAGAGTGTGTGTGTTGGTAATTGTAAAACCAACATCAGAATCCTATGTAGCATGTCCAGCTTCAGAAACCACAGTTATCTCGTACAAAGGTTGACCAATTGTAATTTTACACAAGTAAAAACTCCCACTTTGATAAACATGGGCTCAAATTAAGTTGGTTTTAAATGTTCAAACACAACTAAGGAGAAAAGCATATAATTAAGGGACCGATCACTGCCCTCGGGGTTAATTAACTTCTTAATTAGGGTTTCGACGTAAATGGCGCTACGGTGCGTTGGAATCCCACCTATAATCCTACCCTAACACATGGCTCAAAGTTAGTTTTTAATTTTCAGATTGGTCTCCCCTAACACAACCAAGGATAGAAGCTAGTCCATTGGTCAAGCCCCTATCGAGCCCGATCAAAGTGTCGGGGTAGACGACACAATTCACCGTGCATGCACACGGGGGTAAATAAACTTTTCGTGTGTTTCGACTCAACGCCAGAATCCCACCAAATCCTAAGTGTATTCCTAATATATGCATAAGAGTGTGTGTGTTGGTAATTGGAAAACCAACATCAGCATCCTATGTAGCATGTCCAGCTTCAGAAACCACAGTTATCTCGTACGAAGGTTGACCAATTGTAATTTTACACAAGTAAAAACTCCCACTTTGATAAACATGGGCTCAAATTAAGTTGGTTTGAAATGTTCAAACACAACCAAGGAGAAAAGCATATAATTAAGAGACCGATCACTGCCCTCGGGGTTAATTAACTTCTTAATTAGGGTTTCGACGTAAATGGCGCTACGGTGCGTTGGAATCCCACCTATAGTCCTACCCTAACACATGGCTCAAAGTTAGTTTTTAATTTTCAGATTGGTCGACCCTAACACAACCAAGGATAGAAGCTAGTCCATTGGTCAAGCCCCTATCGAGCCCGATCAAAGTGCCGGGGTAGACGACACAATTCACCATGCATGCACACGGGGGTAAATAAACTTTTCGTGTGTTTCGACTCAACGCCAGAATCCCATCAAATGCTAAGTGTATTCCTAATATATGCATAAGAGTGTGTGTGTGTTGGTAATTGGAAAACCAACATCAGAATCCTATGTAGCATGTCCAGCTTCGGAAACCACAGTTATCTCGTACGAAGGTTGACCAATTGTAATTTTACACAAGTAAAAACTCCCACTTTGATAAACATGGCTCAAATTAAGTTGATTTTAAATGTTCAAACACAACCAAGGAGAAAAGCATATAATTAAGAGACCGATCACTGCCCTCGGGGTTACTTAACTTCTTAATTTGGGTTTCGACGTAAATGGCGCTACGGTGCGTTGGAATCCCACCTATTATCCTACCCTAACACATGGCTGAAAGTTAGTTTTCAATTTTCAGATTGGCCTACCCTAACACAACCAAGGATAGAAGCTAGTCCATTGGTCAAGCCCCTATCGAGCCCGATCAAAGTGGCGGGTTAGACAGCACAATTCACCGTGCATGCACACGGGGGGTAAATAAACTTTTCGTGTGTTTCGACTAAACGCCAGAATCCCACCAAATCCTAAGTGTATTCCTAATATATGCATAAGAGTGTGTGTGTTGGTAATTGGAAAACCAACATCAGAATCTAGCATGTCCAGCTTCAGAAAGCACAGTTATCTCGTACGAAGGTTGACCAATTGTAATTTTACACAAGTAAAAACTCCCACTTTGATAAACATGGGCTCAAATTAAGTTGGTTTTAAATGTTCAAACACAACCAAGGAGAAAAGCATATAATTAAGAGACCGATCACTGCCCTCGGGGTTAATTAACTTCTTAATTAGGGTTTCGACGTAAATGTCACTACGCTGCGTTGGAATCCCACCTATAATCCTACCCTAACACATGGCTCAAAGTTAGTTTTTAATTTTTAGATTGGTCTACCCTAACACAACCAATGATAGAAGCTAGTCCACTGGTCAAGCCCCTATCGAGCCCGATCAAAGTGCCGGGATAGACGACACAATTCACCGTACATGCACACGGGGGGTAAATAAACTTTTCGTGTGTTTCGACTAAACGCCAGAATCCCACCAAATCCTAAGTGTATTCCTAATATATGCATAAGAGTGTGTGTGTTGGTAATTGTAAAACCAACATCAGAATCCTATGTAGCATGTCCAGCTTCAGAAACCACAGTTATCTCGTACAAAGGTTGACCAATTGTAATTTTACACAAGTAAAAACTCCCACTTTGATAAACATGGGCTCAAATTAAGTTGGTTTTTAATGTTTAAACACAACCAAGGAGAAAAGCATATAATTAAGAGACCAATCACTGCCCTCGGGGTTAATTAACTTCTTAATTAGGGTTTCGACGTAAATGGCGCTACGGTGCGTTGGAATCCCACCTATAATCCTACCCTAACACATGGCTGAAAGTTAGTTTTCAATTTTCAGATTGGCCTACTGTGGGTACCCCGGACTAGCTGTCCGACATACCCTTGTGCCTACAACATCAGTGATCCCATGATCAGTCTGTCGCTGAGCACAATCAAACTGGTATCAAAAGAACATCCAAAAATACCGAATAAAACTTACTTACTTGATTGAAGTCATAACTTCAACAGATACTTGCAGCGGGAATCCTCAAAACAGCGTGGAGCCCCAGTCATTAGCCATAACCCCACAGGCAGCTGACTGGGAAGCGCCCTAGTTCGCATTGACGTCGGCGATCTCTCGGTCTTCAGCATACTTCTTCTTGAACTCTTGACATGGGAATATCCAGGGACACAGCCATGAGTACATTTATGTACTCGCAAAACTACCCCCGACATGAGCATGCAATAGCATCATTTTTATTATAACAAAACCCTTTATTTTGAGAAGACATAACTATATCTTTGTTGAAAAGAAATGAAGGCTTTTAGAACTTTTTCCCATAAACCTATCTTTGTAAGAATTCTCTTTTAAAACTTTTTCCCGAAAATCCATCTTTGTTGAAGAAGGTAAGAAGTCTCTTTTACAAACATTTTCCCGGAAAATCACCATTTGTTTATTTCTCCAAAACTCCTCCTTTTCTGGCCAAAACCATTTCCGGTCAAATCATTTTTCTCACAACCTTATACCAACCCTTTGGTATAGATGCATAAAACATTTCCCACTTTCAGGACACAAAACTTTGCACTTCTCGATCATAGCCCCTCAGGGTCCTCCTCTTTTCTAGCAACCTCATACCGACTCATCGGTATAGTGCACATATACAACATCTCCATTTTCCTTTCAACTCTTAAAACATTTCCAAAACTTGCACATAGGACCGAGCAGTTCTTTCCAGCTGTCCATATCCGAGGACTCGGCTATTCGAATAGTTTTACCCTCTGCAGAGGTAGCACGCTTTCCCCACATCCATCCGGCAACTCATCGTGTCAGCCACGTCCCGCCATACAAGGTGTATGCGAAGTTGAGTCACCGACCATAGCCTGTCCTTTGCTCATGCTAGTATAGGACCCTACCGCTACGAAACATTCCATCGACACTTAAATCCAGCACGTCGGAAACTAAGTGTGAGGACTCGTAGTTCTGCCCGGCGAATTTAATGGCCCTACAAATCCTCTATCTCCAATTCATATCAGCCCTCAGGCGTTGCCCTCAGGCGTTCTTCTCTTTAGAGGACCCGGGTCAGGGGGTAGGTCCTCAGACCATCCCCTCATGGAACGGGGTCATCCCCGTTGTTGAGGCATCCAGTACTAACATGAGCAAACTATATGACTACGCCCGTTCCCGTATATGGGTAAATGTGGTCGCACAGATTATCGGCTGTTCTGTAAGTACAAGGACACAATGTGCATTTTTCACCAACATCACCATTTTCCATTTCTCCACTTCAACACCGACATCTCGGCATTTCACATCCACACAGTATTTCCAAAGGAGTTTTGTATAAACAACATTGTTTCCCATCCTATAGTTTTATATAAACTAACTTATAATTCTACATAGGGTGGCAAAATAATATCCATATACTTTTGGAAAAGCTTTTGTAAACCATTGCCTTAAGAGTAAATCATTTGATCAAAGTGAATGCTTATGTATTTAGGTGCAAGCTCAGAGAGTAGCTTGCCTGATTCCAGCATAATGTTCCTGTACTTCTTCACACTGATCAAGAAATAAACTCTGATTCTTCTTCAATAATTCCTTTCCAAAGACCACTCCGGTATCGTTTATATCTAGCGTCGCAACAATGAAAAGAAAACAACACTCAGTAAGCAACCAAACCACAAGGGTTACACAACCAAGTAACAAACCACAAGCATCAACTAATCATTCAAGCACCAAGCTAAGATCTATTCTTACAAGGGTATTATACTAATACCTGCTAGGAACATAGATCACAAAACTATCTTAGGCAAAGATGAACAACAAGCACCTTTATTTAAACAGGAAATACTTCAGACAAAAGTTAAGCCAATAATTATTCCCTGTAATTCAAGTTGTCTTAATGAGTTTCTTAACTTCCCAAAGTGCAGTACTGTAATTGTGTTCAAACATGCATGAGGATGAGGTTACAGGATAGTTCACATTTTTCTGAGCATTTTGATACCTTATTTGTAATTTTTGAATAAGTATTCAAAAAGATATTGAATTTACAAGTTTTGTTCGAAGTTTTATAACTAGTTGATTTGTCATTTTTACCCTAAGCAATTTATAACTCCAAATGGATTCAATCCAGTGGGGTTGGATAGACCGTTTGAAATCCTTTTCAGAACATTTTAGTTCCTAAAGTTTGGATAAACCAAACTATAGGAATTGAAGTCTCAAGGTGAGACCAGAGCTATATTTAGATTATTAGGTTTTTAGGTTTAACAGGATACCCTTTTGTCATTTTTGTCCTAAATCATCCATTGATCCATTTGGATCATGGCTGGTATACTTACAATGTACTCACTGTCTTCTTTTCAAAACAATTTGGTTTCTAATTTTTAGTCTTATCCAAACAAGTATAACTTGCAGTGGAAAAATAGCTAATTGTTAAAGTTTCAGAAACAACACTTCAACTAGCCCTCTTCTCTGGATGATCTCCACCAGTAAAAGGTTCACCTTGATAATCTACTGGTGGGACAAGAAAGTACTTCTAACACACTAAATAAGGCAACAAGATTTACTGCAAAAGCTTATAAAGGTTGATCACAAAGTTCAATAGAAAACATCATGTTTTAACAGCTTCAGACACTAACAGAAGAACTACACTGAATAGCTATTTAGTCAGAAGCTCAACTCACTTAGACTAATCAAAAGTAAACTCTATTTGTATTGTGTGAAAGTGAGAACTTTACTCTTTCCAACGAGCCCAAATTTACCACTTTTGGTAAAGTGGATCGTCGGGAAAAGATTTCTAAAGTGAGCTAGTGAATACTGTTTTTCCCAGACAACCGTTTTCAGAAAATTTTAAATAGGGCGGGAACGCACTGTGGCCATTGATCTGAGATTCGACGGCTGCTGTTCGTCTGCTTCCTCAGCACGAACACAGCAAGGTAGGAGGTTCAGAAATGGCGCTGTGCTCGTGTGGCTCACCTAGGGACGGCGTACGGGGTAGGGGAGTGATGCAGGGGTCTCTGGAGGTCGAGGCCGAGGCGGGGAGGCGGCAGAAACAGCGGCGGCGCTCACATGCACCGGCGCGGTCGCGGACGTGCTCGTCGTCGCCTCGGATGGCGGCGGCGCTGCTGCATGCAAATGGTTCGAGGAAGATGTCAGGGACCTTCGCCATTGCAAGGGCATGTAGAGAAGCCAACAATGGTAGGGTTTGAGGGAGAGACGGAGCGGCAATCTTCGAGGGGATCTCCTCGGGACAACGGCGAGGACGAGCTCCTCCTCGCTCGCAGAGAACGAGAGGAGAGCTGCGGCTTGGTGAGGTGAGGGCGGCGTGTGGTTGTGAGCTACTGTCGAGGTGGAACGGCTGGGCGTGGCTTAAATGTGCGGGTCACGCTCCTGTGCTCCTCGGGCAACGGCATGGCCGAGCTCGTTGTCGAGCAGAGGGGTATGGGGGGTCCGGGCGGGCGCTGGGGTTAGCAGACGGTGTGGCCGCGATGGTCGACACGCACGGACGCGCTGCACTCGAGTGGATGCGGAGTAAAACGCTCGAGCTGGTAACTGCCCTCTCCCTCGGCATTCACTCTTTCCTCCCCTCTCTCTCACTGCGTGTCGCCTCCCAGGGCAAGACACGGGCATGGCCAGGGAGCTGGGACACTGGGGAGTAAGATGGACATCTTCTCCTCCCCCAACTCACTCAAAAACGTCTCAAATTGATCGCTCAAAAACTGCCCCGAAACAAAGTTCAGAAAAGTGCAGTTGACACTCGACTGAAAATTGCTAGTGCTGGAATTCTGTTAAAACTTGCGAAAAGTTCTTGCATAACTAACCAAGCAAATGAAGTCCAAAAGTGGAAATTCAAGTTGGTCATCGATAAGCATGTTGCAAATATCCAGAAAAATATTTTGTACAATTTTTATAAAATGCACAAGGCTAGGAAAACATGATGAACAGATGGCATCATTCTGTTTTTCTCTGGTTTCAAAAACTGTCTGTTTTCTGTCTTATTTTCATGCCACTAAAACAAGCATGCATCTATTGTTTCCAAAACTCCAAAATTTAAAAAAGGGCATGGATTTGTATTCCACACACATAGAATAATGTCAAGCACAAAAATCACTAAATTGGATATTTTAGCTAATTAAAATCGTAGGCTAAAAACAGGTAGTTGGATAGGTTTTCAGGGAATTCAATACTGCTTAGACCTGAATGTCCACATGTAATAATGATGTTTTTGGATCACAAGTCTCAGAAATCAGTTTGGGTGTGAGAGGGGGTGCCAAGTATGGATGAGGTGGTGGTGCATTGGTTCTTAAGCCAAGATTTAGAATAAACACAAGGGTGTCAAAATGGTATTAAATACAGGAGCAAATGGCCACTACTTTGATTAGGCCACAAAGTGAAGATGGATAAATAAGCAAACAACTTCCAATCCTTTCAAACTTGATTTAATAAGGAAGATGATATAGAGTAGATGAGATCCACAAAGGTGCATTTCCAATTTTTCCAAGATTTAACCTAATGGGAAAGGCCTAGAAATGATATGTGTCAACATGAGTGAAGATGGGTTTTACTTGACAATTTTTGAGTTAAATCATTTTGGATAGAGAGGACCAAGGTTCTAATGACTAGAGAACATCACCACACATAAGCATTCTAAGGAATTCAATACAAACAAGTCACATTCACAAAATGATCAACAACACACACACAAGTCAGCACAATTCACACCACAAACATAAGGTCAAACATAGCAATATAAAGGAAAACACAATCATTAGTGAAGTATTTCAAAAAGTTTTTGTTGGTTCTGAATTTTGGGTCTTGTAAAACTAAGTTTTTCTTAGTTCCAAAATTTGGGATGTTACAGATCCTTCCCCCCTTAAAATAAATCTCGTCCTCGAGATTTGCCCGGGGGTACAGGGGAGTACGAGGGCACGGGTTTTTGGGCTGACTAAACTTCTGAGGTCGTTGTTTCTTCAGTGAGGTCGCCACGTGAAATCTTGACAAATGGATGTTGCGAGGCTTTCTTTGTCGATAAACTTCTGTGCTGAGTTCAGGTCCTTAATGATGGGGTTGAATTGACGATCGATGCTGATGGATAGTCTTGGTGGGTTGCTTACAGATATTACAAGGCTAAGGCACAAGGATCTAGTTATTACCATGTTCTTGTATACCTATTGCAGGTCTTCCCCCCTTAAAAAGGGTTTTTTTTTAAAGGTCATGCTGGAAGTCACAGCCAGAGTTGACTTGGAGGCATCCTTCTTCTTGAGTAGCTTGACGATCTTCATCTTGGGTGTCGCTCTTCGGTGCTTGGGTTTGGTGCAGAATCACGTCCTGATATTTTTGCCTTATGAGGGTCGTAGATAGGGACGCATTGCTTTCTGGATGCGTCAAGTCCGTAGACTTGACTCTCTCCGGTTTCTTGTTAGTAGAAGGATGTTAAGACTTCTAGTTGTGTCTGAGGTTGCTTGGTGGTTGACGTTGTCCACAGCAGGTGCTTCTGGCGTTTGATTCTTCTGAGTATTCCGTTGGTTGGTTGTCTTCATTTTTGTCCTTCTTCAGCTGAGTAAAGGAGGAACTTCATTGTTGACTTCCTTGGGTCTTGAGATTCACGAAGCTTTGGTAAGAATTTCAAGAGGTACAGTATAGGGTATCGAGGCTTCCAGAGGAGTATAAAAGTCAGTTCGAGTGCCCTGAGGTAGGTAGTTTGGTCTGCTGTTCTACGAGGGTACAAGGGTCGCGTTCTCAGTTAGCCTCAAAAAGTTAGAGAAAGATCTTCATGTCAGCAGTCGCTGTTCGTGCTTTCTTGAATCCTCCTTCGGCGTGATTGGTCGAGGCAAGTTGAAAAGGATGATTTCTCGACAGGTAACGTTGATGGTGTTTGCTTCCTGGTTCAATTCCGCGCAGATGGTCTTCGATGTTGGTTGACTTCGGCCTTGATGATGGCGATCTTCTCACTACCAGCTATAGGTGATTCTTTCTATAGCAGCGCTCTTCTTGTCAAACTCGCGGTTAGGTAAGGCCAGTTAGTACCGTCACAAACTGGGGTTAGATGTTAATCTAGATTTTGGTAAGTTTGTTCAAAAGTCACGGCTTAATGGACCTTAGAAAAAGTTAGTGAGGAACCTTCACGCCAGTTGTTTTCCAAACTGGTACCTTTTTCTTTTCTTGTTTCGGAAATCATATCCTTGGAGAAACACCATAAATCTCCCTGTGACTTTCTTACTTAGAACTTGAATATTTCCTAAGTTATACACTTGATTTAAGAAAATTATTATTGTTCTGTATTTAAGTTCTAACATTATTTGTCTCACCCCGTGGTGAAGACATCCACTTAGTCCTAGCAAAGATTTCCATTAGTTAGTTGTATAAGAATGTGGGTGTCCTTTATGACATCGAATTTCCTTCGTCATACAAGAAGAATTTGTTAACAAGGTAGCTAGTCTTGTCATCAAACCACTTTTCATATTCCAGAGGCTGAGATGTACATGATTTTCTGACGTTCCGTTTATTTGTGTATGACACTCCATTGTTTGAGTATACAAAAGCGATTTGTTAACAAGTTCATGAGGCTTGTTACCAAACTACTTCTATATAACACGAACATTAAAATATCACACTATTTATAGAGAGATTTATAATAGTAGATTCTGATATATGAGTTTCCACATACTCAAGGATAGTCTGGTATATTTATTACTTCTTTGCCAACTTCAGAAATCTCTCTTCAAAGTCTCTTTGTCGCAGTTCCTCCTTCTTACGGTCTCTGAGCTCGAATCTTCATAGCAACTCTTATACACTCCTTGAGTTCTCCTAGTTACCGATTCTAAATGAGTCTCCTTATGTCCTCGTCTCTTGTCAAGGCTTGCAGTCCTAGAAGATTAGTTAGTACTATCGTGTACTTAAGTCAGATGTTAGTCTAAAGTTAGATACGATAAGTTAGTGTAGTATTCTTATAACTTCACAAGTTAATTTTTGCGGGGTAAGGCTCGTGTCTTCACGAGGTTGGCGTAAAATTACAGTTTCCTTCGAGATCTTGACGCACTAGCTCCAGATGGTGCTTGAAGGCCATTATCTGACTTGCCGGTTAAGTTGCAAAAATCTCAGGCTAGTGGTTAAAGATCGAGGGTCTTTTGTATCTTGCGAAACTGTCAGTTCTTATCGGGAGACGGTTTAGATAAGAGGAAAAATATTTCAGAAAGATTTTTCCTATGCGGTTTTACACCTGCAACAAGGTGCAACTATGGCGAAGCGGTCAAAATTAGTTTATTCTTAGGTGGCAAAAAGGAGTTTTACAAAAATAGAATTTTGGGATTACTTTGTGTTGCCGTCGAGGCGTGATTGTGAACACACAAGGAAAAACAACACACAAACAGAGAACTCACAATAAACAACACATAAGCAGTGTACACACAGGCAAAGAGCACACAAGGTACGTCTAGTACCAACGGACGCCAAATTCTCGTGGTAGCCGGGTAGTACAACCAAAGTTCCTATCAGGTTTATCCTATGGTCTCGGTTAGACATGGTTGGTGAAGTTTTCACTCCGTCACCTTAGGCTTCAGCGGGAGGAATTGAGATTATCGAAGTTGCTACTTGAGTAGAATTGTTGACGTTGAGCTGACGTCTTCGGAGGTCTCTTGCTTTGTTGATACTGACGATCTTGGTATTTGCAGATCAATCACCTCGATGTGGAATGTTGAGTACTTGTGATGGAAGCTTCTGCTTATAGGTGCTAGCTAATTAGGTCTCACTTGGGTTCATCGTCAAGTATTTTGAACAGGTAAGAGGGATTAGAGAATTCCTTGGAAAATCTTAAATAGAGTGATAAGACTCAGAAATATTTGAGAAGGTGAGAAGAGTGGAAGTTATTTTTGGACTTCCTTAGATAAAAATATGTTTTTGGTAACAATATATTTTTAACAAAATATTTCTTTCCTAACTAACGTCCATGCTAACTAAGGTCTGTTACAGTCAGGATGGCTCTGATACCAAGTCTGTGGGACCCCGGACTAGCTGTCCGACATACCCTTGTGCCTACAACATCAGCGATCCCATGATCAGTCTGTCGCTGAGCACAATCAAACTGGTATCAAAAGAACATCCAAAAATACCGAATAAAACTTACTTACTTGATTGAAGTCATAACTTCAACAGATACTTGCAGCGGGAATCCTCAAAACAGCGTGGAGCCCCAGTATTAGCCATAACCCCACAGGCAGCTGACTGGGAAGCGCCCTAGTTCGCATTGACGTCGGCGATCTCTCGGTCTTCAGCATACTTCTTCTTGAACTCTGGACATGGGAATATCCAGGGACACAGCCATGAGTACATTTATGTACTCGCAAAACTACCCCCGACATGAGCATGCAATAGCATCATTTTTATTATAACAAAACCCTTTATTTTGAGAAGACATAACTATATCTTTGTTGAAAAGAAATGAAGGCTTTTAGAACTTTTTCCATAAACCTATCTTTGTAAGAATTCTCTTTTAAAACTTTTTCCCGAAAATCCATCTTTGTTGAAGAAGGTAAGAAGTCTCTTTTACAAACATTTTCCCGGAAAATCACCATTTGTTTATTTCTCCAAAACTCCTCCTTTTCTGGCCAAAACCATTTCCGGTCAAATCATTTTTCTCACAACCTTATACCAACCCTTTGGTATAGATGCATAAAACATTTCCCACTTTCAGGACACAAAACTTTGCACTTCTCGATCATAGCCCCTCAGGGTCCTCCTCTTTTCTAGCAACCTCATACCGACTCATCGGTATAGTGCACATATACAACATCTCCATTTTCCTTTCAACTCTTAAAACATTTCCAAAACTTGCACATAGGACCGAGCAGTTCTTTCCAGCTGTCCATATCCGAGGACTCGGCTATTCGAATAGTTTTACCCTCTGCAGAGGTAGCACGCTTTCCCCACATCCATCCGGCAACTCATCGTGTCAGCCACGTCCCGCCATACAAGGTGTATGCGAAGTTGAGTCACCGACCATAGCCTGTCCTTTGCTCATGCTAGTATAGGACCCTACCGCTATGAAACATTCCATCGACACTTAAATCCAGCATGTCGGAAACTAAGTGTGAGGACTCGTAGTTCTGCCCGGCGAATTTAATGGCCCTACAAATCCTCTATCTCCAATTCATATCAGCCCTCAGGCATTGCCCTCAGGCGTTCTTCTCTTTAGAGGACCCGGGTCAGGGGGTAGGTCCTCAGACCATCCCCTCATGGAACGGGGTCATCCCCGTTGTTGAGGCATCCAGTACTAACATGAGCAAACTATATGACTACGCCCGTTCCCGTATATGGGTAAATGTGGTCGCACAGATTATCGGCTGTTCTGTAAGTACAAGGACACAATGTGCATTTTTCACCAACATCACCATTTTCCATTTCTCCACTTCAACACCGACATCTCGGTATTTCACATCCACACAGTATTTCCAAAGGAGTTTTGTATAAACAACATTGTTTCCCATCCTATAGTTTTATATAAACTAACTTATAATTCTACATAGGGTGGCAAAATAATATCCATATACTTTTGGAAAAGCTTTTGTAAACCATTGCCTTAAGAGTAAATCATTTGATCAAAGTGAATGCTTATGTATTTAGGTGCAAGCTCAGAGAGTAGCTTGCCTGATTCCAGCATAATGTTCCTGTACTTCTTCTCACTGATCAAGAAATAAACTCTGATTCTTCTTCAATAATTCCTTTCCAAAGACCACTCCGGTATCGTTTATATCTAGCGTCGCAACAATGAAAAGAAAACAACACTCAGAAAGCAACCAAACCACAAGGGTTACACAACCAAGTAACAAACCACAAACATCAACTAATCATTCAAGCACCAAGTTAAGATCTATTCTTACAAGGGCATTATACTAATACCTTCTAGGAACATAGATCACAAAACTATCTTAGGCAAAGATGAACAACAAGCACCTTTATTTAAACAGGAAATACTTCATACAAAAGTTAAGCCAATAATTATTCCCTGTAATTCAAGTTGTCTTAATGAGTTTCTAAACTTCCCAAAGTGCAGTACTGTAATTGTGTTCAAACATGCATGAGGATGAGGTTACTGCATAGTTCACCTTTTTCTGAGCATTTTGATACCTTATTTGTAATTTTTGAATAAGTATTAAAAAAGATATTGAATTTACAAGTTTTGTTCGAAGTTTTATAACTAGTTGATTTGTCATTTTTACCCTAAGCAATTTATAACTCCAAATGGATTCAATCCAGTGGGGTTGGATAGACCGTTTGAAATCCTTTTCAGAACATTTTAGTTCCTAAAGTTTGGATAAACCAAACTATAGGAATTGAAGTCTCAAGGTGAGACCAGAGCTATATTTAGATTATTAGGTTTTTAGGTTTAACAGGATACCCTTTTGTCATTTTTGTCCTAAATCATCCATTGATCCATTTGGATCATGGCTGGTATACTTACAATGTACTCACTGTCTTCTTTTCAAAACAATTTGGTTTCTAATTTTTAGTCTTATCCAAACAGGTATAACTTGCAGTGGAAAAATAGCTAATTGTTAAAGTTTCAGAAACAACACTTCAACTAGCCCTCTTCTCTGGATGATCTCCACCAGTAAAAGGTTCACCTTGATAATCTACTGGTGGGACAAGAAAGTACTTCTAACACACTAAATAAGGCAACAAGATTTACTGCAAAAGCTTATAAAGGTTGATCACAAAGTTCAATAGAAAACAACATGTTTTAATAGCTTCAGACACTAACAGAAGAACTACACTGAATAGCTATTTAGTCAGAATCTCAACTCACTTAGACTAATCAAAAGTAAACTCTATTTGTATTGTGTGAAAGTGAGAACTTTACTCTTTCCAACGAGCCCAAATTTACCACTTTTGGTTAAGTGGATCGTCGGGAAAAGATTTCTAAAGTGAGCTAGTGAATACTGTTTTTCCCAGACACCCGTTTTCAGAAAATTTTAAATAGGGCGGGAACGCACTGTGGCCGTTGATCTGAGATTCGACGGCTACTGTTCGTCTGCTTCCTCAGCACGAACACAGCAAGGTAGGAGGTTCAGAAATTGCATTGTGCTCGTGTGGCTCACCTAGGGACGGCGTACGGGGTAGGGGAGGTAATGCAGGGGTCTCTGGAGGTCGAGGCCGAGGCGGGGAGGCGGCAGAAACATTCTAAGGAATTCAATACAAACAAGTCACATTCACAAAATGATCAACAACACACACACAAGTCAGCACAATTCACACCACAAACATAAGGTCAAACATAGCGATATAAAGGAAAACACACTCATTAGTGAAGTATTTCAAAAAGTTTTTGTTGGTTCTGAATTTTGGGTCTTGTAAAACTAAGTTTTTCTTAGTTCCAAAATTTGGGATGTTACACCTACCCTAACAAAACCAAGGATAGAAGCTAGTCCATTGGTCAAGCCCCTATCGAGCCCGATCAAAGTGCCGGGTTAGACGGCACAATTCACCGTGCATGCACACGGGGGGTAAATAAACTTTTCGTGTGTTTCGACTCAACGCCAGAATCCCATCAAATCCTAAGTGTATTCCTAATATATGCATAAGAGTGTGTGTGTTGGTAATTGGAAAACCAACATCAGAATCTAGCATGACCAGCTTCAGAAAGCACAGTTATCTCGTACGAAGGTTGACCAATTGTAATTTTACAAAAGTAAAAAATCCCACTTTGATAAACATGGGCTCAAATTAAGTTGGTTTTAAATGTTCAAACACAACCAAGGAGAAAAGCATATAATTAAGAGACCGATCACTGCCCTCGGGGTTAATTAACTTCTTAATTAGGGTTTCGACGTAAATGGCGCTACGGTGCGTTGGAATCCCACCTATAATCCTACCCTAACACATGGCTCAAACTTAGTTTGTAATTTTCAGATTGGTCTACCCTAACACAACCAAGGATAGAAGCTAGTCCATTGGTCAAGCCCCTATCGAGCCCGATCAAAGTGCCGGGGTAGACGACACAATTCACCGTGCATGCACACGGGGGGTAAATAAACTTTTCGTGTGTTTCGACTCAACGCCAGAATCCCACCAAATCCTAAGTGTATTCCTAATATATGCATAAGAGTGTGTGTGTTGGTAATTGTAAAACCAACATCAGAATCCTATGTAGCATGTCCAGCTTCAGAAACCACAGTTATCTCGTACAAAGGTTGACCAGTTGTAATTTTACACAAGTAAAAACTCCCACTTTGATAAACATGGGCTCAAATTAAGTTGGTTTTAAATGTTCAAACACAACCAAGGAGAAAAGCATATAATTAAGAGACCGATCACTGCCCTCGGGGTTAATTAACTTCTTAATTAGGGTTTCGACGTAAATGGCGCTACGGTGTGTTGGAATCCCACCTATAATCCTACCCTAACACATGGCTGAAAGTTAGTTTTCAATTTTCAGATTGCCCTACCCTAACACCACCAAGGATAGAAGCTAGTCCATTGGTCAAGCCCCTATCGAGCCTGATCAAAGTGCCGGGTTAGACAACACAATTCACCATGCATGCACACGGGGGGTAAATAAACTTTTCGTGTGTTTCGACTCAACGCCAGAATCCCACCAAATCCTAAGTGTATTCCTCATATATGCATAAGAGTGTGTGTGTTGGTAATTGGAAAACCAACATCAGAATCTAGCATGTCCAGCTTCAGAAAGCACAGTTATCTCGTACGAAGGTTGACCAATTGTAATTTTACACAAGTAAAAACTCCCACTTTGATAAACATGTGCTCAAATTAAGTTGGTTTTAAATGTTCAAACACAACCAAGGAGAAAAGGATATAATTAAGAGACCGATCACTGCCCTCGGGGTTAATTAACTTCTTAATTTGGGTTTCGACGTAAATGGCGCTACGGTGCGTTGGAATCCCACCTATAATCCTACCCTAACACATGGCTCAAAGTTAGTTTTTAATTTTCAGATTGGTCTACCCTAACACAACCAAGGATAGAAGCTAGTCCATTGGTCAAGCCCCTATCGAGCCCGATCAAAGTGCCTGGGTAGACGACACAATTCACCGTGCATGCACACGGGGGGTAAATAAACTTTTCGTGTGTTTCGACTCAACGCCAGAATCCCACCAAATCCTAAGTGTATTCCTAATATATGCATAAGAGTGTGTGTTGGTAATTGGAAAACGAACATCAAAATCCTATGTAGCATGTCCTTCTTCAGAAACCACAGTTATCTCGTACAAAGGTTGACCAGTTGTAATTTTACACAAGTAAAAACTCCCACTTTGATAAACATGGGCTCAAATTAAGTTGATTTTAAATGTTCAAACACAACCAAGGAGAAAAGCATATAATTAAGAGACCGATCACTGCCCTCGGGGTTAATTAACTTCTTAATTAGGGTTTCAACGTAAATGGCGCTACGGTGCGTTGGAATCCCACCTATAATCCTACCCTAACACACGGCTGAAAGTTAGTTTTCAATTTTCAGATTGGCCTACCCTAACACAACCAAGGATAGAAGCTAGTCCATTGGTCAAGCTCCTATTGAGCCCGATCAAAGTGCCGGGTTAGACGGCACAATTCACCGTGCATGCACACGGGGGGTAAATAAACTTTTCGTGTGTTTCGACTCAACGCCAGAATCCCACCAAATCCTAAGTGTATTCCTAATATATGCTTAAGAGTGTGTGTGTTGGTAATTGGAAAACCAACATCAGAATCTAGCATGTCCAGCTTCAGAAAGCACAGTTATCTCGTACGAAGGTTGACCAATTGTAATTTTACACAAGTAAAAACTCCCACTTTGATAAACATGGGCTCAAATTAAGTTGGTTTTAAATGTTCAAACACAACCAAGGAGAAAAGCATATAATTAAGAGACCGATCACTGCCCTCGGGGTTAATTAACCTCTTAATTAGGGTTTCGACGTAAATGGCGCTACGGTGCGTTGGAATCCCACCCATAATCCTACCCTAACACATGGCTCAAAGTTAGTTTTTAATTTTCAGATTGGTCTACCCTAACACAACCAAGGATAGAAGCTAGTCCATTGGTCAAGCCCCTATCGAGCCCGATCAAAGTGCCGGGGTAGACGACACAATTCACCGTGCATGCACACGGGGGGTAAATAAACTTTTCGTGTGTTTCGACTCAACGCTAGAATCCCACCAAATACTAAGTGTATTCCTAATATATGCATAAGAGTGTGTGTGTTGGTAATTGTAAAACCAACATCAGAATCCTATGTAGCATGTCCAGCTTCAGAAACCACAGTTATCTCGTACAAAGGTTGACCAGTTGTAATTTTACTCAAGTAAAAAGTCCCACTTTGATAAACATGGGCTCAAATTAAGTTGGTTTTAAATGTTCAAACAATACCAAGGAGAAAAGCATATAATTAAGAGACCGATCACTGCCCTCGGGGTTAATTAACTTCTTAATTAGGGTTTCGACGTAAATGGCGCTACGGTGCGTTGGAATCCCAACTATAATCCTACCCTAACACATGGCTGAAAGTTAGTTTTCAATTTTCAGATTGGCCTACCCTAACACAACCAAGGATAGAAGCTAGTCCATTGGTCAAGCCCTATCGAGCCCGATCAAAGTGCCGGGTTAGACGACACAATTCACCGTGCATGCACACGGGGGTAAATAAACTTTTCGTGTGTTTCGACTCAACGCCAGAATCCCACCAAATCCTAAGTGTATTCCTAATATATGCATAAGAGTGTGTGTGTGCTGGTAATTGGAAAACCAACATCAGAATCTAGCATGTCCAGCTTCAGAAAGCACAGTTATCTCGTACGAAGGTTGACAAATTGTAATTTTACACAAGTAAAAACTCCCACTTTGATAAACATGGGCTCAAATTAAGTTGGTTTTAAATGTTCAAACACAACCAAGGAGAAAAGCGTATAATTAAGAGACCGATCACTGCCGTCGGGTTAATTAACTTCTTAATTAGGGTTTCGACGTAAATGGCGCTACGGTGCGTTGGAATCCCACCTATAATCCTACCCTAACACATGGCTCAAAGTTAGTTTTTAATTTTCAGATTGGTCTACCCTAACACAACCAAGGATAGAAGCTAGTCCATTGGTCAAGCCCCTATCGAGCCCGACCAAAGTGCCTGGGTAGACGACACAATTCACCGTGCATGCACACGGGGGGTAAATAAACTTTTCGTGTGTTTCGACTCAACGCCAGAATCCCACCAAATCCTAAGTGTATTCCTAATATATGCATAAGAGTGTGTGTTGGTAATTGGAAAACGAACATCAAAATCCTATGTAGCATGTCCTTCTTCAGAAACCACAGTTATCTCGTACAAAGGTTGACCAGTTGTAATTTTACACAAGTAAAAACTCCCACTTTGATAAACATGGGCTCAAATTAAGTTGATTTTAAATGTTCAAACACAACCAAGGAGAAAAGCATATAATTAAGAGACCGATCACTGCCCTCGGGGTTAATTAACTTCTTAATTAGGGTTTCAACGTAAATGGCGCTACGGTGCGTTGGAATCCCACCTATAATCCTACCCTAACACACGGCTGAAAGTTAGTTTTCAATTTTCAGATTGGCCTACCCTAACACAACCAAGGATAGAAGCTAGTCCATTGGTCAAGCTCCTATTGAGCCCGATCAAAGTGCCGGGTTAGACGGCACAATTCACCGTGCATGCACACGGGGGGTAAATAAACTTTTCGTGTGTTTCGACTCAACGCCAGAATCCCACCAAATCCTAAGTGTATTCCTAATATATGCATAAGAGTGTGTGTGTTGGTAATTGGAAAACCAACATCAGAATCTAGCATGTCCAGCTTCAGAAAGCACAGTTATCTCGTACGAAGGTTGACCAATTGTAATTTTACACAAGTAAAAACTCCCACTTTGATAAACATGGGCTCAAATTAAGTTGGTTTTAAATGTTCAAACACAACCAAGGAGAAAAGCATATAATTAAGAGACCGATCACTGCCCTCGGGGTTAATTAACTTCTTAATTAGGGTTTTGACGTAAATGGCGCTACGGTGCATTGGAATCCCACCTATAATCCTACCCTAACACATGGCTCAAAGTTAGTTTTTAATTTTCAGATTGGTCTACCCTAACACAACCAAGGATAGAAGCTAGTCCATTGGTCAAGCCCCTATCAAGCCCGATCAAAGTGCCGGGGTAGACGACACAATTCACCGTGCATGCACACGGGGGGTAAATAAACTTTTCGTGTGTTTCGACTCAACGCTAGAATCCCACCAAATACTAAGTGTATTCCTAATATATGCATAAGAGTGTGTGTGTTGGTAATTGTAAAAATAACATCAGAATCCTATGTAGCATGTCCAGCTTCAGAAACCACAGTTATCTCGTACAAAGGTTGACAAGTTGTAATTTTACACAAGTAAAAAGTCCCACTTTGATAAACATGGGCTCAAATTAAGTTGGTTTTAAATGTTCAAACAATACCAAGGAGAAAAGCATATAATTAAGAGACCGATCACTGCCCTCGGGTTAATTAACTTCTTAATTAGGGTTTCGACGTAAATGGCGCTACGGTGCGTTGGAATCCCACCTATAATCCTACCCTAACACATGGCTCAAAGTTAGTTTTTAATTTTCATATTGGTCTACCCTAACACAACCAAGGATAGAAGCTAGTCCATTGGTCAAGCCCCTATCGAGACCGATCAAAGTGCCGAGGTAGACGACACAATTCACCGTGCATGCACACGGGGGGTAAATAAACTTTTCGTGTGTTTAGACTCAACTCCAGAATCCCACGAAATCCTAAGTGTATTCCTAATATATGCATAAGAGTGTGTGTGTTGGTAATTGTAAAACCAACATTAGAATCCTATGTAGCATGTCCTGCTTCAGAAACCACAGTTATCTCGTATGAAGGTTGACCAATTGTAATTTTACACAAGTAAAAACTCGCACTTTGATAAACATGGGCTCAAATTAAGTTGGTTTTAAATGTTCAAACACAACCAAGGAGAAAAGCATATAATTAAGAGACCGATCACTGCCCTCGGGATTAATTAACTTCTTAATTAGGGTTTCGACGTAAATGGCGCTACGGTGCGTTAGAATCCCACCTATAATCCTACCCTAACACATGGCTCAAATTTAGTTTTAAATTTTTATATTGGCCTACCCTAACACAGGATTGAAGCTAGTCTATTGGTCTAGCCCCTATCGAGCCCGATCAAAGTGCCGGGTAGACGACACAATTCATCGTGCATGCACACGGGGGGTAAATAAACTTTTCGTGTGTTTCGACTCAACGCCAAAATCCCACCAAATCCTAAGTGTATTCCTAATATATGCATAAGAGTGTGTGTGTTGGTAATTGGAAAACCAACATCAGAATCTAGCATGTCCAGCTTCAGAAAGCACAGTTATCTCGTACGAAAGTTGACCAATTATAATTTTACACAAGTAAAAACTCCCACTTCGATAAACATAGGCTCAAATTAAGTTGGTTTTAAATGTTCAAACACAACCAAGGAGAAAAGCATATAATTAAGAGACCGATCACTGCCCTCGGGGTTAATTAACTTCTTAATTAGTGTTTCGACGTAAATGGCGCTACGGTGCGTTAGAATCCCACCTATAATCCTACCCTAACACATGGCTCAAAGTTAGTTTTTAAATTTCAGATTGGTCTACCCTAACACAACCAAGGATGGAAGCTAGTCCATTGGTCAAGCCCCTATCGAGCCCGATCAAAGTGCCGGGGTAGACGACACAATTCACCGTGCATGCACACGGGGGGTAAATAAACTTTTCGTGTGTTTCGACTCAACGCTAGGATCCCACCAAATACTAAGTGTATTCCTAATATATGCATAAGAGTGTGTGTGTTGGTAATTGTAAAACCAACATCAGAATCCTATGTAGCATGTCCAGCTTCAGAAACCACAGTTATCTCGTACAAATGTTGACCAGTTGTAATTTTACACAAGTAAAAAGTCCCACTTTGATAAACATGGGCTCAAATTAAGTTGGTTTTAAATGTTAAAACACAACCAAGGAGAAAAGCATATAATTAAGAGACCGATCACTGCCTCGGGGTTAATTAACTTCTTAATTAGGGTTTCGATGTAAATGGCGCTACGGTGCGTTGGAATCCCACCTATAATCCTACCCTAACACATGGCTGAAAGTTAGTTTTCAATTTTCAGATTGGCCTACCCTAACACAACCAAGGATAGAAGCTAGTCCAATTGGTCAAGCCCCTATCGAGCCCGATCAAAGTGCCGGGTTAGACGACACAATTCACCGTGCATGCACACGGGGGGTAAATAAACTTTTCGTGTGTTTCGACTCAACGCCAGAATCCCACCAAATCCTAAGTGTATTCCTAATATATGCATAAGAGTGTGTGTGTTGGTAATTGGAAAACCAACATCAGAATCTAGCATGTCCAGCTTTAGAAAGCACAGTTATCTCGTACGAAGGTTGACAAATTGTAATTTTACACAAGTAAAAACTCCCACTTTGATAATCATGGGCTCAAATTAAGTTGGTTTTAAATGTTCAAACACAACCAAGGAGAAAAGCATATAATTAAGAGACCGATCACTGCCCTCAGGGTTAATTAACTTCTTAATTAGGGTTTCGACGTAAATGGCGCTACGGTGCGTTGGAATCCCACCTATAATCCTACCCTAACACATGGCTCAAAGTTAGTTTTTAATTTTCAGATTGGTCTACCCTAACACAACCAAGGATAGAAGCTAGTCCATTGGTCAAGCCCCTATCGAGCCCGATCAAAGTGCCGGGGTAGACGACACAATTCACCGTGCATGCACACGGGGTAAATAAACTTTTCGTGTGTTTCGACTCAACGCTAGAATCCCACCAAATACTAAGTGTATTCCTAATATATGCATAAGAGTGTGTGTGTTGGTAATTGTAAAACCAACATCAGAATCCTATGTAGCATGTCCAGCTTCAGAAACCACAGTTATCTCGTACAAAGGTTATCCAGTTGTAATTTTACACAAGTAAAAAGTCCCACTTTGATAAACATGGGCTCAAATTAAGTTGGTTTTAAATGTTCAAACACAACCAAGGAGAAAAGCATATAATTAAGAGACCGATCACTGCCCTCAGGGTTAATTAACTTCTTAATTAGGGTTTCGACGTAAATGGCGCTACGGTGCGTTGGAATCCCACCTATAATCCTACCCTAACACATGGCTGAAAGTTAGTTTTCAATTTTCAGATTGGCCTACCCTAACACAACCAAGGATAGAAGCTAGTCCATTGGTCAAGCCGCTATCGAACCCGATCGAAGTGCCGGGGTAGACGACACAATTCACTGTGCATGCACATGGGGGGTAAATAAACTTTTCGTGTGTTTCGACTCAACGCCAAAATCCCACCAAATCCTAAGTGTATTCCTAATATATGCATAAGAGTGTGTGTGTTGGTAATTGGAAAACCAACATCAGAATCCTATGTAGCATGTCCAGCTTCAGAAAGCACAGTTATCTCGTACGAAGGTTGACCAATTGTAATTTTACACAAGTAAAAACTCCCACTTTGATAAACATGGGCTCAAATTAAGTTGGTTTTAAATGTTCAAACACAACCAAGGAGAAAAGCATATAATTAAGAGACCGATCACTGCCCTCAGCGTTAATTAACCTCTTAATTAGGGTTTCGACGTAAATGGCGGTACGGTGCGTGTGAATCCCACCTATAATCCTACCCTAACACATGGCTCAAAGTTAGTTTTTAATTTTCAGATTGGTCTACCCTAACACAACCAAGGATAGAAGCTAGTCCTTTGGTCAAGCCCCTATCGAGCCCGATCAAAGTGCCGGGGTAGACGACACAATTCATCGTGCATGCACACGGGGGGTAAATAAACTTTTCGTGTGTTTCGACTCAACGCTAGAATCCCACCAAATACTAAGTGTATTCCTAATATATGCATAACAGTGTGTGTGTTGGTAATTGTAAAACCAACATCAGAATCCTATGTAGCATGTCCAGCTTCAGAAACCACAGTTATCTCATACAAAGGTTGACCAGTTGTAATTTTACACAAGTAAAAAGTCCCACTTTGATAAACATGGGCTCAAATTAAGTTGGTTTTAAATGTTCAAACACAACCAAGGAGAAAAGCATATAATTAAGAGACCGATCACTGCCCTCGGGGTTAATTAATTTCTTAATTAGGGTTTTGACGTAAATGGCGCTACGGTGCGTTGGAATCCCACCTATAATCCTACCCTAACACATGGCTGAAAGTTAGTTTTCAATTTTCAGATTGGCCTACCCTAACACAACCAAGGATAGAAGCTAGTCCATTGGTCAAGCCCCTATCGAGCCCGATCAAAGTGCCGGGTTAGACGACACAATTCACCGTGCATGCACACGGGGGGTAAATAAACTTTTCGTGTGTTTCGACACAACGCCAGAATCCCACCAAATCCTAAGTGTATTCCTAATATATGCATAAGAGTGTGTGTGCTGGTAATTGGAAAACCAACATCAGAATCTAGCATGTCCAGCTTCAGAAAGCACAGTTATCTCGTACGAAGGTTGACAAATTGTAATTTTACACAAGTAAAAACTCCCACTTTGATAATCATGGGCTCAAATTAAGTTGGTTTTAAATGTTCAAACACAACCAAGGAGAAAATCATATAATTAAGAGACCGATCACTGCCCTCGGGGTTAATTAACTTCTTAATTAGGGTTTCGACGTAAATGGCGCTACGGTGCGTTGGAATCACACCTATAATCCTACCCTAACACATGGCTCAAAGTTAGTTCTTAATTTTCAGATTGGTCTACCCTAACACAACCAAGGATAGAAGCTAGTCCATTGGTCAAGCCCCTATCGAGCCCGATCAAAGTGCCGGGGTATACGACACAATTCACCGTGCATGCACACGGGGGGTAAATAAACTTTTCGTGGGTTTCGACTCAACGCCAGAATCCCACCAAATCCTAAGTGTATTCCTAATATATGCATAAGAGTGTGTGTGTTGGTAATTGGAAAACCAACATCAGAATCCTATGTAGCATGTCCAGCTTCAGAAAGCACTGTTATCTCGTACGAAGGTTGACCAGTTGTAATTTTACACAAGTAAAAACTCCCACTTTGATAAACATGGGCTCAAATTAAGTTGGTTTTAAATGTTCAAACACAACCAAGGAGAAAAGCATATAATTAAGAGACCGATCACTGCCCTCGGTGTTGGGGATATACCTACTAGGGGTATCACCAGCATGGATCAATCCGGCTAGTCCAGGGTGGCCCGCAGTGGTGGTGAAGGCTTTGCCTACCGGGCGGCCCAGATAGCTGACGACCAAGGAAGGCGGATGCCGGCAAGGAGGAGGCCCAAGACTGAAGCCCATGAAGCCACCAAGACCAAGACGGAAGGCGGCATACTTGCCGGCTAGGTTTAGGACTCCGTATACTTGCTGGATACGTATTCACCTTGTAACCCTAGGTCCAGCCGCCTATATAAGCTGGACCTCGGGACGCCTTTAGGGCAACTCTTTGATAGACAACCAACTCATTGTAACCTGTTCACGGCGATATTGCCTTATAGTGAGTTATAGCAGCACGTAGGGCACCGCCACCGCCGTGGTGCCTGAAGCTGGGTAAACCGCCGTGTACAATCCCGACCTTGACGACGTCCACCTTCTTGCCCTACGTTCACCCTCGGCTAGCAGGACCCCGTCTCCTATCCAAGATGCCGATACGACGACAGTTGGCGCCCACCGTGGGGCCTAAGGCGTCAGGCGTCACGTTCCAGGCGGGAACTCTTGGCGGCATCGGCGAAACAATCGCCGTCGGTCGCGCTGTTCGCTACGGCGACAGTCACTACATCAGCTGCGACGAGTCCTACATCCCCGCAGACGACTACATTGTCGGATGCGGAGTTGTGCCGTTTGGCGGCGTCGATGTGTTCATCGGCTACACTTCTGAGGCGTATGGGTTGCCGCGAATTTATTCGCCATCCCACCCCCCTACAATCAAGACGGATCTGAGTTTGCCTCCTCTGAGGAGTCCGCAGATTCAGATCTACACTTTGTCGGCATGACGGGACTGGGATCAGACTCCCAGCCCAACAGTCAAGATCCCGAATCTATTCTTCCTGCACTCCAGGATGATGTGATGTCGGATGCCGGATCCAGATCTACCGTTCACGTCAACGTAGACTCTGATTCCGAAGAAGATTCTGCCAGCATGTTTGAGCAACGGGTCAAGAAGTGTTTTATTACACCTGATCCTCCGCCATCTGAGGCGGCTACGGGCTCTTCCGTCAACATGCAGCAGATCTTTGTGGCGGATGTCACCGGCGCAGCTTCAGAGAAGGCGGCAACTGACGCCGCCAACCTGGGGACCCCGGCAACCGATCCACAGTTTCCAGAGCCTCCTGGGGCTCCAAAGAAGAAAATCTGGAGAAGGGCGAGCCCAGCAAGATAGGAAGCATGGCGGCTCTGGCGGAAGTTCTTCACACGCCGGTAAACGACAAAACCAATCCGGCTGATTTGGAGAAACTTCGGAACACCTTGGTGGAGCAAACTGAGTACCTCAAAAGCAAGCAAGCAGAGGTCCAGAGCCTCCTCGACGAAGCCAAGGAGGAAAACGCCAAGATAACTGCCAAGTGCGACCCCAAGCGTAATCTTTTCACCACCACCCCATTGCCCAAGCCGGCAGGACAAGTGGCGGAGAAGAGAGGTAGGAAAGGCAGGGATCATGACACCTTCAAATCCCCTGCCCAAAAGCTTGGTTTCGAGTGGGCTACAGCACCGCAGCGTAAGGACAAGAACGGGGACGTCATCCTCGCAACACCTGTCCTCAACACTGCGGCCGCCTTGGACATCCTCAACAATGATGACTATGACAAGGACGAGAAGATCTACTACGCATCGATCCTTGCTCGCAAAGCTCTAGAGCAGCAGGCCCGTGCTGATTCTCGCGCCGACATGGCGGACGCAAGGGGAGGAAAGTTGGAATCAAAATCCAACGCTTGCAAAGCAGCGGCCGGTGGCAACCCAGAAGATCCGTCCGGTTCCAGTAGCCACGGAAAAGGGAAGGACAAGGAGAAAGACCCACGCAAATCACCACCTCCAAAAAGGCAGCGTGATGAGGCATCCAGGACCGGCAACAGGCGCAAGGCCTCACCTCCTCCGCCTAGGCGGGATGAAGGCGGAAGCAGGGGCAGCAAGCAGCCGCCAAGGGTGGCGGCAACCGCGACGATGCCCCGCCGCCAAGAAGAAGCAGGGACCGCACACAGTCCCCACCACCAGTGCCTAGGCACGAAGGCGGAAGCCGGGGACACAACAATGAGCCTAGGCACAGCCGGGCAGCGCAGGACGAGCCACATGCTGATAGATCTGGCAAACAGCTCAGTCCGCAAGACGCGAGACATCGTCTCAATGACATCAAGGCTGGAAAGCAAGATGCCTATCTAGGACCTGAGTGCTTTGGCCCAGCCATCCGCAACGTTCAAGTACCCAGAGACATGACGTCAGTGTCAAAAACTCATCAAAGGTACAATGGAGCGGACAAGCCAAACTCATGGTTGTCGGACTACGCGCTGGCAGTTGAAATTGCTGGAGGCAATGGCCTCGTCGGCACGCTTCCTTCCCCTCATGTTGGAGGGGACAGCCCGAAGCTGGATCGAAAACTTGCCGGAGAAAAGCATTCATAGCTGGCATGACATGGAAAAGGTGTTCACGCAGCACTTCCAAGGCACGTACAAGCGACCCAATACATACACAGATTTGGTTCGTTGCGTGCAAAAGCCAGATGAAACAGCTACAAGCTTCTTGGCAAGGTGGATTCAAACAAAGGCAAGCTGCGAGAACGTAGACGACAATCAAGCAATCCATGCCTTCACCACGGGCCTCCTGAAGGGCTCAAGTCTCAGACATAAGCTCGTACGCATGCAAGTCAAGGATCTCGGAGTCATGCTCGAAGTAGCAGCCATGTACGCACAGGCGGATGACGATGCACGCGATGGAGATGGCGCACATGATATGGCGCCAAACAGGCGGCAAGTCACAAACGCAAGGCTCCCCAGGATGACAAAGCCGGACCATCAAACGAGGTCGCCGCCGCCTTCGAAGGCAAAGGCAGCAACCGCAAGTGGAAAGGAAAGGGTAAAGATGGCGGCTCCAGCAAGCAGCGCCTGACGTATGATCAGGCGAAAGCCTTGCCTTGCCCAATCCACGCGTCCTTAGGCAAAGTCAACCACACATTAGGGGAATGCCGGTTCATGGAGGACTTCAAGAAAGACCCCGAGGTTGGCTGGAAATCAAAAAAGAGCAAAAAGGCTGAGAAGACAAAGAAGGAAGACGATGATGGGGCTATGTCCATGTCAGAGGATGAGGAACCCAAGCTGATGCGTAAAGAAAGGAAATATCCCAAGGTACATGGCCAATTGGTGTGCTTCCTGGGCACTCCTTCGGCAAAAGAAGAAAAGGCGGAGATGCGCGAGCTAAACGCCACAGTACCAGACGTTCCCCAGTATCTAGACTGGTCAGAGGAGCCAATAACCTGGGATAGAGATGATCATCCAGATCACGTTCCTCACCCCGGCAAATACGCCCTTGTCGTCGACCCTATTGTCGATAACTTCAGGCTCACCAAGGTGTTGATGGATGGCGGCAGTAGCCTCAACATCATCTACGCGGACACTCTGAAGCGCATGAACTTGTCGGAAAGCCAGCTTGACTATAGCAAAGTCAAGTTTCATGGCATTGTTCCGGGAAAGCAAGGCAAGTCAATGGGAAGCATCAGATTGGAGGTTACTTTTGGGCCTGAGACAAACTACCGCTCGGAGTATCTCAGGTTCGAAGTAGTCCCCTTCAAAAGTGCCTACCACGCCATTTTTGGACGGCCAGCTTTCGCCAAATTCATGGCTCGCCCGTGTTACATATACAGCAAGCTGAAGATGCCGGGACCCAATGGTACAATTACCATCAGTGGCAACTTCAAGAAAGCAAAGGAGTGTGAGCGTGGCAATGCCGCCTTCGCTGAGGCAGTCCTCCACGCAGAGGAGTTAGCCATGTTGAAGAAAGAGCTCGATACATCACAGTTGCCGGAGCATGTAAAGACCGCTGAGCAAAAGAACACTTTCAAGGCGTCCGAAGACACAAAGAAGGCGGATCTGGTCCCAGGTGACAGCTCCAAGCAAGTCACCATAGGGGCTGGCTTGGACGACAAATAGGAAAGCGCGCTCGTCAGGTTCCTCCGTGAGAATCAGGACATCTTTGCATGGTCGTCAGCCGACATGCCAGGTGTCCCGAGGGAACTTGCCGAGCATTCTCTTAACGTCTACGAAGGAGCCAAACCAGTGAAGCAAGGAATAAGACGCTACGGTGAGAAGAAGCGGACAGCAATAGGCAAGGAGATCATCAAGTTGCAAGAAGCCAAGTTCATTAGGGAGGTAGTACACACTGATTGGTTGGCAAATCCTGTAATGGTTCCAAAACCTAATAAGGAAATGAGAATGTGCATTGATTATACCGGTTTGAACAAGTGCTGTCCTAAGGACCACTTTGCTTTGCCTCGTATAGATCAGGTCATAGACTCCACAGCCGGCTCCGAGCTGCTGTGCTTTTTGGATGCGTACTCCGGGTACCACCAAATCAAAATGCGAGAATCCGACCAAATCAAAACAGCGTTCACTACACCCTATGGGACCTTCTGCTACATCACGATGCCCTTCGGTCTAAAAAATGCCGGCGCAACGTATCAGCGGTGTATGCAAAGATGCCTTCACGAGCAAATTGGCCGCAATGTTCACGTCTATGTTGACGACATTGCCGTCATGTCAAGAAAGAAGGCAGATTTGCTTGATGATTTGAGAGAAACCTTTGATAGCCTCCGGGTATACAGGATGAAACTCAACCCGAAAAAATGCGTCTTCGGGGTTCCTGCCGGCAAATTGCTTGGCTTTATCGTTTCCGAACGAGGGATAGAGGTGAATCCAGAAAAAATCAAAGCGATCCTCAACATATCCAGGCCCAAGGACCTGAAGGACGTGCAGCGACTTGCCGGATCGGCGGCTGCCGTCAGTCGTTTCATTAGCCGTCTTGGTGAGAAGGCGCTGCCTCTCTACCGGCTTCTGAAGAAATCCGACAACTTCGAGTGGACAGACGAAGCAGACGCCGCCTTGCAGCAACTCAAGGACGCGTTAACGTCTGCTCCAATTTTGGCAGCTCCTCGTTCGCAGGAACCAATGCTGCTCTATATTGCCGCAACTAACTTAGTTGTTAGTGTGGTACTGGTTGTGGAACGCAAGACGGAAATTTCAGACTTGCCGGAACAACGTCCGGTTTACTTCATCAGTGAAGTATTTTCCGCCTCAAAACAGCGTTATCCGCATTACCAGAAATTGGTCTACGGTGTTTTTTACGCCGCCAGGAAGTTAAGGCACTACTTCCAGGAACATTCAATAACCGTGGTGAGCAAGGCACCTCTGGGGGATATCATCAATAATACAGATGCAACAGGCCGCGTTGCCAAATGGGGCATTGAACTTGCCGCCTTCGACATCTCGTATAAGCCCAGAACGGCCATTAAGTCTCAAGCCTTAGCAGATTTCGTAGCTGATTGGACGGAGGCCATGGACGAAGTACCTCTCCCTGAAGATGCATACTGGATCATGCACTTTGATGGATCAAAAATGCTCCAGGGCTCGGGGGCTGGCATTGTTTTAAGAAACCCTCAAGGAGACAAGCTTAGTTATGTGTTACAAATACACTTCAAGGCAACTAATAATGTTGCTGAGTACGAAGCTCTCCTTCATGGTTTACACATTGCCAAGGAACTTGGCGTCCAACGTGTCCTCTGCTACGGAGATTCAGATTTGGTGGCGCAACAGATACGTGGTACTTGGGACACAAAGAGCGAAACAATGGCGGCATATCGAGCTACCGTTGACGAATTCGCCAAGTGTTTTCTAGGCTACGAGGTCCGCCATATCCCAAGAACTCAAAATGAGGCGGCAGATACACTTGCCAGAATGGGATCTGAACGCAAAAAGGTACCAAAAGATGTTTTCCTGGAACACCTACACAAGCCGTCAATTAAAGGAGCAGACCTCCTTGACCCAGAGTCGGCAGAACCAGTTGATAGTGCTAGCTATGCCGTCTACTTGGTAAAGCCGGATTGGACGACGCCATATTTGGACTTCCTGATCAATCAGGAGTTACCGGATGATGAGGTTTTGAAAAGGCAAATAATAAGAAGAGCCAAGGCATTTACAATAATCAAAGGTGAATTGTACAAGCGTAGCACCACTGGTGTTTACCAACGCTGCATTTCGCCCGAAGAAGGCAGAGATTGTTGGATGAGATACATGCCGGCGTATGTGGACATCATGCTTCTTCACGCGCCCTTGTTTCAAAAGCCTTCCGACAAGGTTTCTATTGGTTGACAGCCAAGCAAGATGCAGAAGACATTGTTAAAAGGTGCAGGGGCTGCCAACTTTATGCCAGACAATCACATATGCCGGCTCAAGAGCTTAAAACAATACCCATCACGTGGCCTTTCGCAGTCTGGGGCTTGGACATGGTTGGTCCGTTTAAAACGGCGCCTGGTGGCTACACACATTTACTTGTGGCTGTAGACAAGTTTACCAAATGGGTTGAAGCTAAGCCTATCAAAAAGCTAGACGGCGCCACAGCCGCAAACTTTCTGTGGGGAATAATCTCTCGGTTCGGGGTGCCTCATAGCATTATCACCGACAATGGCACTAACTTGTCGCAAGGCGAAGTCGAGGAATACTGTTATAAGCATGGTATCCGCCTAGATCTAGCCTCCGTCGCGCATCCGCAAGCAAACGGTCAAGTAGAGCGTACAAATGGTTTAGTCCTACAAGGAATCAAACCACGTCTCGAAGTACCATTGCACAGAGCGGCTGGGGCTTGGGTGGATGAATTGCAGTCTGTCCTTTGGAGTTTACGCACAACTCCAAACAGATCAACCAAGTTTACTCCTTTCTTCTTAGTCTATGGCGCAGAAGCAGTGTTGCCAACCGACATGATGTACGATTCTCCCAGAATCCAAGCCTACGTCCAGGAGGACGCAGAAGATGCAAGACAGGATGGCCTTGACCTACTTGATGAAGAACGAGATGTTGCCCTTGCGCGATCCGCCATCTATCAGCAAAGTTTGAGGCGTTATCACAGCAGAAGGGTGAGGCAAAGAAGTTTTAGAGTGGGTGACCTGGTTCTCCGCCTAATCCAAGATAGAAAGGGCTTGCATAAGTTATCCCCGCCTTGGGAAGGACCTTTTGTGGTCAGTAAGGTGTTGCTCAATGGTTCTTATTACTTGGTCGATGCACGTGACGGATACAAGAAGAAGCGAGGTCGCAAGCGCAAAAGGAAGGTTGACGACAAGTACGAAGAAACCAAGCGACCCTGGAACATTGAGCAGCTACGTCCTTTTTACACTTAGCAATTTCCACATTGTAATAAGTACTATATGATTATGAAATAAAAGTCTGTGGTTTGCTCATTCAGTTTTGGGATCATGCCATCTTTTGTCTTTTCTCGCAATCATATATCTGTTGTCATAAAAGTTACCAAATAAAATAAGTTTTGCTCCGTGCTAAGGTCCAAACTTTTTTGACATTTGCCGTCTGCCGGCTAAAAAACGCAAACAATCTTTGCACCGCCTAATATGCTTATCTGTCTGTTTGTATGTGGGTCGCCTAGTAGTATGTCGTTGGCACCAACATGCTGGCTTTGGTCTCTGAGTCTAAATTAGTTGGTATTGCACCTGGTTGGCTCAGCTAAAGTAACTAAGATGAGGTTCCGCCAACATATGAAAAAGCTAAACATGCAGGCGAGATACATATTAAGGCGGGCCACTTAAGTAAGCCTACCGCCAAGTGTAGCATAAAAGTTGGCCCATAAATATTTACAACCCAAAATAAAGTTTTATGCGTTAACAGATTAACGCAGTGTTTTGTGCTGCCTTTGCAGGAGGAAGTCTAAGGGATTGCCGCCTTCGTAGAGCTGGTGGAGAGATCCTGGGGGCTAACGCCGGCATTCTTGGGGCTGGCTCCGCCATCCTTGGGGCTGCGCTTGTCGGTTCCGGCTTCGCCTTCTTCGCCGCGGGAAGCTTCAGGATCTGCCAAGGAGGGATCAGCAACGGCAACATGCGGGTCCGGGTGTTCCTTGTAGAACTTGCGGATGTCAACCATGTTGGCAACCCGGGTCGCATAGCCGCGAACAGACCGCAGCACGTCCTGCATCACGATGGCTTGGCTGTTTTCGTCTTCGGTGGGGAAGTACTCGGTGACTTGATGAATATCAGCCTCCGGGTACCACGCCGCCGTCATCGCCAATGCCAACTTGGCACCGCCTCGTGCTGCTGAGCGTAGTGTGTTGTCGTGTTCAGCTGTCGCCTTCTCCAGCAACTCCGGCAGAGCATCGAAGATGACGGGATCGCCGTCTTCCCCAGGGTAGAACTTGGCGGCAAATGATTTGCCGGCGCCGACAATCTGGTTGACGATTTCGCCAATTTTCAAGATCCGAGCAAGGCGCGGCGTTGTGGCCAGGTCATCTCCCAGCTAGCCGGCACTGCACAAACACAAAGTTACACACTGCAGCTTCAAGTATCAAGAAAGCAAGGTGACAAAAATGAAGGACTGGAGGCATACCCAAGACATGGTCGTGGATGGCGTTGACCTCATCCAGATGGTTCTCAAGCGTTTCTTGGGCTAGCTGGACCGCCTTTGACAGTTGGTCCTGCTGCTCCTTGGCGTTCTTGTTCACCTGGTCAAGGTTGTTGCTCATGGCCTCAAGTTGTCCAGTCAACTTGCTAACTTCGGCAGCATGAGCCAACGCACGATCATCCAGCTCCTTGGCGTGATCCGCCTTCAGCTTGGTCACCAGCCCGGCAAGATCTGCAGCTTCGTTCATCAAAGCTTGCATGTCAGTGGAGTTCTTGAGAATATCTTGCGCAGTGTTTAATAATTCTACAAATAAAAAGAAAAGACGACTAAAATACTTGTCGGAAAAGGAAAAGAAGTCGGACGAAAAGAAGGCAAAGAAAGCTTTGTCACCTTCATCCTTCTTGCGAGCTTCTTCCAAACTCGCAATTTGGGCGTTCTTCAACTCCACGTCCTGCTGCAGTTCCTCGCATTCCTTCTTCTTCATCTCTTGAGCACGAAATAGCTCAAGATTGGAAGCAAGAACGGCCTGCATGCACGAAAGCAACATTATGGTTAGCGCTATTTAGTCAACGAGACCACTTTGCCGGCTAAATTTTTCAGCCGCCAAAGTGCTCGGGGGCTGGGACCATAGGCTATTTTACCTCAAGTTGTCCGTGCAGGGTGTCGTGGAGTTCGTCCATGTGTGCGTACCAGTTGCGGGTACCGTCACGCATGGTCTTCAGTGTTTGCCGGGGGTCTTGCAACCCTTTGCCAGGTTGGGAGCCAGGATGAGTGGACGATCCGCCTTGTTCGGCCGCCATCTGGTCATCCATCTCCTGCTTCATGGCGATAAATCGAGCGGCATCACTAGCCGAAGCTTCAGCCGTCTTGGAAAAAGTTATGCCGGCAACTGATTTCTTGCCCGCCATCTTCTCTGTAGCCGCCTCTGCGGTACCGGCAGCTGTGTACGTTCCCTGGCACACAACCACGGGAACGCCAACTGTGGGCGTTGTCGGCGCAGCAGCTGGAGAAGAACGTGGTGGCTTGCCCCTGCCGGCAGCAATCTTCAAGTTGGAGCGGAGTTTGGGCATGGTAGGCTTGCCTCTGTAAGCAGAAACATGCAAGTTTGTCAGCACAAACATATTAAAATATCCAAGTCAGGGAAGCCAAAGTTTGCTAACCGCTTCAAGGGAACGTTCCCCACGGTCTCATCCTCTGCGTCGGCAGAGGTGGCCGCCTTCTTCCTCTTCTCCAAATCCTTGGTGGAGGAGCTCAGCTTGCGCTTCTTCGACTTGCTGGCACCTGTATCATACCAGTTTGGGGCCAGCTCGTCCTCTCCCAAGGTTTGTAGCTGAAAAGGAAGCAAGACAATATTAATTCAGTACCTAGTGGGCAAGGATGTTAGTGAAATAACAAAGTAGCTTTCACTACCGCTGGGGCTGGGTTGTTATGAGTGAACATGGCGACGCCTTCAGCCGCCTTCACCGACAGAGGCTTGATAAGCTCTCTAAGCCGGTACTCCAAGGCATCCTGATCAAGGGTGCTGTTGCCGGCGTCGTCCGCCTTGTACTCGCACATCTTCAGTGGGCGATGGCGGAGAGGCATAATCTTCCTCGACACCCAGCAGATGACGGTGTCAACTCCGTCAAGTCGTGGAGCCAACATCGTCTTCGTCAAGAATTCGATCCGCCTAACGGCAACACGAAGTTCTTCCGGCAAGCTGCTGAGCGGCACTTTTGCTGTCCAGCAAGCCTTGTGGGTTGGCGGACCGTTGACGAAGGCTGGCATCCCTTGCGTGCTGCCAGGTGTCGGGATGTCCTTGCAGTAAAAGAAAGTGCTGGTCCAGTGCTTCACCGACTCGATGTATGGTATTTTTGGGTACCAGTCGGGTTGGCGGCAGTTGAACGTAACACTACCGCAGGTTGCTAGGTGGCCGCCTGGTATGGTTTGCCGGCGGCACAGGAAGCAGTACTTAAACAGCTCTATGGACGCAGCTATGCCTAAGTACCCTTCGCACAAAGCCTGGAAGCCGGCTAGCACTAGAATACTGTTGGGCGCTATGTTGTGTGGCTGCAGCCCATAAAAACTAAGCACCGCCAAGAAGAAGGCGGAAAGCGGCAGAGACATACCGCGAAGGCTATGCGAAGCCAACATGACACGCTCGCCGTCTTGGGGGTCAGGCACCGCCTCGTCGCCTGGAACCCTCCAGGAGCATTCCGTCTTTGGCGGAATGTATCCGCCTTCCTCCAGTTCCTTCAGATATGCTGACGTCATAACTGACGGCAGCCAGTACCTGGAACCCAGGTCTCCAGCCTCTTCCTCTTCCTCGACGTCGTCATCCTCGTCGGCGGCAGATTCCGCCGCGGCCTCTGAGCTGGTAGCCGCGAGGGATGGGAGGGGAAAGTTGGAGCGGCGGTCGCAGGCGCCGTCGGAGCTGGGGAAGAAGTAGAAACCCCGCCCGTGGCCACGGTGGCCGCGGGAGAGGTCATCGATGCGCCTGCAGGCACCGCCGCCGCCGCTGGAACAGATCCAGATCCGGCGGGGGTCGAAGAGCCGCAGCCAGTGCCGCCGTCGCTGCCGCATCCTGCTGAGTGCTCGCCATTTAGGGGAGAGGGCGCTGCTCGTGCTCGCCGGAGTTGAGTTCGAGGAGGAGTTGAGCTCGGGAAGGTGAGGAGGCCACGGTGGGTGTGCGAATGAGGAAGAAGTGCATCGATGTGCCCTTTGGAGGTATTTATCCCCACGCGCCAAGATCCGTGCCTAAAATTAGGGGGACGCGAGATTTCCGCCACGTGCCCACGATTTGCACGTCGTGGCAACGGCGTCTGCGGCCTCGCTCCGATTTCTGTGCGTGGTGGAGAAACCATCATGACGCATGCCCAAGTCCAAACTGTCGTGGACTGCATGGCGTCATCCGTCAACATTTGACGAGCCTAGTCAATTGACAAGACTGGTGCCAGGAAGATTCCTGACAATGGTCAGGCCGTCTTTCCCATGATGGCGGCAAGTTGTCCGACTACTTTAGGCGGACCGCCGCTTACTTTCAACTATGGAATGCTTCAAGCTCTTCAGACGCTTACAAGACAAGGCGGACGTTGCCGACAAAGAAGACGGCGCCTGAAGAACTCGAACCCTCCCAGGGGCTAATGTTGGGGATATACCTACTAGGGGTATCACCAGCATGGATCAATCCGGCTAGTCCAGGGTGGCCCGCAGTGGTGGTGAAGGCTTTGCCTACCGGGCGGCCCAGATAGCTGACGACCAAGGAAGGCGGATGCCGGCAAGGAGGAGGCCCAAGACTGAAGCCCATGAAGCCACCAAGACCAAGACGGAAGGCGGCATACTTGCCGGCTTGCTGGATACGTATTCACCTTGTAACCCTAGGTCCAGCCGCCTATATAAGCTGGACCTCGGGACGCCTTTAGGGCAACTCTTTGATAGACAACCAACTCATTGTAACCTGTTCACGGCGATATTGCCTTATAGTGAGTTATAGCAGCACGTAGGGCACCGCCACCGCCGTGGTGCCTGAAGCTGGGTAAACCGCCGTGTACAATCCCGACCTTGACGACGTCCACCTTCTTGCCCTACGTTCACCCTCGGCTAGCAGGACCCCGTCTCCTATCCAAAATGCCGATACGACGACACTCGGGGTTAATTAACTTCTTAATTACGGTTTCGACGTAAATGGCGCTACGGTGCGTTGGAATCCCACCTATAATCCTACCCTAACACATGGCTCAAAGTTAGTTTTTAATTTTCAGATTGGTCTACCCTAACACAACCAAGGATAGAAGCTAGTCCATTGGTCAAGCCCCTATCGAGCCCGATCGAAGTGCCGAGGTAGACGACACAATTCACCGTGCATGCACACGGGGGGTAAATAAACATTTCGTGTGTTTCGACTCAACGCCAGAATCCCACGAAATCCTAAGTGTATTCCTAATATATGCATAAGAGTGTGTGTGTTGGTAATTGTAAAACCAACATCAGAATCCTATGTAGCATGTCCAGCTTCAGAAACCATAGTTATCTCGTATGAAGGTTGACCAATTGTAATTTTACACAAGTAAAAACTCCCACTTTGATAAACATGGGCTCAAATTAAGTTGGTTTTAAATGTTCAAACACAACCAAGGAGAAAAGCATATAATTAAGAGACCGATCACTGCCCTCGGGATTAATTAACTTCTTAATTAGCGTTTCGACGTAAATGGCGCTACGGTGCGTTGGAATCCCACCTATAATCCTACCCTAACACATGGCTCAAAGTTAGTTTTAAATTTTCAGATTGGCCTACCCTAACACAGGATAGAAGCTAGTCTATTGGTCAAGCCCCTATCGAGCCCGATCAAAGTGTCAGGGTAGACGACACAATTCACCGTGCATGCACACGGGGGGTAAATAAACTTTTCGTGTGTTTCGACTCAACGCCAAAATCCCACCAAATCCTAAGTGTATTCCTAATATATGCATAAGAGTGTGTGTGTTGGTAATTGGAAAACCAACATCAGAATCCTATGTAGCATGTCCAGCTTCAGAAAGCACAGTTATCTCGTACGAAGGTTGACCAATTTTAATTTTACACAAGTAAAAAGTCCCACTTTGATAAACATGGGCTGAAATTAAGTTGGTTTTAAATGTTCAAACACAACCAAGGAGAAAAGCATATAATTAAGAGACCGATCACTGCCCTCGGGTTAATTAACTTCTTAATTAGGGTTTCGACGTAAATGGCGCTACGGTGCGTTGGAATCCCACCTATAATCCTACCCTAACACATGGCTGAAAGTTAGTTTTCAATTTTTAGATTGGCCTACCCTAACACAACCAAGGATAGAAGCTAGTCCATTGGTCAAGCCCCTATCGAGCCCGATCAAAGTGCCGGGTTAGACGGCACAATTCACCGTGCAAGCACACGGGGGGTAAATAAACTTTTCGTGTGTTTCGACTCAACGCCAGAATCCCACCAAATCCTAAGTGTATTCCTAATATATGCATAAGAGTGTGTGTGTTGGTAATTGGAAAACCAACATCAGAATCTAGCATGTCCAGCTTCAGAAAGCACAGTTATCTCACACGAAGGTTGACAAATTGTAATTTTACACAAGTAAAAACTCCCACTTTGATAATCATGGGCTCAAATTAAGTTGGTTTTAAATGTTCAAACACAACCAAGGAGAAAAGCATATAATTAAGAGACCGATCACTGCCCTCAGGGTTAATTAACTTCTTAATTAGGGTTTCGACGTAAATGGTGCTACGGTGCGTTGGAATCCCACCTATAATCCTACCCTAACACATGGCTCAAAGTTAGTTTTTAATTTTCAGATTGGTCTACCCTAACACAACCAAGGATAGAAGCTAGTCCATTGGTCAAGCCCCTATCGAGCCCGATCAAAGTGCCGGGGTAGACGACACAATTCACCGTGCATGCACACGGGGGGTAAATAAACTTTTCGTGTGTTTCGACTCAACGCCAGAATCCCACCAAATCCTAAGTGTATTCCAAATATATGCATAAGAGTGTGTGTGTTGGTAATTGGAAAACCAACATCAGAATCCTATGTAGCATGTCCAGCTTCAGAAAGCACAGTTATCTCATACGAAGGTTGACCAATTGTAATTTTACACAAGTAAAAACTCCCACTTTGATAAACATGGGCTCAAATTAAGTTGGTTTTAAATGTTCAAACACAACCAAGGAGAAAAGCATATAATTAAGAGACCGATCACTGCCCACGGGGTTAATTAACTTCTTAATTACGGTTTCGACGTAAATGGCGCTACGGTGCGTTGGAATCCCACCTATAATCCTACCCCTAACACATGGCTCAAAGTTAGTTTTTAATTTTCAGATTGGTCTACCCTAACACAACCAAGGATAGAAGCTAGTCCATTGGTCAAGCCCCTATCGAGCCCGATCAAAGTGCCGAGGTAGACGACACAATTCACCGTGCATGCACACGGGGGGTAAATAAACTTTTCGTGTGTTTCGACTCAACGCCAGAATCCCACAAATCCTAAGTGTATTCCTAATATATGCATAAGAGTGTGTGTGTTGGTAATTGTAAAACCAACATCAGAATCCTATGTAGCATGTCCAGCTTCAGAAACCACAGTTATCTCGTATGAAGGTTGACCAGTTGTAATTTTACACAAGTAAAAACTCCCACTTTGATAAACATGGGCTCAAATTAAGTTGGTTTTAAATGTTCAAACACAACCAAGGAGAAAAGCATATAATTAAGAGACCGATCACTGCCCTCGGGATTAATTAACTTCTTAATTAGGGTTTCGACGTAAATGGCGCTACGGTGCGTTGGAATCCCTCCTATAATCCTACCCTAACACATGGCTCAAAGTTAGTTTTAAATTTTCAGATTGGCCTACCCTAACACAGGATAGAAGCTAGTCTATTGGTTAACCCCTATCGAGCCCGATCAAAGTGTCGGGGTAGACGACGCAATTCACCGTGCATGCACACGGGGGGTAAATAAACTTTTCGTGTGTTTCGACTCAACGCCAAATCCCACCAAATCCTAAGTGTATTCCTAATATATGCATAAGAGTGTGTGTGTTGGTAATTGGAAAACCAACATCAGAATCCTATGTAGCATGTCCAGCTTCAGAAAGCACAGTTATCTCGTACGAAGGTTGACCAATTTTAATTTTACACAAGTAAAAACTCCCACTTTGATAAACATGGGCTCAAATTAAGTTGGTTTTAAATGTTCAAACACAACCAAGGAGAAAATTATAATTAAGAGACCGATCACTGCCCTCGGGGTTAATTAACTTCTTAATTAGGGTTTCGACGTAAATGGCGCTACGGTGCGTTGGAATCCCACCTATAATCCTACCCTAACACATGGCTCAAACTTAGTTTTTAATTTTCAGATTGGTCTACCCTAACACAACCAAGGATAGAAGCTAGTCCAATGGTCAAGCCCCTATCGAGCCCGATCAAAGTGCCGGGTTAGACGGCACAATTCACCGTGCATGCACACGGGGGGTAAATAAACTTTTCGTGTGTTTCGACTCAACGCCAGAATCCCACCAAATCCTAAGTGTATTCCTAATATATGCATAAGAGTGTGTGTGTTGGTAATTGTAAAACCAACATCAGAATCCTATGTAGCATGTCCAGCTTCAGAAACCACAGTTATCTCGTATGAAGGTTGACCAATTGTAATATTACACAAGTAAAAACTCCCACTTTGATAAACATGGGCTCAAATTAAGTTGGTTTTAAATGTTCAAACACAACCAAGGAGAAAAGCATATAATTAAGAGACCGATCACTGCCCTCGGGGTTAATTAACTTCTTAATTAGGGTTTCGACGTAAATGGCGCTACGGTGCGTTGGAATCCCACCTATAATCCTACCCTAACACATGGCTCAAAGTTAGTTTTTAATTTTCAGATTGGTCTACCCTAACACAACCAAGGATAGAAGCTAGTCCATTGGTCAAGCCCCTATCGAGCCCGATCAAAGTGCCGGGTTAGACGGCACAATTCACCGTGCATGCACACGGGGGGTAAATAAACTTTTCGTGTGTTTCGACTCAACGCCAGAATCCCACCAAATCCTAAGTGTATTCCTAATATATGCATAAGAGTGTGTGTTGGTATTGTAAAACCAACATCAGAATCCTATGTAGCATGTCCAGCTTCAGAAACCACAGTTATCTCGTATGAAGGTTGACAAGTTGTAATTTTACACAAGTAAAAACTCCCACTTTGATAAACATGGGCTCAAATTAATTGGTTTTAAATGTTCAAACACAACCAAGGAGAAAAGCATATAATTAAGAGACCGATCACTGCCCTCGGGATTAATTAACTTGTTAATTAGGGTTTCGACGTAAATGGCGCTACGTGCGTTGGAATCCCACCTATAATCCTAACCTAACACATGGCTCAAAGTTAGTTTTAATTTTCAGATTGGCCTACCCTAACACAACCAGGATAGAAGCTAGTCCATTGGTCAAGCCCCTATCGAGCCCGATCAAAGTGCCGGGTTAGACGGCACAATTCACCGTGCATGCACACGGGGGTAAATAAACTTTTCGTGTGTTTCGACTCAACGCCAGAATCCCACCAAATCCTAAGTGTATTCCTAATATATGCATAAGAGTGTGTGTGTTGGTAATTGGAAAACCAACATCAGAATCTAGCATGTCCAGCTTCAGAAAGCACAGTTATCTCGTACGAAGGTTGACCAATTGTAATTTTACACAAGTAAAAACTCCCACTTTGATAAACATGGGCTCAAATTAAGTTGGTTTTAAATGTTCAAACACAACCAAGGAGAAAAGCATATAATTAAGAGACCGATCACTGCCCTCGGGGTTAATTAACTTCTTAATTAGGGTTTCGACGTAAATGGCGCTACGGTGCGTTGGAATCCCTCCTATAATCCTACCCTAACACATGGCTCAAAGTTAGTTTTTAATTTTCAGATTGGTCTACCCTAACACAACCAAGGATAGAAGCTAGTCCATTGGTCAAGCCCCTATCGAGCCCGATCAAAGTGCCGGGTAGACGACACAATTCACCGTGCATGCACACGGGGGTAAATAAACTTTTCGTGTGTTTCGACTCAACGCCAGAATCCCACCAAATCCTAAGTGTATTCCTAATATATGCATAAGAGTGTGTGTGTTGGTAATTGGAAAACCAACATCAGAATCCTATGTAGCATGTCCAGCTTCAGAAAGCACAGTTATCTCGTACGAAGGTTGACCAATTGTAATTTTACACAAGTAAAAACTCCCACTTTGATAAACATGGGCTCAAATTAAGTTGGTTTTAAATGTTCAAACACAACCAAGGAGAAAAGCATATAATTAAGAGACCGATCACTACCCTCGGGTTAATTAACTTCTTAATTAGGGTTTCGACGTAAATGGCGCTACGGTGCGTTGGAATCCCACCTATAATCCTACCCTAACACATGGCTCAAAGTTAGTTTTAATTTTCAGATTGGTCTACCCTAACACAACCAAGGATAGAAGCTAGTCCATTGGTCAAGCCCCTATCGAGCCCGATCAAAGTGCCGAGGTAGATGACACAAATCACCGTGCATGCACACGGGGGGTAAATAAACTTTTCGTGTGTTTCGACTCAACGCCAGAATCCCACGAAATCCTAAGTGTATTCCTAATATATGCATAAGAGTGTGTGTGTTGGTAATTGTAAAACCAACATCAGAATCCTATGTAGCATGTCCAGCTTCAGAAACCACAGTTATCTCGTATGAAGGTTGACCAATTGTAATTTTACACAAGTAAAAACTCCCACTTTGATAAACATGGGCTCAAATTAAGTTGGTTTTAAATGTTCAAACACAACCAAGGAGAAAAGCATATAATTAAGAGACCGATCACTGCCCTCGGGATTAATTAACTTCTTAATTAGGGTTTCGACGTAAATGGCGCTACGGTGCGTTGGAATCCCTCCTATAATCCTACCCTAACACATGGCTCAAAGTTAGTTTTAAATTTTCAGATTGGCCTACCCTAACACAGGATAGAAGCTAGTCTATTGGTCAAGCCCCTATCGAGCCCGATCAAAGTGCCGGGTAGACGACACAATTCACCGTGCATGCACACGGGGGGTAAATAAACTTTTCGTGTGTTTCGACTCAACGCCAGAATCCCACCAAATCCTAAGTGTATTCCTAATATATGCATAAGAGTGTGTGTGTTGGTAATTGGAAAACCAACATCAGAATCCTATGTAGCATGTCCAGCTTCAGAAAGCACAGTTATCTCGTACGAAGGTTGACCAATTTTAATTTTACACAAGTAAAAACTCCCACTTTGATAAACATGGGCTCAAATTAAGTTGGTTTTAAATGTTCAAACACAACCAAGGAGAAAATATAATTAAGAGACCGATCACTGCCCTCGGGGTTAATTAACTTCTTAATTAGGGTTTCGACGTAAATGGCGCTACGGTGCGTTGGAATCCCACCTATAATCCTACCCTAACACATGGCTCAAAGTTAGTTTTTAATTTTCAGATTGGTCTACCCTAACACAACCAAGGATAGAAGCTAGTCCAATGGTCAAGCCCCTATCGAGCCCGATCAAAGTGCCGGGTTAGACGGCACAATTCACCGTGCATGCACACGGGGGGTAAATAAACTTTTCGTGTGTTTCGACTCAACGCCAGAATCCCACCAAATCCTAAGTGTATTCCTAATATATGCATAAGAGTGTGTGTGTTGGTAATTGTAAAACCAACATCAGAATCCTATGTAGCATGTCCAGCTTCAGAAACCACAGTTATCTCGTATGAAGGTTGACCAATTGTAATTTTACACAAGTAAAAACTCCCACTTTGATAAACATGGGCTCAAATTAAGTTGGTTTTAAATGTTCAAACACAACCAAGGAGAAAAGCATATAATTAAGAGACCGATCACTGCCCTCGGGGTTAATTAACTTCTTAATTAGGGTTTCGACGTAAATGGCGCTACGGTGCGTTGGAATCCCACCTATAATCCTACCCTAACACATGGCTCAAAGTTAGTTTTTAATTTTCAGATTGGTCTACCCTAACACAACCAAGGATAGAAGCTAGTCCATTGGTCAAGCCCCTATCGAGCCCGATCAAAGTGCCGGGTAGACGGCACAATTCACCGTGCATGCACACGGGGGGTAAATAAACTTTTCGTGTGTTTCGACTCAACGCCAGAATCCCACCAAATCCTAAGTGTATTCCTAATATATGCATAAGAGTGTGTGTTGGTATTGTAAAACCAACATCAGAATCCTATGTAGCATGTCCAGCTTCAGAAACCACAGTTATCTCGTATGAAGGTTGACAAGTTGTAATTTTACACAAGTAAAAACTCCCACTTTGATAAACATGGGCTCAAATTAAATTGGTTTTAAATGTTCAAACACAACCAAGGAGAAAAGCATATAATTAAGAGACCGATCACTGCCCTCGGGATTAATTAACTTCTTAATTAGGGTTTCGACGTAAATGGCGCTACGGTGCGTTGGAATCCCACCTATAATCCTACCCTAACACATGGCTCAAAGTTAGTTTTAAATTTTCAGATTGGCCTACCCTAACACAACCAGGATAGAAGCTAGTCCATTGGTCAAGCCCCTATCGAGCCCGATCAAAGTGCCGGGTTAGACGGCACAATTCACCGTGCATGCACACGGGGGGTAAATAAACTTTTCGTGTGTTTCGACTCAACGCCAGAATCCCACCAAATCCTATGTGTATTCCTAATATATGCATAAGAGTGTGTGTGTTGGTAATTGGAAAACCAACATCAGAATCTAGCATGTCCAGCTTCAGAAAGCACAGTTATCTCGTACGAAGGTTGACCAATTGTAATTTTACACAAGTAAAAACTCCCACTTTGATAAACATGGGCTCAAATTAAGTTGGTTTTAAATGTTCAAACACAACCAAGGAGAAAAGCATATAATTAAGAGACCGATCACTGCCCTCGGGGTTAATTAACTTCTTAATTAGGGTTTCGACGTAAATGGCGCTACGGTGCGTTGGAATCCCTCCTATAATCCTACCCTAACACATGGCTCAAAGTTAGTTTTTAATTTTCAGATTGGTCTACCCTAACACAACCAAGGATAGAAGCTAGTCCATTGGTCAAGCCCCTATCGAGCCCGATCAAAGTGCCGGGGTAGACGACACAATTCACCGTGCATGCACACGGGGGGTAAATAAACTTTTCGTGTGTTTCGACTCAACGCCAGAATCCCACCAAATCCTAAGTGTATTCCTAATATATGCATAAGAGTGTGTGTTGGTAATTGTAAAACCAACATCAGAATCCTATGTAGCATGTCCAGCTTCAGAAACCACAGTTATCTCGTGAAGGTTGACCAATTGTAATTTTACACAAGTAAAAACTCCCACTTTGATAAACATGGGCTCAAATTAAGTTGGTTTTAAATGTTCAAACACAACCAAGGAGAAAAGCATATAATTAAGAGACCGATCACTGCCCTCGGGGTTAATTAACTTCTTAATTAGGGTTTCGACGTAAATGGCGCTACGGTGCGTTGGAATCCCACCTATAATCCTACCCTAACACATGGCTCAAAGTTAGTTTTTAATTTTCAGATTGGCCTACCCTAACACAACCAGGATAGAAGCTAGTCCATTGGTCAAGCCCCTATCGAGCCCGATCAAAGTGCCGGGTAGACGACACAATTCACCGTGCATGCACACGGGGGGTAAATAAACTTTTCGTGTGTTTCGACTCAACGCCAGAATCCCACCAAATCCTAAGTGTATTCCTAATATATGCATAAGAGTGTGTGTGTTGGTAATTGGAAAACCAACATCAGAATCTAGCATGTCCAGCTTCAGAAAGCACAGTTATCTCGTACGAAGGTTGACCAATTGTAATTTTACACAAGTAAAAACTCCCACTTTGATAAACATGGGCTCAAATTAAGTTGGTTTTAAATGTTCAAACACAACCAAGGAGAAAAGCATATAATTAAGAGACCGATCACTGCCCTCGGGTTAATTAACTTCTTAATTAGGGTTTCGACGTAAATGGCGCTACGGTGCGTTGGAATCCCACCTATAATCCTACCCTAACACATGGCTCAAAGTTAGTTTTTAATTTTCAGATTGGTCTACCCTAACACAACCAAGGATAGAAGCTAGTCCATTGGTCAAGCCCCTATCGAGCCCGATCAAAGTGCCGGGTAGACGACACAATTCACCGTGCATGCACACGGGGGGTAAATAAACTTTTCGTGTGTTTCGACTCAACGCCAGAATCCCACCAAATCCTAAGTGTATTCCTAATATATGCATAAGAGTGTGTGTTGGTAATTGTAAAACCAACATCAGAATCCTATGTAGCATGTCCAGCTTCAGAAACCACAGTTATCTCGTACGAAGGTTGACCAATTGTAATTTTACACAAGTAAAAACTCCCACTTTGATAAACATGGGCTCAAATTAAATTGGTTTTAAATGTTCAAACACAACCAAGGAGAAAAGCATATAATTAAGAGACCGATCACTGCCCTCGGGTTAATTAACTTCTTAATTAGGGTTTCGACGTAAATGGCGCTACGGTGCGTTGGAATCCCACCTATAATCCTAACCTAACACATGGCTCAAAGTTAGTTTTTAATTTTCAGATTGGCCTACCCTAACACAACCAGGATAGAAGCTAGTCCATTGGTCAAGCCCCTATCGAGCCCGATCAAAGTGCCGGGTTAGACGGCACAATTCACCGTGCATGCACACGGGGGGTAAATAAACTTTTCGTGTGTTTCGACTCAACGCCAGAATCCCACCAAATCCTAAGTGTATTCCTAATATATGCATAAGAGTGTGTGTGTTGGTAATTGGAAAACCAACATCAGAATCTAGCATGTCCAGCTTCAGAAAGCACAGTTATCTCGTACGAAGGTTGACCAATTGTAATTTTACACAAGTAAAAACTCCCACTTTGATAAACATGGGCTCAAATTAAGTTGGTTTTAAATGTTCAAACACAACCAAGGAGAAAAGCATATAATTAAGAGACCGATCACTGCCCTCGGGGTTAATTAACTTCTTAATTAGGGTTTCGACGTAAATGGCGCTACGGTGCGTTGGAATCCCACCTATAATCCTACCCTAACACATGGCTCAAAGTTAGTTTTTAATTTTCAGATTGGTCTACCCTAACACAACCAAGGATAGAAGCTAGTCCATTGGTCAAGCCCCTATCGAGCCCGATCAAAGTGCCGGGGTAGACGACACAATTCACCGTGCATGCACACGGGGGGTAAATAAACTTTTCGTGTGTTTCGACTCAACGCCAGAATCCCACCAAATCCTAAGTGTATTCCTAATATATGCATAAGAGTGTGTGTGTTGGTAATTGGAAAACCAACATCAGAATCCTATGTAGCATGTCCAGCTTCAGAAAGCACAGTTATCTCGTACGAAGGTTGACCAATTGTAATTTTACACAAGTAAAAACTCCCACTTTGATAAACATGGGCTCAAATTAAGTTGGTTTTAAATGTTCAAACACAACCAAGGAGAAAAGCATATAATTAAGAGACCGATCACTACCCTCGGGGTTAATTAACTTCTTAATTAGGGTTTCGACGTAAATGGCGCTACGGTGCGTTGGAATCCCACCTATAATCCTACCCTAACACATGGCTCAAAGTTAGTTTTTAATTTTCAGATTGGTCTACCCTAACACAACCAAGGATAGAAGCTAGTCCATTGGTCAAGCCCCTATCGAGCCCGATCAAAGTGCCGGGTAGACGACACAATTCACCGTGCATGCACACGGGGGGTAAATAAACTTTTCGTGTGTTTCGACTCAACGCCAGAATCCCACGAAATCCTAAGTGTATTCCTAATATATGCATAAGAGTGTGTGTTGGTAATTGTAAAACCAACATCAGAATCCTATGTAGCATGTCCAGCTTCAGAAACCACAGTTATCTCGTATGAAGGTTGACCAGTTGTAATTTTACACAAGTAAAAACTCCCACTTTGATAAACATGGGCTCAAATTAAGTTGGTTTTAAATGTTCAAACACAACCAAGGAGAAAAGCATATAATTAAGAGACCGATCACTGCCCTCGGGATTAATTAACTTCTTAATTAGGGTTTCGACGTAAATGGCGCTACGGTGCGTTGGAATCCCCCTATAATCCTACCCTAACACATGGCTCAAAGTTAGTTTTTAATTTTTCAGATTGGCCTACCCTAACACAACCAGGATAGAAGCTAGTCCATTGGTCAAGCCCCTATCGAGCCCGATCAAAGTGCCGGGTAGACGACACAATTCACCGTGCATGCACACGGGGGGTAAATAAACTTTTCGTGTGTTTCGACTCAACGCCAGAATCCCACCAAATCCTAAGTGTATTCCTAATATATGCAAAAGAGTGTGTGTGTTGGTAATTGGAAAACCAACATCAGAATCCTATGTAGCATGTCCAGCTTCAGAAACCACAGTTATCTCGTACGAAGGTTGACCAATTGTAATTTTACACAAGTAAAAACTCCCACTTTGATAAACATGGGCTCAAATTAAGTTGGTTTTAAATGTTCAAACACAACCAAGGAGAAAAGCATATAATTAAGAGACCGATCACTGCCCTCGGGGTTAATTAACTTCTTAATTAGGGTTTCGACGTAAATGGCGCTACGGTGCGTTGGAATCCCACCTATAATCCTACCCTAACACATGGCTCAAAGTTAGTTTTCAATTTTCAGATTGGCCTACCCTAACACAACCAAGGATAGAAGCTAGTCCATTGGTCAAGCCCCTATCGAGCCCGATCAAAGTGCCGGGGTAGACGACACAATTCACCGTGCATGCACACGGGGGGTAAATAAACTTTTCGTGTGTTTCGACTCAACGCCAGAATCCCACCAAATCCTAAGTGTATTCCTAATATATGCATAAGAGTGTGTGTTGGTAATTGGAAAACCAACATCAGAATCCTAGCATGTCCAGCTTCAGAAAGCACAGTTATCTCGTACGAAGGTTGACCAATTGTAATTTTACACAAGTAAAAACTCCCACTTTGATAAACATGGGCTCAAATTAAGTTGGTTTTAAATGTTCAAACACAACCAAGGAGAAAAGCATATAATTAAGAGACCGATCACTGCCCTCGGGGTTAATTAACTTCTTAATTAGGGTTTCGACGTAAATGGCGCTACGGTGCGTTGGAATCCCACCTATAATCCTACCCTAACACATGGCTCAAAGTTAGTTTTTAATTTTCAGATTGGTCTACCCTAACACAACCAAGGATAGAAGCTAGTCCATTGGTCAAGCCCCTATCGAGCCCGATCAAAGTGCCGGGTAGACGACACAATTCACCGTGCATGCACACGGGGGGTAAATAAACTTTTCGTGTGTTTCGACTCAACGCCAGAATCCCACCAAATCCTAAGTGTATTCCTAATATATGCATAAGAGTGTGTGTTGGTAATTGGAAAACCAACATCAGAATCCTATGTAGCATGTCCAGCTTCAGAAACCACAGTTATCTCGTATGAAGGTTGACCAATTGTAATTTTACACAAGTAAAAACTCCCACTTTGATAAACATGGGCTCAAATTAAGTTGGTTTTAAATGTTCAAACACAACCAAGGAGAAAAGCATATAATTAAGAGACCGATCACTGCCCTCGGGGTTAATTAACTTCTTAATTAGGGTTTCGACGTAAATGGCGCTACGGTGCGTTGGAATCCCACCTATAATCCTACCCTAACACATGGCTCAAAGTTAGTTTTAATTTTCAGATTGGCCTACCCTAACACAACCAAGGATAGAAGCTAGTCCATTGGTCAAGCCCCTATCGAGCCCGATCAAAGTGCCGGGTAGACGACACAATTCACCGTGCATGCACACGGGGGGTAAATAAACTTTTCGTGTGTTTCGACTCAACGCCAGAATCCCACCAAATCCTAAGTGTATTCCTAATATATGCATAAGAGTGTGTGTGTTGGTAATTGGAAAACCAACATCAGAATCCTAGCATGTCCAGCTTCAGAAACCACAGTTATCTCGTACGAAGGTTGACCAATTGTAATTTTACACAAGTAAAAACTCCCACTTTGATAAACATGGGCTCAAATTAAGTTGGTTTTAAATGTTCAAACACAACCAAGGAGAAAAGCATATAATTAAGAGACCGATCACTGCCCTCGGGGTTAATTAACTTCTTAATTAGGGTTTCGACGTAAATGGCGCTACGGTGCGTTGGAATCCCACCTATAATCCTACCCTAACACATGGCTCAAAGTTAGTTTTAATTTTCAGATTGGTCTACCCTAACACAACCAAGGATAGAAGCTAGTCCATTGGTCAAGCCCCTATCGAGCCCGATCAAAGTGCCGGGGTAGACGACACAATTCACCGTGCATGCACACGGGGGGTAAATAAACTTTTCGTGTGTTTCGACTCAACGCCAGAATCCCACCAAATCCTAAGTGTATTCCTAATATATGCATAAGAGTGTGTGTGTTGGTAATTGGAAAACCAACATCAGAATCCTATGTAGCATGTCCAGCTTCAGAAACCACAGTTATCTCGTACGAAGGTTGACCAATTGTAATTTTACACAAGTAAAAACTCCCACTTTGATAAACATGGGCTCAAATTAAGTTGGTTTTAAATGTTCAAACACAACCAAGGAGAAAAGCATATAATTAAGAGACCGATCACTGCCCTCGGGGTTAATTAACTTCTTAATTAGGGTTTCGACGTAAATGGCGCTACGGTGCGTTGGAATCCCACCTATAATCCTACCCTAACACATGGCTCAAAGTTAGTTTTTAATTTTCAGATTGGCTACCCTAACACAACCAAGGATAGAAGCTAGTCCATTGGTCAAGCCCCTATCGAGCCCGATCAAAGTGCCGGGGTAGACGACACAATTCACCGTGCATGCACACGGGGGGTAAATAAACTTTTCGTGTGTTTCGACTCAACGCCAGAATCCCACCAAATCCTAAGTGTATTCCTAATATATGCATAAGAGTGTGTGTGTTGGTAATTGGAAAACCAACATCAGAATCCTATGTAGCATGTCCAGCTTCAGAAAGCACAGTTATCTCGTACGAAGGTTGACCAATTGTAATTTTACACAAGTAAAAACTCCCACTTTGATAAACATGGGCTCAAATTAAGTTGGTTTTAAATGTTCAAACACAACCAAGGAGAAAAGCATATAATTAAGAGACCGATCACTGCCCTCGGGGTTAATTAACTTCTTAATTAGGGTTTCGACGTAAATGGCGCTACGGTGCGTTGGAATCCCACCTATAATCCTACCCTAACACATGGCTCAAAGTTAGTTTTTAATTTTCAGATTGGCTACCCTAACACAACCAAGGATAGAAGCTAGTCCATTGGTCAAGCCCCTATCGAGCCCGATCAAAGTGCCGGGTAGACGACACAATTCACCGTGCATGCACACGGGGGTAAATAAACTTTTCGTGTGTTTCGACTCAACGCCAGAATCCACCAAATCCTAAGTGTATTCCTAATATATGCATAAGAGTGTGTGTGGTAATTGGAAAACCAACATCAGAATCCTATGTAGCATGTCCAGCTTCAGAAACCACAGTTATCTCGTACGAAGGTTGACCAATTGTAATTTTACACAAGTAAAAACTCCCACTTTGATAAACATGGGCTCAAATTAAGTTGGTTTTAAATGTTCAAACACAACCAAGGAGAAAAGCATATAATTAAGAGACCGATCACTGCCCTCGGGTTAATTAACTTCTTAATTAGGGTTTCGACGTAAATGGCGCTACGGTGCGTTGGAATCCCACCTATAATCCTACCCTAACACATGGCTCAAAGTTAGTTTTAATTTTCAGATTGGCCTACCCTAACACAACCAAGGATAGAAGCTAGTCCATTGGTCAAGCCCCTATCGAGCCCGATCAAAGTGCCGGGTAGACGACACAATTCACCGTGCATGCACACGGGGGGTAAATAAACTTTTCGTGTGTTTCGACTCAACGCCAGAATCCCACCAAATCCTAAGTGTATTCCTAATATATGCATAAGAGTGTGTGTGTTGGTAATTGGAAAACCAACATCAGAATCCTATGTAGCATGTCCAGCTTCAGAAACCACAGTTATCTCGTACGAAGGTTGACCAATTGTAATTTTACACAAGTAAAAACTCCCACTTTGATAAACATGGGCTCAAATTAAGTTGGTTTTAAATGTTCAAACACAACCAAGGAGAAAAGCATATAATTAAGAGACCGATCACTGCCCTCGGGGTTAATTAACTTCTTAATTAGGGTTTCGACGTAAATGGCGCTACGGTGCGTTGGAATCCCACCTATAATCCTACCCTAACACATGGCTCAAAGTTAGTTTTAATTTTCAGATTGGCCTACCCTAACACAACCAAGGATAGAAGCTAGTCCATTGGTCAAGCCCTATCGAGCCCGATCAAAGTGCCGGGTAGACGACACAATTCACCGTGCATGCACACGGGGGGTAAATAAACTTTTCGTGTGTTTCGACTCAACGCCAGAATCCCCCAATCCTAAGTGTATTCCTAATATATGCATAAGAGTGTGTGTGTTGGTAATTGGAAAACCAACATCAGAATCCTATGTAGCATGTCCAGCTTCAGAAACCACAGTTATCTCGTACGAAGGTTGACCAATTGTAATTTTACACAAGTAAAAACTCCCACTTTGATAAACATGGGCTCAAATTAAGTTGGTTTTAAATGTTCAAACACAACCAAGGAGAAAAGCATATAATTAAGAGACCGATCACTGCCCTCGGGTTAATTAACTTCTTAATTAGGGTTTCGACGTAAATGGCGCTACGGTGCGTTGGAATCCCACCTATAATCCTACCCTAACACATGGCTCAAAGTTAGTTTTTAATTTTCAGATTGGCTACCCTAACACAACCAAGGATAGAAGCTAGTCCATTGGTCAAGCCCCTATCGAGCCCGATCAAAGTGCCGGGGTAGACGACACAATTCACCGTGCATGCACACGGGGGGTAAATAAACTTTTCGTGTGTTTCGACTCAACGCCAGAATCCCACCAAATCCTAAGTGTATTCCTATATATGCATAAGAGTGTGTGTGTTGGTAATTGAAAACCAACATCAGAATCCTATGTAGCATGTCCAGCTTCAGAAACCACAGTTATCTCGTAGAAGGTTGACCAATTGTAATTTTACACAAGTAAAAACTCCCACTTTGATAAACATGGGCTCAAATTAAGTTGGTTTTAAATGTTCAAACACAACCAAGGAGAAAAGCATATAATTAAGAGACGATCACTGCCCTCGGGGTTAATTAACTTTTAATTAGGGTTTCGACGTAAATGGCGCTACGGTGCGTTGGAATCCCACCTATAATCCTACCCTAACACATGGCTCAAAGTTAGTTTTAATTTTCAGATTGGCCTACCCTAACACAACCAGGATAGAAGCTAGTCCATTGGTCAAGCCCCTATCGAGCCCGATCAAAGTGCCGGGTAGACGACACAATTCACCGTGCATGCACACGGGGGGTAAATAAACTTTTCGTGTGTTTCGACTCAACGCCAGAATCCCACCAAATCCTAAGTGTATTCCTAATATATGCATAAGAGTGTGTGTGTTGGTAATTGGAAAACCAACATCAGAATCCTAGCATGTCCAGCTTCAGAAACCACAGTTATCTCGTACGAAGGTTGACCAATTGTAATTTTACACAAGTAAAAACTCCCACTTTGATAAACATGGGCTCAAATTAAGTTGGTTTTAAATGTTCAAACACAACCAAGGAGAAAAGCATATAATTAAGAGACCGATCACTGCCCTCGGGGTTAATTAACTTCTTAATTAGGGTTTCGACGTAAATGGCGCTACGGTGCGTTGGAATCCCACCTATAATCCTACCCTAACACATGGCTCAAAGTTAGTTTTTAATTTCAGATTGGCCTACCCTAACACAACCAAGGATAGAAGCTAGTCCATTGGTCAAGCCCCTATCGAGCCCGATCAAAGTGCCGGGTAGACGACACAATTCACCGTGCATGCACACGGGGGGTAAATAAACTTTTCGTGTGTTTCGACTCAACGCCAGAATCCCACCAAATCCTAAGTGTATTCCTAATATATGCATAAGAGTGTGTGTTGGTAATTGGAAAACCAACATCAGAATCCTATGTAGCATGTCCAGCTTCAGAAACCACAGTTATCTCGTACAAAGGTTGACCAATTGTAATTTTACACAAGTAAAAACTCCCACTTTGATAAACATGGGCTCAAATTAAGTTGGTTTTAAATGTTCAAACACAACCAAGGAGAAAAGCATATAATTAAGAGACCGATCACTGCCCTCGGGGTTAATTAACTTCTTAATTAGGGTTTCGACGTAAATGGCGCTACGGTGCGTTGGAATCCCACCTATAATCCTACCCTAACACATGGCTCAAAGTTAGTTTTCAATTTTCAGATTGGCCTACCCTAACACAACCAAGGATAGAAGCTAGTCCATTGGTCAAGCCCCTATCGAGCCCGATCAAAGTGCCGGGTAGACGACACAATTCACCGTGCATGCACACGGGGGGTAAATAAACTTTTCGTGTGTTTCGACTCAACGCCAGAATCCCACCAAATCCTAAGTGTATTCCTAATATATGCATAAGAGTGTTGTGTTGGTAATGGAAAACCAACATCAGAATCAGCATGTCCAGCTTCAGAAACACAGTTATCTCGTACGAAGGTTGACAATTGTAATTTTACACAAGTAAAAACTCCCACTTTGATAACATGGGCTCAAATTAAGTTGGTTTTAAATGTTCAAACACAACCAAGGAGAAAAGCATATAATTAAGAGACCGATCACTGCCCTCGGGGTTAATTAACTTCTTAATTAGGGTTTCGACGTAAATGGCGCTACGGTGCGTTGGAATCCCACCTATAATCCTACCCTAACACATGGCTCAAAGTTAGTTTTAATTTTCAGATTGGTCCTACCCTAACACAACAAGGATAGAAGCTAGTCCATTGGTCAAGCCCCTATCGAGCCCGATCAAAGTGCCGGGTAGACGACACAATTCACCGTGCATGCACAAGGGGGGTAAATAAACTTTTCGTGTGTTTCGACTCAACGCCAGAATCCCACCAAATCCTAAGTGTATTCCTAATATATGCATAAGAGTGTGTGTGTTGGTAATTGGAAAACCAACATCAGAATCCTATGTAGCATGTCCAGCTTCAGAAACCACAGTTATCTCGTACGAAGGTTGACCAATTGTAATTTTACACAAGTAAAAACTCCCACTTTGATAAACATGGGCTCAAATTAAGTTGGTTTTAAATGTTCAAACACAACCAAGGAGAAAAGCATATAATTAAGAGACCGATCACTGCCCTCGGGGTTAATTAACTTCTTAATTAGGGTTTCGACGTAAATGGCGCTACGGTGCGTTGGAATCCCACCTATAATCCTACCCTAACACATGGCTCAAAGTTAGTTTTTAATTTTCAGATTGGCTACCCTAACACAACCAAGGATAGAAGCTAGTCCATTGGTCAAGCCCCTATCGAGCCCGATCAAAGTGCCGGGTAGACGACACAATTCACCGTGCATGCACACGGGGGTAAATAAACTTTTCGTGTGTTTCGACTCAACGCCAGAATCCCACCAAATCCTAAGTGTATTCCTAATATATGCATAAGAGTGTGTGTGTTGGTAATTGGAAAACCAACATCAGAATCCTATGTAGCATGTCCAGCTTCAGAAACCACAGTTATCTCGTACGAAGGTTGACCAATTGTAATTTTACACAAGTAAAAACTCCCACTTTGATAAACATGGGCTCAAATTAAGTTGGTTTTAAATGTTCAAACACAACCAAGGAGAAAAGCATATAATTAAGAGACCGATCACTGCCCTCGGGGTTAATTAACTTCTTAATTAGGGTTTCGACGTAAATGGCGCTACGGTGCGTTGGAATCCCACCTATAATCCTACCCTAACACATGGCTCAAAGTTAGTTTTAATTTTCAGATTGGCCTACCCTAACACAACCAAGGATAGAAGCTAGTCCATTGGTCAAGCCCCTATCGAGCCCGATCAAAGTGCCGGGTAGACGACACAATTCACCGTGCATGCACACGGGGGGTAAATAAACTTTTCGTGTGTTTCGACTCAACGCCAGAATCCCACCAAATCTAAGTGTATTCCTAATATATGCATAAGAGTGTGTGTGTTGGTAATTGGAAAACCAACATCAGAATCCTATGTAGCATGTCCAGCTTCAGAAAGCACAGTTATCTCGTACGAAGGTGACCAATTGTAATTTTACACAAGTAAAAACTCCCACTTTGATAAACATGGGCTCAAATTAAGTTGGTTTTAAATGTTCAAACACAACCAAGGAGAAAAGCATATAATTAAGAGACCGATCACTGCCCTCGGGGTTAATTAACTTCTTAATTAGGGTTTCGACGTAATGGCGCTACGGTGCGTTGGAATCCCACCTATAATCCTACCCTAACACATGGCTCAAAGTTAGTTTTTAAATTTTCAGATTGGTCTACCCTAACACAACCAAGGATAGAAGCTAGTCCATTGGTCAAGCCCCTATCGAGCCCGATCAAAGTGCCGGGTAGACGACACAATTCACCGTGCATGCACGGGGGTAAATAAACTTTTCGTGTGTTTCGACTCAACGCCAGAATCCCACCAAATCCTAAGTGTATTCCTAATATATGCATAAGAGTGTGTGTGTTGGTAATTGGAAAACCAACATCAGAATCCTATGTAGCATGTCCAGCTTCAGAAACCACAGTTATCTCGTACGAAGGTTGACAATTGTAATTTACAAGTAAAAACTCCCACTTTGATAAACATGGGCTCAAATTAAGTTGGTTTTAAATGTTCAAACACAACCAAGGAGAAAAGCATATAATTAAGAGACGATCACTGCCCTCGGGTTAATTAACTTCTTAATTAGGGTTTCGACGTAAATGGCGCTACGGTGCGTTGGAATCCCACCTATAATCCTACCCTAACACATGGCTCAAAGTTAGTTTTAATTTTCAGATTGGCTACCCTAACACAACCAAGGATAGAAGCTAGTCCATTGGTCAAGCCCCTATCGAGCCCGATCAAAGTGCCGGGGTAGACGACACAATTCACCGTGCATGCACACGGGGGGTAAATAAACTTTTTGTGTGTTTCGACTCAACGCCAGAATCCCACCAAATCCTAAGTGTATTCCTAATATATGCATAAGAGTGTGTGTGTTGGTAATTGGAAAACCAACATCAGAATCCTATGTAGCATGTCCAGCTTCAGAAACCACAGTTATCTCGTACGAAGGTTGACCAATTGTAATTTTACACAAGTAAAAACTCCCACTTTGATAAACATGGGCTCAAATTAAGTTGGTTTTAAATGTTCAAACACAACCAAGGAGAAAAGCATATAATTAAGAGACCGATCACTGCCCTCGGGGTTAATTAACTTCTTAATTAGGGTTTCGACGTAAATGGCGCTACGGTGCGTTGGAATCCCACCTATAATCCTACCTAACACATGGCTCAAAGTTAGTTTTAATTTTCAGATTGGTCTACCCTAACACAACCAAGGATAGAAGCTAGTCCATTGGTCAAGCCCCTATCGAGCCCGATCAAAGTGCCGGGTAGAGACACAATTCACGTGCATGCACACGGGGGGTAAATAAACTTTTCGTGTGTTTCGACTCAACGCCAGAATCCCACCAAATCCTAAGTGTATTCCTAATATATGCATAAGAGTGTGTGTGTTGGTAATTGAAAACCAACATCAGAATCCTATGTAGCATGTCCAGCTTCAGAAACCACAGTTATCTCGTACGAAGGTTGACCAATGTAATTTTACACAAGTAAAAACTCCCACTTTGATAAACATGGGCTCAAATTAAGTTGGTTTTAAATGTTCAAACACAACCAAGGAGAAAAGCATATAATTAAGAGACCGATCACTGCCCTCGGGTTAATTAACTTCTTAATTAGGGTTTCGACGTAAATGGCGCTACGGTGCGTTGGAATCCCACCTATAATCCTACCCTAACACATGGCTCAAAGTTAGTTTTAATTTTCAGATTGGCCTACCCTAACACAACCAAGGATAGAAGCTAGTCCATTGGTCAAGCCCCTATCGAGCCCGATCAAAGTGCCGGGGTAGACGACACAATTCACCGTGCATGCACACGGGGGGTAAATAAACTTTTCGTGTGTTTCGACTCAACGCCAGAATCCCACCAAATCCTAAGTGTATTCCTAATATATGCATAAGAGTGTGTGTTGGTAATTGAAAACCAACATCAGAATCTATGTAGCATGTCCAGCTTCAGAAACCACAGTTATCTCGTACGAAGGTTGACCAATTGTAATTTTACACAAGTAAAAACTCCCACTTTGATAAACATGGGCTCAAATTAAGTTGGTTTTAAATGTTCAAACACAACCAAGGAGAAAAGCATATAATTAAGAGACCGATCACTGCCTCGGGGTTAATTAACTTCTTAATTAGGGTTTCGACGTAAATGGCGCTACGGTGCGTTGGAATCCCACCTATAATCCTACCCTAACACATGGCTCAAAGTTAGTTTTTAATTTTCAGATTGGTCTACCCTAACACAACCAAGGATAGAAGCTAGTCCATTGGTCAAGCCCCTATCGAGCCCGATCAAAGTGCCGGGTAGACGACACAATTCACCGTGCATGCACACGGGGGGTAAATAAACTTTTCGTGTGTTTCGACTCAACGCCAGAATCCCACCAAATCCTAAGTGTATTCCTAATATATGCATAAGAGTGTGTGTGTTGGTAATTGGAAAACCAACATCAGAATCCTATGTAGCATGTCCAGCTTCAGAAACCACAGTTATCTCGTACGAAGGTTGACCAATTGTAATTTTACACAAGTAAAAACTCCCACTTTGATAAACATGGGCTCAAATTAAGTTGGTTTTAAATGTTCAAACACAACCAAGGAGAAAAGCATATAATTAAGAGACCGATCACTGCCCTCGGGTTAATTAACTTCTTAATTAGGGTTTCGACGTAAATGGCGCTACGGTGCGTTGGAATCCCACCTATAATCCTACCCTAACACATGGCTCAAAGTTAGTTTTCAATTTTCAGATTGGCCTACCCTAACACAACCAAGGATAGAAGCTAGTCCATTGGTCAAGCCCCTATCGAGCCCGATCAAAGTGCCGGGTAGACGACACAATTCACCGTGCATGCACACGGGGGGTAAATAAACTTTTCGTGTGTTTCGACTCAACGCCAGAATCCCACCAAATCCTAAGTGTATTCCTAAATATGCATAAGAGTGTGTGTGTTGGTAATTGGAAAACCAACATCAGAATCCTATGTAGCATGTCCAGCTTCAGAAACCACAGTTATCTCGTACGAAGGTTGACCAATTGTAATTTTACACAAGTAAAAACTCCCACTTTGATAAACATGGGCTCAAATTAAGTTGGTTTTAAATGTTCAAACACAACCAAGGAGAAAAGCATATAATTAAGAGACCGATCACTGCCCTCGGGGTTAATTAACTTCTTAATTAGGGTTTCGACGTAAATGGCGCTACGGTGCGTTGGAATCCCACCTATAATCCTACCCTAACACATGGCTCAAAGTTAGTTTTTAATTTTCAGATTGGCTACCCTAACACAACCAAGGATAGAAGCTAGTCCATTGGTCAAGCCCCTATCGAGCCCGATCAAAGTGCCGGGTAGACGACACAATTCACCGTGCATGCACACGGGGGTAAATAAACTTTTCGTGTGTTTCGACTCAACGCCAGAATCCCACCAAATCCTAAGTGTATTCCTAATATATGCATAAGAGTGTGTGTGTTGGTAATTGGAAAACCAACATCAGAATGTAGCATGTCCAGCTTCAGAAACCACAGTTATCTCGTACGAAGGTTGACCAATTGTAATTTTACACAAGTAAAAACTCCCACTTTGATAAACATGGGCTCAAATTAAGTTGGTTTTAAATGTTCAAACACAACCAAGGAGAAAAGCATATAATTAAGAGACCGATCACTGCCCTCGGGGTTAATTAACTTCTTAATTAGGGTTTCGACGTAAATGGCGCTACGGTGCGTTGGAATCCCACCTATAATCCTACCCTAACACATGGCTCAAAGTTAGTTTTAATTTTCAGATTGGCCTACCCTAACACAACCAAGGATAGAAGCTAGTCCATTGGTCAAGCCCCTATCGAGCCCGATCAAAGTGCCGGGTAGACGACACAATTCACCGTGCATGCACACGGGGGGTAAATAAACTTTTCGTGTGTTTCGACTCAACGCCAGAATCCCACCAAATCCTAAGTGTATTCCTAATATATGCATAAGAGTGTGTGTGTTGGTAATTGGAAAACCAACATCAGAATCCTATGTAGCATGTCCAGCTTCAGAAACCACAGTTATCTCGTACGAAGGTTGACCAATTGTAATTTTACACAAGTAAAAACTCCCACTTTGATAAACATGGGCTCAAATTAAGTTGGTTTTAAATGTTCAAACACAACCAAGGAGAAAAGCATATAATTAAGAGACCGATCACTGCCCTCGGGGTTAATTAACTTCTTAATTAGGGTTTCGACGTAAATGGCGCTACGGTGCGTTGGAATCCCACCTATAATCCTACCCTAACACATGGCTCAAAGTTAGTTTTCAATTTTCAGATTGGCCTACCCTAACACAACCAAGGATAGAAGCTAGTCCATTGGTCAAGCCCCTATCGAGCCCGATCAAAGTGCCGGGTAGACGACACAATTCACCGTGCATGCACACGGGGGGTAAATAAACTTTTCGTGTGTTTCGACTCAACGCCAGAATCCCACCAAATCCTAAGTGTATTCCTAATATATGCATAAGAGTGTGTGTGTTGGTAATTGGAAAACCAACATCAGAATCCTATGCATGTCCAGCTTCAGAAACACAGTTATCTCGTACGAAGGTTGACCAATTGTAATTTTACACAAGTAAAAACTCCCACTTTGATAAACATGGGCTCAAATTAAGTTTTTTAAATGTTCAAACACAACCAAGGAGAAAAGCATATAATTAAGAGACCGATCACTGCCCTCGGGGTTAATTAACTTCTTAATTAGGGTTTCGACGTAAATGGCGCTACGGTGCGTTGGAATCCCACCTATAATCCTACCCTAACACATGGCTCAAAGTTAGTTTTTAATTTTCAGATTGGTCTACCCTAACACAACCAAGGATAGAAGCTAGTCCATTGGTCAAGCCCCTATCGAGCCCGATCAAAGTGCCGGGTAGACGACACAATTCACCGTGCATGCACACGGGGGGTAAATAAACTTTTCGTGTGTTTCGACTCAACGCCAGAATCCCACCAAATCCTAAGTGTATTCCTAATATATGCATAAGAGTGTGTGTGTGGTAATTGGAAAACCAACATCAGAATCCTATGTAGCATGTCCAGCTTCAGAAACACAGTTATCTCGTACGAAGGTTGACCAATTGTAATTTTACACAAGTAAAAACTCCCACTTTGATAAACATGGGCTCAAATTAAGTTGGTTTTAAATGTTCAAACACAACCAAGGAGAAAAGCATATAATTAGAGACCGATCACTGCCCTCGGGTTAATTAACTTCTTAATTAGGGTTTCGACGTAAATGGCGCTACGGTGCGTTGGAATCCCACCTATAATCCTACCCTAACACATGGCTCAAAGTTAGTTTTCAATTTTCAGATTGGTCTACCCTAACACAACCAAGGATAGAAGCTAGTCCATTGGTCAAGCCCCTATCGAGCCCGATCAAAGTGCCGGGTAGACGACACAATTCACCGTGCATGCACACGGGGGGTAAATAAACTTTTCGTGTGTTTCGACTCAACGCCAGAATCCCACCAAATCCTAAGTGTATTCCTAATATATGCATAAGAGTGTGTGTGTTGGTAATTGGAAAACCAACATCAGAATCCTATGTAGCATGTCCAGCTTCAGAAACCACAGTTATCTCGTACGAAGGTTGACCAATTGTAATTTTACACAAGTAAAAACTCCCACTTTGATAAACATGGGCTCAAATTAAGTTGGTTTTAAATGTTCAAACACAACCAAGGAGAAAAGCATATAATTAAGAGACCGATCACTGCCCTCGGGGTTAATTAACTTCTTAATTAGGGTTTCGACGTAAATGGCGCTACGGTGCGTTGGAATCCCACCTATAATCCTACCCTAACACATGGCTCAAAGTTAGTTTTTAATTTTCAGATTGGCCTACCCTAACACAACCAAGGATAGAAGCTAGTCCATTGGTCAAGCCCCTATCGAGCCCGATCAAAGTGCCGGGTAGACGACACAATTCACCGTGCATGCACACGGGGGGTAAATAAACTTTTCGTGTGTTTCGACTCAACGCCAGAATCCCACCAAATCCTAAGTGTATTCCTAATATATGCATAAGAGTGTGTGTGTTGGTAATTGGAAAACCAACATCAGAATCCTATGTAGCATGTCCAGCTTCAGAAACCACAGTTATCTCGTACGAAGGTTGACCAATTGTAATTTTACACAAGTAAAAACTCCCACTTTGATAAACATGGGCTCAAATTAAGTTGGTTTTAAATGTTCAAACACAACCAAGGAGAAAAGCATATAATTAAGAGACCGATCACTGCCCTCGGGGTTAATTAACTTCTTAATTAGGGTTTCGACGTAAATGGCGCTACGGTGCGTTGGAATCCCACCTATAATCCTACCCTAACACATGGCTCAAAGTTAGTTTTCAATTTTCAGATTGGCTACCCTAACACAACCAAGGATAGAAGCTAGTCCATTGGTCAAGCCCCTATCGAGCCCGATCAAAGTGCCGGGTAGACGACACAATTCACCGTGCATGCACACGGGGGTAAATAAACTTTTCGTGTGTTTCGACTCAACGCCAGAATCCCACCAAATCCTAAGTGTATTCCTAATATATGCATAAGAGTGTGTGTGTTGGTAATTGGAAAACCAACATCAGAATGTAGCATGTCCAGCTTCAGAAAGCACAGTTATCTCGTACGAAGGTTGACCAATTGTAATTTTACACAAGTAAAAACTCCCACTTTGATAAACATGGGCTCAAATTAAGTTGGTTTTAAATGTTCAAACACAACCAAGGAGAAAAGCATATAATTAAGAGACCGATCACTGCCCTCGGGGTTAATTAACTTCTTAATTAGGGTTTCGACGTAAATGGCGCTACGGTGCGTTGGAATCCCACCTATAATCCTACCCTAACACATGGCTCAAAGTTAGTTTTAATTTTCAGATTGGCTACCCTAACACAACCAAGGATAGAAGCTAGTCCATTGGTCAAGCCCCTATCGAGCCCGATCAAAGTGCCGGGGTAGACGACACAATTCACCGTGCATGCACACGGGGGGTAAATAAACTTTTCGTGTGTTTCGACTCAACGCCAGAATCCCACCAAATCCTAAGTGTATTCCTAATATATGCATAAGAGTGTGTGTGTTGGTAATTGGAAAACCAACATCAGAATCCTATGTAGCATGTCCAGCTTCAGAAACCACAGTTATCTCGTACGAAGGTTGACCAATTGTAATTTTACACAAGTAAAAACTCCCACTTTGATAAACATGGGCTCAAATTAAGTTGGTTTTAAATGTTCAAACACAACCAAGGAGAAAAGCATATAATTAAGAGACCGATCACTGCCCTCGGGGTTAATTAACTTCTTAATTAGGGTTTCGACGTAAATGGCGCTACGGTGCGTTGGAATCCCACCTATAATCCTACCCTAACACATGGCTCAAAGTTAGTTTTAATTTTCAGATTGGCCTACCCTAACACAACCAAGGATAGAAGCTAGTCCATTGGTCAAGCCCCTATCGAGCCCGATCAAAGTGCCGGGTAGACGACACAATTCACCGTGCATGCACACGGGGGTAAATAAACTTTTCGTGTGTTTCGACTCAACGCCAGAATCCCACCAAATCCTAAGTGTATTCCTAATATATGCATAAGAGTGTGTGTGTTGGTAATTGGAAAACCAACATCAGAATCCTAGCATGTCCAGCTTCAGAAAGCACAGTTATCTCGTACGAAGGTTGACCAATTGTAATTTTACACAAGTAAAAACTCCCACTTTGATAAACATGGGCTCAAATTAAGTTGGTTTTAAATGTTCAAACACAACCAAGGAGAAAAGCATATAATTAAGAGACCGATCACTGCCCTCGGGGTTAATTAACTTCTTAATTAGGGTTTCGACGTAAATGGCGCTACGGTGCGTTGGAATCCCACCTATAATCCTACCCTAACACATGGCTCAAAGTTAGTTTTAATTTTCAGATTGGTCTACCCTAACACAACCAAGGATAGAAGCTAGTCCATTGGTCAAGCCCCTATCGAGCCCGATCAAAGTGCCGGGTAGACGACACAATTCACCGTGCATGCACACGGGGGGTAAATAAACTTTTCGTGTGTTTCGACTCAACGCCAGAATCCCACCAAATCCTAAGTGTATTCCTAATATATGCATAAGAGTGTGTGTGTTGGTAATTGGAAAACCAACATCAGAATCCTATGTAGCATGTCCAGCTTCAGAAAGCACAGTTATCTCGTACGAAGGTTGACCAATTGTAATTTTACACAAGTAAAAACTCCCACTTTGATAAACATGGGCTCAAATTAAGTTGGTTTTAAATGTTCAAACACAACCAAGGAGAAAAGCATATAATTAAGAGACCGATCACTGCCCTCGGGTTAATTAACTTCTTAATTAGGGTTTCGACGTAAATGGCGCTACGGTGCGTTGGAATCCCACCTATAATCCTACCCTAACACATGGCTCAAAGTTAGTTTTTAATTTTCAGATTGGTCTACCCTAACACAACCAAGGATAGAAGCTAGTCCATTGGTCAAGCCCCTATCGAGCCCGATCAAAGTGCCGGTAGACGACACAATTCACCGTGCATGCACACGGGGGGTAAATAAACTTTTCGTGTGTTTCGACTCAACGCCAGAATCCCACCAAATCCTAAGTGTATTCCTAATATATGCATAAGAGTGTGTGTGTTGGTAATTGGAAAACCAACATCAGAATCCTATGTAGCATGTCCAGCTTCAGAAACCACAGTTATCTCGTACGAAGGTTGACCAATTGTAATTTTACACAAGTAAAAACTCCCACTTTGATAAACATGGGCTCAAATTAAGTTGGTTTTAAATGTTCAAACACAACCAAGGAGAAAAGCATATAATTAAGAGACCGATCACTGCCCTCGGGTTAATTAACTTCTTAATTAGGGTTTCGACGTAAATGGCGCTACGGTGCGTTGGAATCCCACCTATAATCCTACCCTAACACATGGCTCAAAGTTAGTTTTAATTTTCAGATTGGCCTACCCTAACACAACCAAGGATAGAAGCTAGTCCATTGGTCAAGCCCCTATCGAGCCCGATCAAAGTGCCGGGTAGACGACACAATTCACCGTGCATGCACACGGGGGTAAATAAACTTTTCGTGTGTTTCGACTCAACGCCAGAATCCCACCAAATCCTAAGTGTATTCCTAATATATGCATAAGAGTGTGTGTGTTGGTAATTGGAAAACCAACATCAGAATCCTATGTAGCATGTCCAGCTTCAGAAACCACAGTTATCTCGTACGAAGGTTGACCAATTGTAATTTTACACAAGTAAAAACTCCCACTTTGATAAACATGGGCTCAAATTAAGTTGGTTTTAAATGTTCAAACACAACCAAGGAGAAAAGCATATAATTAAGAGACCGATCACTGCCCTCGGGGTTAATTAACTTCTTAATTAGGGTTTCGACGTAAATGGCGCTACGGTGCGTTGGAATCCCACCTATAATCCTACCCTAACACATGGCTCAAAGTTAGTTTTAATTTTCAGATTGGCTACCCTAACACAACCAAGGATAGAAGCTAGTCCATTGGTCAAGCCCCTATCGAGCCCGATCAAAGTGCCGGGTAGACGACACAATTCACCGTGCATGCACACGGGGGTAAATAAACTTTTCGTGTGTTTCGACTCAACGCCAGAATCCCACCAAATCCTAAGTGTATTCCTAATATATGCATAAGAGTGTGTGTGTTGGTAATTGGAAAACCAACATCAGAATCCTAGCATGTCCAGCTTCAGAAACCACAGTTATCTCGTACGAAGGTTGACCAATTGTAATTTTACACAAGTAAAAACTCCCACTTTGATAAACATGGGCTCAAATTAAGTTGGTTTTAAATGTTCAAACACAACCAAGGAGAAAAGCATATAATTAAGAGACCGATCACTGCCCTCGGGGTTAATTAACTTCTTAATTAGGGTTTCGACGTAAATGGCGCTACGGTGCGTTGGAATCCCACCTATAATCCTACCCTAACACATGGCTCAAAGTTAGTTTTAATTTTCAGATTGGCCTACCCTAACACAACCAAGGATAGAAGCTAGTCCATTGGTCAAGCCCCTATCGAGCCCGATCAAAGTGCCGGGGTAGACGACACAATTCACCGTGCATGCACACGGGGGGTAAATAAACTTTTCGTGTGTTTCGACTCAACGCCAGAATCCCACCAAATCCTAAGTGTATTCCTAATATATGCATAAGAGTGTGTGTGTTGGTAATTGGAAAACCAACATCAGAATCCTATGTAGCATGTCCAGCTTCAGAAACACAGTTATCTCGTACGAAGGTTGACCAATTGTAATTTTACACAAGTAAAAACTCCCACTTTGATAAACATGGGCTCAAATTAAGTTGGTTTTAAATGTTCAAACACAACCAAGGAGAAAAGCATATAATTAAGAGACCGATCACTGCCCTCGGGGTTAATTAACTTCTTAATTAGGGTTTCGACGTAAATGGCGCTACGGTGCGTTGGAATCCCACCTATAATCCTACCCTAACACATGGCTCAAAGTTAGTTTTAATTTTCAGATTGGTCCTACCCTAACACAACCAAGGATAGAAGCTAGTCCATTGGTCAAGCCCCTATCGAGCCCGATCAAAGTGCCGGGTAGACGACACAATTCACCGTGCATGCACACGGGGGGTAAATAAACTTTTCGTGTGTTTCGACTCAACGCCAGAATCCCACCAAATCCTAAGTGTATTCCTAATATATGCATAAGAGTGTGTGTGTTGGTAATTGGAAAACCAACATCAGAATCCTATGTAGCATGTCCAGCTTCAGAAACCACAGTTATCTCGTACGAAGGTTGACCAATTGTAATTTTACACAAGTAAAAACTCCCACTTTGATAAACATGGGCTCAAATTAAGTTGGTTTTAAATGTTCAAACACAACCAAGGAGAAAAGCATATAATTAAGAGACCGATCACTGCCCTCGGGGTTAATTAACTTCTTAATTAGGGTTTCGACGTAAATGGCGCTACGGTGCGTTGGAATCCCACCTATAATCCTACCCTAACACATGGCTCAAAGTTAGTTTTTAATTTTCAGATTGGTCTACCCTAACACAACCAAGGATAGAAGCTAGTCCATTGGTCAAGCCCCTATCGAGCCCGATCAAAGTGCCGGGTAGACGACACAATTCACCGTGCATGCACACGGGGGGTAAATAAACTTTTCGTGTGTTTCGACTCAACGCCAGAATCCCACCAAATCCTAAGTGTATTCCTAATATATGCATAAGAGTGTGTGTTGGTAATTGGAAAACCAACATCAGAATCCTATGTAGCATGTCCAGCTTCAGAAACCACAGTTATCTCGTACGAAGGTTGACCAATTGTAATTTTACACAAGTAAAAACTCCCACTTTGATAAACATGGGCTCAAATTAAGTTGGTTTTAAATGTTCAAACACAACCAAGGAGAAAAGCATATAATTAAGAGACCGATCACTGCCCTCGGGTTAATTAACTTCTTAATTAGGGTTTCGACGTAAATGGCGCTACGGTGCGTTGGAATCCCACCTATAATCCTACCCTAACACATGGCTCAAAGTTAGTTTTAATTTTCAGATTGGCCTACCCTAACACAACCAAGGATAGAAGCTAGTCCATTGGTCAAGCCCCTATCGAGCCCGATCAAAGTGCCGGGGTAGACGACACAATTCACCGTGCATGCACACGGGGGGTAAATAAACTTTTCGTGTGTTTCGACTCAACGCCAGAATCCCACCAAATCCTAAGTGTATTCCTAATATATGCATAAGAGTTGTGTGTTGGTAATTGGAAAACCAACATCAGAATCCTATGTAGCATGTCCAGCTTCAGAAACCACAGTTATCTCGTACGAAGGTTGACCAATTGTAATTTTACACAAGTAAAAACTCCCACTTTGATAAACATGGGCTCAAATTAAGTTGGTTTTAAATGTTCAAACACAACCAAGGAGAAAAGCATATAATTAAGAGACCGATCACTGCCCTCGGGGTTAATTAACTTCTTAATTAGGGTTTCGACGTAAATGGCGCTACGGTGCGTTGGAATCCCACCTATAATCCTACCCTAACACATGGCTCAAAGTTAGTTTTTAATTTTCAGATTGGTCTACCCTAACACAACCAAGGATAGAAGCTAGTCCATTGGTCAAGCCCCTATCGAGCCCGATCAAAGTGCCAGGGTAGACGACACAATTCACCGTGCATGCACACGGGGGGTAAAAAACTTTTCGTGTGTTTCGACTCAACGCCAGAATCCCACCAAATCCTAAGTGTATTCCTAATATATGCATAAGAGTGTGTGTGTTGGTAATTGGAAAACCAACATCAGAATCCTATGTAGCATGTCCAGCTTCAGAAACCACAGTTATCTCGTACAAAGGTTGACCAATTGTAATTTTACACAAGTAAAAACTCCCACTTTGATAAACATGGGCTCAAATTAAGTTGGTTTTAAATGTTCAAACACAACCAAGGAGAAAAGCATATAATTAAGAGACCGATCACTGCCCTCGGGGTTAATTAACTTCTTAATTAGGGTTTCGACGTAAATGGCGCTACGGTGCGTTGGAATCCCACCTATAATCCTACCCTAACACATGGCTCAAAGTTAGTTTTCAATTTTCAGATTGGCCTACCCTAACACAACCAAGGATAGAAGCTAGTCCATTGGTCAAGCCCCTATCGAGCCCGATCAAAGTGCCGGGTAGACGCACAATTCACCGTGCATGCACACGGGGGGTAAATAAACTTTTCGTGTGTTTCGACTCAACGCCAGAATCCCACCAAATCCTAAGTGTATTCCTAATATATGCATAAGAGTGTGTGTGTTGGTAATTGGAAAACCAACATCAGAATCCTATGTAGCATGTCCAGCTTCAGAAACCACAGTTATCTCGTACGAAGGTTGACCAATTGTAATTTTACACAAGTAAAAACTCCCACTTTGATAAACATGGGCTCAAATTAAGTTGGTTTTAAATGTTCAAACACAACCAAGGAGAAAAGCATATAATTAAGAGACCGATCACTGCCCTCGGGGTTAATTAACTTCTTAATTAGGGTTTCGACGTAAATGGCGCTACGGTGCGTTGGAATCCCACCTATAATCCTACCCTAACACATGGCTCAAAGTTAGTTTTAATTTTCAGATTGGCCTACCCTAACACAACCAAGGATAGAAGCTAGTCCATTGGTCAAGCCCTATCGAGCCCGATCAAAGTGCCGGGGTAGACGACACAATTCACCGTGCATGCACACGGGGGGTAAATAAACTTTTCGTGTGTTTCGACTCAACGCCAGAATCCCACCAAATCCTAAGTGTATTCCTAATATATGCATAAGAGTGTGTGTGTTGGTAATTGGAAAACCAACATCAGAATCCTATGTAGCATGTCCAGCTTCAGAAACACAGTTATCTCGTACGAAGGTTGACCAATTGTAATTTTACACAAGTAAAAACTCCCACTTTGATAAACATGGGCTCAAATTAAGTTGGTTTTAAATGTTCAAACACAACCAAGGAGAAAAGCATATAATTAAGAGACCGATCACTGCCCTCGGGGTTAATTAACTTCTTAATTAGGGTTTCGACGTAAATGGCGCTACGGTGCGTTGGAATCCCACCTATAATCCTACCCTAACACATGGCTCAAAGTTAGTTTTTAATTTTCAGATTGGCTACCCTAACACAACCAAGGATAGAAGCTAGTCCATTGGTCAAGCCCCTATCGAGCCCGATCAAAGTGCCGGGTAGACGACACAATTCACCGTGCATGCACACGGGGGTAAATAAACTTTTCGTGTGTTTCGACTCAACGCCAGAATCCCACCAAATCCTAAGTGTATTCCTAATATATGCATAAGAGTGTGTGTGTTGGTAATTGAAAACCAACATCAGAATCCTATGTAGCATGTCCAGCTTCAGAAACCACAGTTATCTCGTACGAAGGTTGACCAATTGTAATTTTACACAAGTAAAAACTCCCACTTTGATAAACATGGGCTCAAATTAAGTTGGTTTTAAATGTTCAAACACAACCAAGGAGAAAAGCATATAATTAAGAGACCGATCACTGCCCTCGGGTTAATTAACTTCTTAATTAGGGTTTCGACGTAAATGGCGCTACGTGCGTTGGAATCCCACCTATAATCCTACCCTAACACATGGCTCAAAGTTAGTTTTAATTTTCAGATTGGCTACCCTAACACAACCAAGGATAGAAGCTAGTCCATTGGTCAAGCCCCTATCGAGCCCGATCAAAGTGCCGGGTAGACGACACAATTCACCTGCATGCACACGGGGGGTAAATAAACTTTTCGTGTGTTTCGACTCAACGCCAGAATCCCACCAAATCCTAAGTGTATTCCTAATATATGCATAAGAGTGTGTGTGTTGGTAATTGGAAAACCAACATCAGAATCCTATGTAGCATGTCCAGCTTCAGAAAGCACAGTTATCTCGTACGAAGGTTGACCAATTGTAATTTTACACAAGTAAAAACTCCCACTTTGATAAACATGGGCTCAAATTAAGTTGGTTTTAAATGTTCAAACACAACCAAGGAGAAAAGCATATAATTAAGAGACCGATCACTGCCCTCGGGGTTAATTAACTTCTTAATTAGGGTTTCGACGTAAATGGCGCTACGGTGCGTTGGAATCCCACCTATAATCCTACCCTAACACATGGCTCAAAGTTAGTTTTCAATTTTCAGATTGGCCTACCCTAACACAACCAAGGATAGAAGCTAGTCCATTGGTCAAGCCCCTATCGAGCCCGATCAAAGTGCCGGGTAGACGACACAATTCACCGTGCATGCACACGGGGGGTAAATAAACTTTTCGTGTGTTTCGACTCAACGCCAGAATCCCACCAAATCCTAAGTGTATTCCTAATATATGCATAAGAGTGTGTGTGTTGGTAATTGAAAACCAACATCAGAATCCTATGTAGCATGTCCAGCTTCAGAAACCACAGTTATCTCGTACGAAGGTTGACCAATTGTAATTTTACACAAGTAAAAACTCCCACTTTGATAAACATGGGCTCAAATTAAGTTGGTTTTAAATGTTCAAACACAACCAAGGAGAAAAGCATATAATTAAGAGACCGATCACTGCCCTCGGGTTAATTAACTTCTTAATTAGGGTTTCGACGTAAATGGCGCTACGGTGCGTTGGAATCCCACCTATAATCCTACCCTAACACATGGCTCAAAGTTAGTTTTAATTTTCAGATTGGCCTACCCTAACACAACCAAGGATAGAAGCTAGTCCATTGGTCAAGCCCCTATCGAGCCCGATCAAAGTGCCGGGTAGACGACACAATTCACCGTGCATGCACACGGGGGGTAAATAAACTTTTCGTGTGTTTCGACTCAACGCCAGAATCCCACCAAATCCTAAGTGTATTCCTAATATATGCATAAGAGTGTGTGTGTTGGTAATTGGAAAACCAACATCAGAATCCTATGTAGCATGTCCAGCTTCAGAAACACAGTTATCTCGTACGAAGGTTGACCAATTGTAATTTTACACAAGTAAAAACTCCCACTTTGATAAACATGGGCTCAAATTAAGTTGGTTTTAAATGTTCAAACACAACCAAGGAGAAAAGCATATAATTAAGAGACCGATCACTGCCCTCGGGGTTAATTAACTTCTTAATTAGGGTTTCGACGTAAATGGCGCTACGGTGCGTTGGAATCCCACCTATAATCCTACCCTAACACATGGCTCAAAGTTAGTTTTTAATTTTCAGATTGGTCTACCCTAACACAACCAAGGATAGAAGCTAGTCCATTGGTCAAGCCCCTATCGAGCCCGATCAAAGTGCCGGGTAGACGACACAATTCACCGTGCATGCACACGGGGGTAAATAAACTTTTCGTGTGTTTCGACTCAACGCCAGAATCCCACCAAATCCTAAGTGTATTCCTAATATATGCATAAGAGTGTGTGTGTTGGTAATTGGAAAACCAACATCAGAATCCTATGTAGCATGTCCTGCTTCAGAAACCACAGTTATCTCGTACGAAGGTTGACCAATTGTAATTTTACACAAGTAAAAACTCCCACTTTGATAAACATGGGCTCAAATTAAGTTGGTTTTAAATGTTCAAACACAACCAAGGAGAAAAGCATATAATTAAGAGACCGATCACTGCCCTCGGGGTTAATTAACTTCTTAATTAGGGTTTCGACGTAAATGGCGCTACGGTGCGTTGGAATCCCACCTATAATCCTACCCTAACACATGGCTCAAAGTTAGTTTTCAATTTTCAGATTGGCCTACCCTAACACAACCAAGGATAGAAGCTAGTCCATTGGTCAAGCCCCTATCGAGCCCGATCAAAGTGCCGGGGTAGACGACACAATTCACCGTGCATGCACACGGGGGGTAAATAAACTTTTCGTGTGTTTCGACTCAACGCCAGAATCCCACCAAATCCTAAGTGTATTCCTAATATATGCATAAGAGTGTGTGTGTTGGTAATTGGAAAACCAACATCAGAATCCTATGTAGCATGTCCAGCTTCAGAAACCACAGTTATCTCGTACGAAGGTTGACCAATTGTAATTTTACACAAGTAAAAACTCCCACTTTGATAAACATGGGCTCAAATTAAGTTGGTTTTAAATGTTCAAACACAACCAAGGAGAAAAGCATATAATTAAGAGACCGATCACTGCCCTCGGGGTTAATTAACTTCTTAATTAGGGTTTCGACGTAAATGGCTACGGTGCGTTGGAATCCCACCTATAATCCTACCCTAACACATGGCTCAAAGTTAGTTTTTAATTTTCAGATTGGTCTACCCTAACACAACCAAGGATAGAAGCTAGTCCATTGGTCAAGCCCCTATCGAGCCCGATCAAAGTGCCGGGGTAGACGACACAATTCACCGTGCATGCACACGGGGGGTAAATAAACTTTTCGTGTGTTTCGACTCAACGCCAGAATCCCACCAAATCCTAAGTGTATTCCTAATATATGCATAAGAGTGTGTGTTGGTAATTGGAAAACCAACATCAGAATCCTATGTAGCATGTCCAGCTTCAGAAACCACAGTTATCTCGTACAAAGGTTGACCAATTGTAATTTTACACAAGTAAAAACTCCCACTTTGATAAACATGGGCTCAAATAAGTTGGTTTTAAATGTTCAAACACAACCAAGGAGAAAAGCATATAATTAAGAGACCGATCACTGCCCTCGGGGTTAATTAACTTCTTAATTAGGGTTTCGACGTAAATGGCGCTACGGTGCGTTGGAATCCCACCTATAATCCTACCCTAACACATGTCTCAAAGTTAGTTTTCAATTTTCAGATTGGCCTACCCTAACACAACCAAGGATAGAAGCTAGTCCATTGGTCAAGCCCCTATCGAGCCCGATCAAAGTGCCGGGGTAGACGACACAATTCACCGTGCATGCACACGGGGTGGGGTGTGGGGGGGGGGGTGGGGCGGGGGGGGGGGGGGTAATTAGAATTTTGATCGGGTGTTTCGACTCAACGTCAGAATCCCACCAAATCCTATGTGTATACATAATATATGCATAAGATCAGTGTGTGTTGGTAATTGGAAAACCAACATATTGGAATCCTAGGTATGGCCAGCTTCAGAACCACAGTTATCTTATGAAGGTTGAGCAATTGTAAATTTACACAAGTAAACTTCCACTTTGGGTGCACCGGATGCAGTCATCATGCGATAGCATAGGCTCAAATAAAGTTTTTTTTTAAATGTCCATTGACCGCAAACCGGGGGTCGACTGCATGAGATTTTGATAGGTCTACGTGGGGAAGATATTTTGACATAGAAAATACCAAGTTAGAAGAATGATATGATTTTCTAGTTAACTTTTTAACATATATGGTTTTCCTAGTTAGCCAATTAATTTATTATTCTCGAATATTAGGTCGATAATGTATAGCTTTATTCACCGTGCAAATTTTGTTCTTGCCATCCATCATGCAACCGACGGTCAGCAATGTTTCCCGCACAACGACCAAATTTCGCGCCGCCCACCCAAATTATCCAGCCAAATTTGCCGCCTTCGCCAAATTCAGCGCGCGCACAACATTTCGAACTTGTCGCTGCCTGCTATAACCCCTTCGCCAAATTTCCCCATCTCCCTTATCGACATATCCCTTTCTTCCTATCCTCGTCCAAAATCTCCACTCCTCCCCCCAAACCCTAGCATTCGCCGTCCCGGTCTTCCACCTCGTCGTCCCGGTCTTCCACCTCGCCGTCCCGGTCGTCCACCTGGCCCCTCGCCTTACCAGGCCTTCCACCTCGCCGTCCAGATTTTCCTCCTCGTCCTCGCCGCCAAGATCTGCCACCTCGTCGTCCAACTCGACGCCAAGACCTGCCGCCTCGCCGTCCATGTCGCCGCCAAGATCTGCCACTTCGTCATCCAGCTCGCCGCCAAGATCTGCGCCACCCAGATCTGCGACCAAGCCATCCAGGTAGCAGCCAAGTTCTTCTCCTCGCCGTCCAGGTCACGTCAAGATCTGCCACCTCGCTTCCAGGATCTGCCACCTCGCGACAACTTCATTGTCAATGTCTCTCACTTTGAGGCCACGAGTAAAGGTTCCCGCCCTGGAAAGCAGTAAGAAAAATGCCATAAATCCCGAATGCAATTTTGATACAGTTATTTCCGTCTGTTTGATGCTTGTTTCTTTCACATGTTTGTTTAATTGCCTGTTTGGTGCTATCAGTCCTAGGTCCACATATTAGACAAAGTTTTAAATAACCCGCTAAAGCTACACACTTTTAACGCTAAATTGAAAACGACGCTAAAATCCCGCAAAATCCTGCTATATCGCTAAATTTTAATTCATTTAGCCTGCTTAACCGCTACGGCCTAGAAGGGAGATGAGCTAATACCATAAAGTTATCCATCTAGCTTATTATTCCTTCATGCTTTAACTGTATGCATGTCACATCGATACAAAACTTAGTTATTGAGTTGGAATTTGTAGCTGTAATAGGTTCTTATCAAGTGTTATGTTCGTAGCTAACTTTGAGCTAGATCTTTATTCATGTTAGAACCACAATGAGTTCATATGGTCAATTTTTGCTTATTTTCCAGCTTGTATTAGGCTTAGGAGCAGTTTTGCGAACCTATCAAAGGGAGATGAGCTAATACCATAAAGTTATCCATCTAGCTTATTATTCCTTCATGCTTTAACTGTATGCATGTCACATTGATACAAAACGTAGTTATTGAGTAGGAATTTGTAGCTGTAATAGGTTCTTACCAAGTGTTATGTTTGTAGCTAACTCTGAGATCATTATTCATGGTAGATCCACAAACAAAACCTGCTGCAGTTCCCAATCGCAAGCGTCAGTGCAGAAATAGTTGACATCACAACACCTGAGACTCCGGTCTTAAAGAAGTATATCAAATCGACTCCTCCAGCAGTCCCTACATCTGCATCGCCACGAGTAATGAGGTCTGCATCCCAACAGAAGCTATCAGCCCAAGAAAAGAAGGTAGATGCTGAACTCAAGCAACCAGTAGTCCAAGCCGAGGAGGCAACTCCCCATCACCAGCAGGAAGCTGTCCAAGCCGAGGAGGCAACTCCTGAACGCCAGCGGGAAGCTGCCCAAGGCGAGCAGGTAGCTCCCCAACGCCAGCAGGAAGCTGCCCAAGGCGAGCAGGCAGTCCCTGCATCTGCATCGCCACGAGTAACGAGGGCTGCAGCTCAACGGAAGCTGTCAGCCCAAGCAAAGAAGGTAGATGTTGAACTCAAGCTAACAGTTGTCCAAGCCGAGGAGGCAACTCCCCATCGCCGCATGAAGCTGTCCAAGCCGAGGAGGCAACTCCTGCACGCCAGCGGGAAGCTGCCCAAGGCGAGCAGGTAGCTCCCCAACGCCAGCAGGAAGCTGCCCAAGGCGAGCAGCAGTTTGCCATGGCCACCTGAACAGGATGGGTAGGAGGATCATAATTGTTATTCGTCCCGGGAAGACAAGGCCAGTGCAGCCAAGGATTGCTTCCATGTTTGCTACTGCGTGTTCTTTAGCTGTGAAGGAAACTGTCCCTATCTTCTCCCACTGGAAAGAGTACAAGGACAGACGTGACATATTTGATCGGTACTGCGGACATGTCGGTGTAAGTTTTGGAACCCAACTTTCGAGTTCATTCCATTGCTGTTCATAGAACTAAATAATGCTCTTTTGTTTCAGACAAGATTGCTGTTCATAGAACTAAATAATGCTCTTTCTTTTGTCTCAGGAAAGATTTGTTTTCGACTCTGAAGACCCCTGGATCCGTGGATCTCTTCTAATGAATCTAAAGAGCTGTATTAGACGAAGACGCCATTTCCTGAAGAGAACATATTTTAACAATTGTAATGACAAGGCTAGGCTTGCACGAACACCTCCTTATGTAGTGAATCCTTTTACTCAAGAAGTTTGGTTCAAGTTAGTCGCTAAATGGACAACAACCCAGAATCAGGTCCTGTCTTTGTTCACTCAACCTTGCCACTCTTTCAATTTTATTATCTGGACTGTCGCTAATCTGTTCATACCCTTTGTTTGTTTAGATGACTTGTATGAAAGCCAGGTAGAGCAGAATGGCTGTCCGGTTCCCTGGTGCCACAGGTTCTCGTAGCTACGAGGTTATCTGCAACCATATGGAAGGCAAAGCCAATGCCTTGCAATTGTTCAAAGATACTCACTTCAGCTTCAGGAGACATGGATTCACTTCGCCTGTGAAAACATCAATTGTAAGTCCCTCAAAATTCTGTACATCTATGGAATCAACAATTTATCTGAATAGATTCTTCTAGGTAGCTTCTGAGGTATACCTTTGTGAATTCTGATAGTTCATGTACATGCATATATGCTTCTTCATATATCATTGTGATCTCCTATCTGATAGTTCATGTACATGCATGCTTAATTCTCATAGTTCCATGTACAAGCATGCTTAATTCTGCTAGTTCATGTACAAGCATGCTTGCTTCATTGTCATCTGCTTCTTCACATATCATTGTGATCTACTATCTGCATCTATGTTTGTACAGCAGATTCCTTGTCATAACAGCATGGTTTCAAATCTAAGTTCTGTACAAGCAGATCCCTTGTCATATCAATGTACGTGTACTCTACTTCAGCTGCTATTTCATCTTCTGCTTTCACATGCTTTATAGGCTGAAATGGAAAGGGAGATGCAACCATCTGCTGCAGCCGATGGCACTGTCAAGGCGCCTCTTTCTGCTGTTGAAGCTGTTGCTGTGTGCTGGGTCGGGGCAATCGAAATTCTAGTTTCCCGAAAAACATAGGTGTGACTCCAAGCCATACGAACGTGCCAATGATGAAGCTTCAGCTTCTGTTTGATGCCGAGAAAAAAAGGAGGGTAGAACTGGAGTTTCTGCTTGATGAGTCCAACAAGGCCAAGGAACAGGATGACGCATTGAAATTCGAGTGTGTACAACAACTGAAGTCCATGACCAAGGAACGAGAGGAAAGCACGAAGCTTCAAGCATCATGCAATGACATTATCGAGCGGATTTTAGCTAAACTCTCCTTACTGCAGACCTCTGCAAACGCGTGCCATTTCGGTAAGTCTTCGTGAGGCAATTTGATGCCCTTCCTGGGTCTCAAACTGTACGTTGCTGGTGGCCTTTGAAAGGCAGAACACTCTATTTTGCAACTGCTGGGCAACCACTTGTTGCCTCGTGAACTGTAGTACATGGCCTTTGTGGCTTTTGGTGAGCAAGGCTGTGAGCCCTTGTTCAGAATGTATGTATTTGTTGCATGTGTGTTTGCTTTTATGTGAAAACTATTTAATATTCGAAAATTATGTATTTACTGCATGTTTTGTGTTTGCTTTGATGCGAAAACTAGTAACGCTACGACGAATTGCCTTTCGAACGACGACGAAATGGGAACGTCGTGTGATCGGTGTCGCCACGAACCACGCGCGACGGAAACTTTCCGTCGTCGGTAGACGACACGTGTACACGTTCGATTGGACCACGTGTCTGCATATAGACGCACGGCAGACGCGACGAATAAAGCAAACGTTGAGATGGATGATGACGTCACCCGTAGCGACGAAGACTAATTTTCGTCCCGGATATGTCGTCACGTGTCTACTCGTCGGTGGAACACGTGTACGCACCCGATTGTCGCAACAGCGTGACGGAAAAACAAAACGTTGCGGCATCATGACGTCATCACGCGCCGCGACGTCTTGCAAATCGTCGAGCATACGATGACGTCATCAAACGGAGATAGCGGCCGTCTGCCACCTGTCAAAAACTGCGACGAAAAAAAAACGTGGTCCTTAGATGGGCCGGCCCAGTTAGTTTCGTCAGTTGCCGAAACGTCGAGGATCCCTTACGACGTTCGGATGTGCACCGAACCGTCGTAGAATCGTCTATGACTAGAGGTCCCTGACGTTCCCATAACGTCGTGGGAATCGTCGAGGATTGCATATCCCGACGTTTTGGAGCATGATTACCACGTTATAAAATCGTCCCGGATGGCCGAAATTTTTGTAGTGCTTGGACAAGAAACTATTTCTTTTAAAGGTATATTCCGGCAACGATTTTGCCTATGTCGTGAGACATGTACCCAACTAATTCTTTAGGTACTGTATACTACAAAGATGTATCCATTTTAGGTTCGATCACATCGAAACACTAAATTACTGAAACGACAATATAGGCTAAAAGCCCTGCCATCACTCATATGGTATTGTCTCCACGGATTAGATGGTTTCCCTATTATCTAACATGAATGTTTTGTTTCTACCATATGACTCCAATGATCACAATAATTCGATAAGAGATTTTATTTACCACACATTATCCAATAGAGTGTGATTACGACGTCCAAAACATACCATAACACTACGGTGTTCCATGCGGCGTAATTTGTAGAACTCTTCTCACAAGTCTTCCAATGATATGCCAACCTTATAACTCATATATTTATTTCCTTGATCTGTATCGCAGGAATTTGATTTTCTTGTTAAATTTATTTTCCTACTTCACTCTGAACTTGTTTCATCGAATCAAAAATTTCAGACTAACATTTCCTAAGTGGATATCCATATATCTACTTGGAATATTGATGAAGTCTATGAAATAAAGACTTCCACTATACGTTAAAGTACTTCATTGATTCACATACACCCATATGCATGATTCTCAACAAGTTGTTGCCACGCAAATTTGCACAGCACCACGATACCCGTCGTATTTTCGTAACGACGAACCGATTGCTTTCCGAGCAAATCAACAAAGATCCCCTCGCTTTCGTGGAGGAGAGACGACCAATTTCAGCGCAAAACGGTAAAGATAAGCCAAACCCTAGGGCTGCTAGGATTCGGCAAAGAAGAAGAATATAAATAAAAAGGTACGTAAAAGAAGTAGATGTATTTGGTTGAATAACGATTGATTGGGGTCTTTCTTCAATCGGCCGTCCACCTATTATATAGGTAGCCTGGACTTTGGCGTACAAGGAGGACACGGAAAGGTTTCTTGGCATGCAAGCCGAATATTTATATTCCTAATCTCAAATCAATCCGGCTCGTACTAACCGAACATATCCTCCTCTGATTCGGTTGTGTATAGCTAGCAAAACCAGATTCTAATCCATGTTGTGTACAAATACTGCTCTGGCCATCAAGGAATATAATAGAATATCTAGCTGCAAATCTAATCATATCAACCAATGGAAATCACGTCTCGAGCATCACCATTTATGCAAATATTATTTTCCTTGTCGCCTGGTTACTTACGTGATAGCATTCACAAAGCTCGAAACTTCAGCCTGGCCAGATCGCTCTTAGGCCTTGTCCTTCACAGCTACGTGCTAGATCGATGTAAACCAGAAACTGGACAGGACTTGTCCCTGCAAATCCATGTGTAAAACACCTGTTGCAATACTTGAGCAATATATCAGATGATTAGCTTAATCAATAAATTAATTTGGCTGATCATAAAAACTACTAGCCAAATTACACCATGAACACATGCCCCCCTGTTTTTGGTACAATTACATTTACTAAAAACACTATCGCGATACCTCAGGACGATGTAAATGACTGCACCGGCAATATACTTTGCTTAGGGCGATGTTCAAAAAGCACATCGGCCAGATATTTTGCTTAGGGCGATGTCTAAATTTGCATCGGCCAATTTTTCTGCTTACGTCCAAACTTAACAGCCAAATTTTCTCAAGACGATTATGAATAATATATTGCCATACCTTCTTAGGACGATACTTGGAATAATATATCGGCAAATTTCAAGCTTCGGATGCTCGAAATTCAGCTGGTAACTCGATTATCATATTGGCATCCATATTAGTAGGTACATCTTTATTACGTTCGGAGATTTCATCATCCATCATGTCATCGGTGGGATCCTCAGCCGTGTAATCTGCTAGTTCATCAGTTGTGTCATCTTTGGCCTCATTATCCTCCACCACAATGCATTTCTCCTTCCAAATTTTTGTAGGCAGCATTGGTCTTTTTCGATTGAAGAATATATCGCGCTTCTTCTCGCTATCTTCTCCTTTATTTCCAAAGCTCGCAGCCGCTGTACACGCCGTTTCTGAGTGCGTGTGAGCCCCGTCGGGCACCACCGAGGTCCCGGTTTAGTCCCTGGAGTGACTGATTTAATTTTGCTGCCCCCCAAGTCTCTCGGCATGTACTGACGTGTAGTCATTCGTGGGACAAATATTCTTCTATTGGCGGAAATACTTTTCTGCTCATATGATACACCTCCGGCTGCAACTTTCTGGCTTCCCATATTGATTAAACGTGCCAAAAAGAATTGGAGACCAACCTGTGAAAGTACATGAACTGTTGTTTCTCATAGTTGGATCGGTATGCATGCTAACTAATTCAGTTTTCTGGCTCGTACTGGAGCTTGCAGCATACGTACTATCCAAATGTCTCGCTTCTGTATTAACATGTTTATTCTGCACCGATCCACTCCTTGCAAATATTTTTGCTCCTCTACTACTCTCAGTACCTCCAGTGAATATACCAGCAGATGCATCAGCCGAATCAATACTACTAGCAAGGACAACTTCCTTCTCTGAACGTGTGTGCACATTAGGCTCCATGCTAGCATGTACGCTCATGTCTTCTGCTGCATTATTGTTGGTGCAGCATGTTCATATTCATCACATGTGACAACATCCTTTATATGGCTTTCACCCCGTACTGGCACCCACTTAAACTTCTGACCACCAATAATAATTATACCATCAGCATTATGCCTTCCTCTCGTATCTGAAGCTCCTGGCCTCTCATCACTGCCACGGATTACATTGCCATCACGTGGTCTAGCCCTCTGATTATACCAAGCTCTTTTTCCATGCCATGGCTTTCGGCACATAATCCTTGATGGTGGACACTGCGATCGAAAATAATATGATGGCCTTGCAGGATATTGCGCCCGAAGATTAAAACCCCACGGACTAAACTGTGGATACATAGGAGATGTACAGCCCAAGTAAGCCGACTCCAGTGGATAATACGTTGTTCATCATAAGAATTTATTCTCCAGTGCTCATGATCACCAAGTTTAGAAGGAAACTTAGGACGCTTAATGCCTCCAAACCGATTAAAAACATTGCCGGCCTTACGTGTAGTGTATTTGGCCAACAACAAGCTAACTCAGCTTTGGTCTTGAGTTTGTTTCTTACCTCCATTGACTTTACACACCCCTACTTCTAATTTTTTGGTTTGATCATCCTCGTGCAGCATTATCATCAATAAGAACATTTTTCCTTTTGTAGATTCGGTCTGATCCGACCGAATAAGAACTTTCTTGTTCTGAAACTCAATCACATTGACAGGAGAAGAATCAATATCAAGTTTCGTGTTAGTACTCTTTGTAAATGTCAATCGTCCGTCATTAAGGGCCGATTGCACCTGTCGTCGAAACACATCACAATCATTAGTAGAGTGAGAAAATGAATTGTGCAACTTACAATAAGCTCCTTTACCCAATTTTCCTGGAGGTGGAATAACATGACTCTCTCTCACTCTAATTATTTTCCTTGCAGCAATATATCAAAAATCATATCACACTTGCTGACATCAAATGTATACTTCATTTCCTCTTTTCTAGCGGCTGTGGGCTTCAAAGTAGAACATGTAAAAGGATTTAAATTTGGTGTTTGCACCCATTCGGCTACACACATGTCAATATCATCCTTACTAGCCGAATCACTACCATTATCTAAAGAACTAACGGCATGGTTCTCATCTTTATTTTTGTTATCACTAAACCGGCTATATTGTTTAATTTCCTTAGCCCGGTTTTCTTGCGCCAAAGCGTTTTGCAAAACTTGATCAACATCTAAAAATTCTTGCCCTTCTAATTTATCCTTAATATGAGTGAGCAGACCCGAAAAAGCAAGGACAGCTAAATCCTTTTCGGCTAAGGTCAAGTTAAAACATCGGCTTTTGACATCTCTAAACCTTCTAATATAATCATCGACATGCTCATTATATTTTTGTGTAACCATAGTCAAATCTGAAATCCGAAGTTTAGTTTCACCTGATAAAAATATTCATGAAATATTTTCTCTAATTGTGCCCATGTTGAAATAGAATTGGGAGCAAGCGATGTAAACCAATTAAATGTAGTACCGGATAAAGACAATGGAAATAATTTAACTCTATAGACATCCGATGTGCCGGCTTCACTACATTGTGATAAAAAATGGCCTACGTGCTCAAAAGTTGATATACTACCTTCCCCTGTGAACTTCTCAAAATCTGGAATATTAAAACCACGAGGATATGTCATCGAATCAAAGTAATCAGGTATGGTTTTTGATTCACACGTGCTCTACCCTTAGGCTCTAAACCAAATTCTCTAAGTATACTATCAAGCTGATCCTTAAAACTATCATTGGGCTGTGGAGAATTCGTTTCTCGAGTAGATGGAACACAGGCACGCGGTTGAATCTCCGGCAAAGAAATTTGAGCATGTGACGTTTGCAACGGAGACCTACTAAAAGATAACTCGGATATCGGTCCATATTGAACCCCTGTACCGATAGGCAACAATGGTGGTGTACTGTATGGTAGAATCTGATAACTATCTTGCTGCAAATTAGAATTAAATGATGCACTTCGGTAATTGTGCATTAATTGTGTGGCACCGAAGTTGAGATATTAGGAGCAGCTACGCTAGGCATAAAATTATTAGCCGAACTGGTCATGTAGTTCAGGCTACCTTCATTATTATTTAAAGAGACCTGCGGCTGGGCAACATTAGGTGATGCATCGGATATATGTGTGTAGGTAGGAACATTATTAAATTTGCTACTAGCCGGATGCGTCGGCCTTTTCTGAATATTCATCGTTGGTTTGGAGCACTATGGAAATAAAATTATCAGCCGAACCAGCATGGTTTCGGCCAGTTTGATAGCTGTTTAAAGCAACATCAGGCTGATGTGTTAGATTAGCCGAAGCGCCAGTAGTTTGATTATGAAAATTAATTGATCTACTGCTTTCGGCCGGAAGCATCGACTTTCAACCAGAATTTTCATCCCTAATTTGCATCACTGACGAGCCAACATTACGAGGTATACTAGCTTCAAGTTGCTCTTCAAATTCTTCAAATTTACTTGCTACAGCTCTAAGCGCGTGACATGTCTGTTATGTCAGAATCATGTTTACTAGCTACATACATATCGATGAGATGAGCAACTTCTTCGGTTGGTTTTTTTACCTTAGCGCCGAGTGGATCGAAAGAACTCGACGCAGCAATCTTCTTGATGACGCCGTTTCTTGTCTTCATATCCAGCCAAAATCTGTTTCATCCTCTTGGCTTGCTCTTTTTCAATCTCCCGTTCAAGCTCGCGCCGATCCTCTTCCGACAGATCTTCAAGGGTAACGGCGATGGTGATGTCCGGGTCGACGTTGCTGCCGTTCTTGATGTTGGTGTTCATCTTGTGTAGGTCTTGATTCTTCGTCCCCAGCGGAGTCGCCAATTGTGTTACCACGCAAATTTACACAGCACCACGATACCCGTCGTATTTTCGTAACGACGAACCGATTGCTTTCCGAGCAAAGCAAAAAAGATCCCCTCGCTTTCGTGGAGGAGAGACGACCGTTTTTCAGCGCAAAACGGTAAAGATAAGCCAACCCTAGGGCTACTAGGATTCGGCAAAGAAGAGAACATAAATAAAAAGGTACGTAAAAGAAGTAGATGTATTTGGTTGAATAACGATTGATTGGGGCCTTCCTTCAATCGGCCGTCTACCTATTATATAGGTAGCCTGGACTTTGGCGTACAAGGAGGACACGGAAAGGTTTCTTGGCATGCAAGCCGAATATTTATATTCCTAATCTCAAATCAATCCGGCTCGTACTAACCGAACATATCCTCCTCTGATTCGGTTGTGTATAGCTAGCAAAACCAGATTCTAATCCATGTCGTGTACAAATACTGCTCTGGCCATACAAGGAATATAATAGAATATCTGGCTGCAAATCTAATCATATCAACCAATGGAAATCACGTCTCGAGCATCACCATTTATGCAAATATTATTTTCCTTGTCGCCTGGTTACTTACGTGATAGCATTCACAAAGCCCGAAACTTCAGCCTGGCCAGATCGTTCTTAGGCCTTGTCCTTCACAGCTACGTGCTAGATCGATGTAAACCAGAAACTGGACAGGACTTGTCCCTGCAAATCCATGCAAAACACCTGTTGCAATACTTGAGCAATATATCAGATGATTAGCTTAATCAATAAATTAATTTGGCTGATCATAAAAACTACTAGCCAAATTACACCATGAACACAAGTTATACTCAAAACGCTTAGTGAAGTTTACGAAATAAAGGTCTCCACTACACGTTAATTACTTCATTGATCCACATACATCTATATGCATGATTATCAATAAGTTATATGCCCGCTTTCCGAAAATGGTGTCTTAGTTATCTTGCAAGTGTCAAAAGATCAAATCTAAGGACTTATAGATCCATCATCTGTATGGAATTCCTTCATGCATATAACATTGACATGACTTAAAACGTTAGTGCCACCCAATTGTGGTGTCTTTATTAAGTTTGTATCCTTTGGCATTATTATTATGAATGTGAGAGCTTCTACCATCTAAATTCAAATCGACGTACGATCATTACTTCATAAATATAGGACAACGATTTTATCACCAACATATATGAACAACGAATCTCTCTATGAGGAGACATACTTATAACGATCATACTTAACAGGCGATTACAAAAGAATTTATTCAAATGGTAGATGCAGAGGGAGAGTGTCTATGGCCATCACAACATATTGCCTGCCATCATCAACACACATTGTCTCCTCGTCCTTGCAAGCTACTCAAGCAGAAAATCTGGTTTTCATAAAACATGACTAGTATCAAAACTTAGTCACTACTGCGAGTACTTGCTTAAGTAAAACATTCATAATGTGTATATCATATATACACCATCATCATTGATGACTTCCCGGTGATTCATCTCTTCTCGATTCTTCAACACAATCAAGAATTTATGAAGATGAACGATTCCTCTTGCATGACATATTCTATGACAAACCTTTTGCACCTGGCAACGTTGTCTGTCATCCAGCGATTGAGCTGAGCGAGGCGTCTCAATGTCATCAAGTATGACCAATGTCATCGAGTATGACAATGTCATTAAGTATGACTGCCACGTGCTCCTTTAATGCGAGCATTCTTTTCCATCTTGGTTGAGAAGAAAACAGTAAAGTGATAAACTTCATCAACCCAACTTGCGGTGTATCCTGAGTTTAGCGATCATCTCATATGTTCGCGATCTGACAACTCGCACCCACCGTTAATTCTCTATGGTAGAGATCATAGCATACACTGTATGATGATATTATCTGCACAAAACTTGATAATCCAAATTATCCTTTTGTCAGCGGAATCTCCGGTTCATCTCCTAGCGGGTATTGTATCACATAGAGCTAATGGTTTAAACAAGGAGTATCCTCAAGATAAGGTATAAAACTGTGAAGTTTGGACCCAACCTTTTTAAGTTTCTCAATCGCAGGAATGCGCCTAATTTTTAAAGAAGGCTATTACATTGGTTAATGTCTACAAAGGTTTTGCAAAACATAAAGACTTTGATCATAATAAATATGGGTTCAAGTTTTAATAAAATAAAGCTACCAGAACTCCCACTAAAAACGAATATCCCTCTGATCGTTTTAGTGATTACACGACTCATCCATTATGCAACCCCTCATTGTCAGAGCCGGCAACATAACTTCAAAGGTAGACATCGACATGTCAATCACAACAACTCTGTGACTCATGCTTAACCTTTCGGTCACCGTGTTCCGAGGCCATATCTGTACATGCTAGGCTCGCCATAATATCCTTCAGCGTATACGCTTGTGCAAACATGTCTTACACCCACTGTATGCGAACGACGATATGCCTGACACCCGATCGTCACGGCCTGCCTCATAACGTAGAACTTTCTTGGTGGTGCACGCCAAAGGGAGAACACTAATGTATTTTGGAGGGATCATCTTATATTACTACCGCCGTGTAACTAATATAACATATATAATATATATATACACACAATATAAGATGCATACAACAACATAACATCAAAATGTAATGCGACGTGATATGGTCTGTGCCGATGGTGTCCTTTGCGCCCACAGTTTATAAACAATTTATCAAACCTACCTTGACCATATCACATTGCCCCTGCAAAATAAAGTTAGACGCTTTCTACTTTATCTTTTGCATATTTTACGTAGCTTGGGGCTTTCGTAAATAGAACCGGTTTCATACCTACGAACCTATGACCACAACAACGATCAAATAATTGCATATTTATTCATCCCTTTCGGGCCCTCCATTGAAAATGCAAAGCCAACTAAAGAGAGAGACACACCCGCAGCCACATATACGGTACAAGCCGCATGTCAGGTGTGGAACCAGTCTCGCGTAAGCGTACGCGTAAGGTCGGTCCGGGCCGCTTCATCAACTCAATGCTGCCGGCAATGCAAGTGCACGCGAGAGGGTAGCAAATAAAAGAACGATGCCCCCGTGATAAACACGGTTCTAAAAGCGTACAGCTATATCTACGCACATAGATCGGCTCTGATACCACTGAAGGGATCGTATGCAGAAAACAAAATTTTCCTAACAACGATAACCTTAATCTAGCCAAGATCTATACTATGCAGATATATGATACAGAGGAGATCGATATACATACCCTTGTAGACCGAAACGCGGGGATTACGCTCCCGCACAAGCGTTGTCGATGAAGCCGACCTCAAGGTCGTGTAGAGGAGAAGACCTCCAAGCACCACAGGCGTGGCACCTCGCAGGGAGTCGCACACGTACGGCGAAGACGACGACCTCCGGCTCCGATCCAGGGACGAGCAGCGGAAGGTTTGGACCGGAAGACCAGTAGCACGGCGGAGTGTGTATGGTGAAGAGAACCTCACCTCGGCGCAACTCCAAAGGTGGAGTCACGTTTCAAGGAGAGGAAGAGAGAGAGAGATTGGTGCATTTTCAAAGGCATGGGGGCACCTCTATATAAAGGGGAGGGGAGGGTGCCACCCCCCTTGGCTTAGCCATGTGGGACTAAACCCACAGCTTGGCCGGCCAAGGGGGGAGAGCCGCCGGCCCTAGGTGGGCCCCATTTGGCCCATCTAGGCCGGCCCCCTCCCAACTCGCATCAAGGGGGGGACTTCCCCCCTCATGGGCCTCTTTAGGCCCATCTAGGTGTGCAGCTTTTAAAATTCGAATTTAATTAAATAAAAAAAATTAAACATTAATTCAACTAATTAATATCAAATACTATTTATCTAATTAATTCCAGCTCCGAAAACTATTTCGTCGCTCTCCGATCTCCATCGAACTATCCCGGAACGCTTCCGAGGCTCTCTTTTAATTTCTCTTCTTCCGGTCTATTTAACTTGTCGACTTACCTTAAGTGTTTACCCTAGCGGTTCGAGATATCTCCAGACATAATCGAGACACGCTCTCCGATTAATGATTAATTCGTGGACCTTGGATACCCAGAATTAATCCCTGTGAGATAACGAATAACTTTGTCGTTCGAACCTAGACGTCGAGTCTTAAACCTTTTGCCATGGCGATACTTAGTGTGTCCAAGACTCGTTCATAGATATCGTGATACCTAGATTGGTCTCATTATCGACAACACTATCTTCTACTCGTCCATGATATTATGTCCCAGTGACCTAGTCACATGCTTGCAAGCTCATTTGACATAATCTCACCGAGTGGGCCCTAGAGTATCTATCATGCTATGCGGACTGGCAAATCCTGCTCTTGATCCCTCATCTCAACATACTCCCTTCCGATACCCGAGGGACACGTTATTGTCTTATTTAAGACATGACGTTTGATGCATTCAAAGTATCTTTCAGGAATAGCAATAAGAGTTGATCTCACGTCAAAGGCGTAATGACTACGTCCTACAAATATTGGGTATGTCCATCACATCGTTCTACCAACGATATGACTCCATTGTCAACTGACACCAATGTCACATGATCGGGAAACCTCGATCATCGATTGCACAATGAACTAGTCACGTAGAGGCTACCAGGGACCTGGTTGTCTTACGTACCACACGTGTATTAATGTATCCGCTTAATACAGTTATAGCATGGTATAAACATATAATGAACAATTGAGATATGACGAATAAACTATCTTTATTAAGTGCCTCTAGGCATATCTCCTTCATCGTCTACCGACGACGGAAAGTTTCCGTCGCGCGTGGTTCATGACGACACCGATCACACGACGTTCCTGTTTCGTCGTCGTTCGAAAGGCAATTCGTCGTAGGGTTACTAGTTTTCGCATCAAAGCAAACACAAAACATGCAGTAAATACATAATTTTGAATTTTAAATAGTTTCACATAAAAGCAAACACACATGCAAAAATATATACATTCTGAACAAGGGCTCACAGCCTTGCTCACCAAAAGCCACAAAGGCCATCTTATATTTACTAATTGGAGTCACCGTAGGAGGCTCCACGTTAACTCTCACGGTGAAAGAACAACAACCATTAGATGTTTAGAACGTATGATTACAACCGTTAGATTACCCTCAAACTTCACGCGGCCTGACCGCATTATCTGTTCACAAAGCACACCGATGCAGGTTCGAACCACAGAGGACGCAAAATAAAGCTACTCCTACTTTTCCCCAAAAATATACGTCTCAAGTACGTTTGCAAGCAGCACGGCCCGTTCTGTAGGGTTTTTAATTCCCTCGCACTGCATCAGCCGCCTCCAACCCGGCCTTCTCCGTTCAGCGATCATCTGCCGTAGCTGGCTTTTCTCTTGGCATGGATTCTTCGAGGCGAACATGCTTGGAGCCTTTGACCTCACTTGGCATATCCATGCCAGCTTCGTAGTTCGTACTGTCCACCATGCATGCCTGACGCCCATGCGTGCTCAGATTTTGTCATCTTCTACCTAGCTAAATCCCTGTATGTATTGATTTGGTGTGATACAAACGGATGGAATTAGTTCATGCTAGAGATATTGGATGCATTAGTCGGGATGCATGGCTGGATTCTAAATTGCTGTGCTTAGAATTATGATCCAATCTGTTTATGTAAGTAGAACTAGCGGG
>CAMZMU010000124.1:18582890-18835032 GCA_947311845.1 Poa pratensis
TTATCTTTTAGTAAAGCAATCTTTAGTCCACAATGAAAAAAGGTCCTTCCCATTTTGAGAGTAATTTTCCTGCAAAAAATTTGAGACGAGACCGATACAATAGAACTTTCTCACCAACATTAAACTCTCTCTTAATGATTCTTCTATCATGCCATTTCTTAACTTTCTCCTTAAAAAGTATAGCATTTTCATAAGCTTCACTTCTCCATTCATCTAAAGAACTTAATTGGAGTAACCTTTTCTTACTAGCAAGTTTAAAATCTTTATTAAGTTCTCTCACTACCCAATAAGCTTTGTGTTCTAATTCCAAAGGTAAGTGACAAGCCTTTCCATAAACCATTTTATAAGGAGACATACCCATAGGATTTTTATAAGCAGTTATATAAGCCCATAAAGCATCTTTTGACTTACCAGCCCAAATTTTTCTAGATTTATTAACAGTCTTTTGCAAGATAGATTTAATTTCTCTATTTGATAATTCTACTTGCCCACTAGTTTGAGGATGATAAGCTGAAGCAATTATATGATTAACACCATATTTAGCAAGGGTCTTTCTAAAACCACCATGAATAAAATAAGAACCTCCATCAGTCATAAGATATCTAGGCACACCAAACCTAGGGAAAATAATATCTAAAAGCATTTTTAAAGAGGTCTCACCATCAACAATTTTTGTAGGTATGGCTTCTACCCACTTAGTAACATAATAAACAGCAACAAGTATATGAGTATTACCTTATGAAGGAGGGAAAGGACCCATGAAGTCGAATCCCCAACAATCAAATGGTTCAATAATAAAAGAATAATTCATAGGGATTTTATTGCGTCTAGAGATATTACCAACTCTTTGACATTCATCAAAAGTAAAGTAAACTTCCTTGCATCTTTAAAGAGAGTTGTCCAATAAAAACCCGATTGTAGAACTTTTTGTGTAGTTCTATCTCCAGCGGGATGTCCTCCATAGGCACTACCATGACATTTTCTCAATATCTCTTGTTGTTCATATTCTGGAACACATATTTGCATAATTCCATCCACTCCTTCTTTATATAAGTGTGGGTCATCCCAAAAATAATGCCTCAAGTCATAAAAGAATTTCCTGCTTTGTTGAGCTGAAAAGGTTGGAGGCAAGTACTTGAAAACAATAAAGTTAGCATAATCAGCATATCAAGGACTATCTCGCAAGCTCACCTTTATTGCAGCCAATTGTTCATTTGGAAAACTATCATTTACATGTATAGGATTATAAGCAATGTTTTCCAATCTAGACAAATTATCAGCAACAGGATTATCAGCACCTTTCTATCTACAATATGCAAGTCAAACTCTTGTAAAAGCAGCACCCATCTAATAAGCCTAGGCTTTTAGCATCTTTCTTTTCCATAAGGTACTTAATAGCAACATGATCAGTATGGATAGTAACTTTTGAATCAACAATATAAGGTCTAAACTTGTCACAAGCAAAAACTACAACTAGAAACTCTTTTTCAGTAGTAGCATAATTCTTTGGAGCCGAATCCAGAGTCTTAGTAGCATAATGAATAACATTCAATTTCTTATCTACTCGCTGTCCAAGAACAACACCTACAGCATAATCAGTAGCATCACACATGATTTCAAAAGGTAAATTCCAATCAGGTGGTTCAACAGCAGGAGCAGTAATTAAAGCATTTTTCAAAGTTTCAAAAGCTTCCTTACAATCATCATCAAAAACAAAAGGTACATCTTTTTGGAGAAGATTAGTAAGAGGTTTTGAAATCTTAGAGAAATCTTTGATAAACCTTCTATAAAAACCAGCATGACCAAGAATACTACGAATACCTTTGACATCCCTAGGATAGGGCATTTTCTCAATTGCTTCAACTTTAGCTCTATCAACTTCAATACCTCTTTCAGAAATTTTATGTCCAAGAACAATTCCTTCATTAACCATAAAGTGGCATTTCTCCCAATTAAGAACAAGTTAGTTTCCTCACATCTCTGCAAAACTTTATCAAGGTTTCGCAAACAGTTATCAAAAGAATTTCCATAGACGAAAAATCGTCCATGAATACCTCCACAATCTTTTCACAAAAACCATGAAAAATAGCAGACATGCATCTTTGAAAAGTAGCAGGAGCATTACATAAACTGAAAGGCATACACCTATAAGCATAAGTTCCATAAGGACACGTGAAAGTAGTTTTCTCTTGATCTTTAGCTCTAACAGCAATTTGTGAAAACCCAGAATAACCATCAAGAAAGCAAAAATGAGTGTTCTTAGATAACCTCTCTAACATTTGATCAATAAAAGGTAAAGGGTAATGATCTTTCTTAGTAACCTTATTAACTTTCCGAAAATCAATGCATATTCTATATCCTACAACTACTTTTGAGGGATAAGCTCATCATTATCATTTGGCACAACATTAATTCCTCCTTTCTTAGGAACACAATGCATAGGACTTACCCATTTACTATCAGCAATAGGATAAATAATACCAGCTTCAAGGAGTTTAGATACGTCATTTCTTACCACATCCTTCATTTTAGGAATTAGACGACATTGATGTTCAACAACAGGCTTTGCATCATCTTCCATATTGATGGCCTGTTGGCATATAGAGGGAGAAATCCCTTTTAAATCATCAAGAGTGTATCCAATAGCCCTCGGTGTTTCCTCAATATTTCCAATAATCTTTCTTCTTCAAAGACTGAAAGCTTAGAACTAATATTAACAAGATATGTTTTCTTATCATCAATATAAGCATATTTAAGCTTATCAGGTAAAGGTTTTAAATTGAAAACATGATCCTCTTTTGGTGGTGGCGTGGTACCCAAATCTTCAACAGATAGATTATGTGTAAGGATAGGTTGACAAAGGAAATTTTCGTCAAGCTCATTCCTCTCTTCCCTAAAGACTTCACTTTCATGATCCTCCAGGTGTTGCTGCAAAGGATCGTTAGGAGCAAGAGCAATAGATGCAAGTTGTTCAACTCTAAAATCTTCATTAGGTAATTCAGTTTCATAAGGAGTTTTAGCAAATTTTGAGAAATTAAACTCATAAGATTCACCAGCAAATTTAGTGAAGATTTTCTCTTTCTTACAATCTATAACAGCACCACAAGTATTCAAGAAGGGTCTACCAAAAATGATAGGACAAGTTTTATTAGCAGCAGAACCAAGTACCAAAAAGTCAGCAGGATATTTAATCTTACCACATAAAACTTCCACATCTCGAACAATACCAATAGGAGAGATAGTTTCTCCATTAGCTAGCTGAATAACCACATCAATCTCTTCAAGTTCACAAGAACCAATTTCATGCATGATTTCCCTGTAAAGCTCATAAGGAATAGCACAGAAACTTGGACCAATATCACATAAACCATAATAGCAATGATCGCCTATTCTAACAGAAAGCAAGGGACACTAGTTTTCCTAGATTTACTAGGATGTGATACAATATTAGAAGCATATTCACAAAGATGATGTGCCATCTTCTACACTTTCAGTTACAAGATCTTTAATTATCGCTACAGAAGGTTCAATAGTTATTTGCTCATCAGGTTCTATAGGTTTCTTTGCACTTTTGTTGACCACACTAGTTATAACAGAATGTTCCTTCACTTTAGCAGGAAAAGGAATTTTTTCAATATAAGCTTCAGGAAGAATGTGATCAACAATATTAACTTCAATACTTCTACCTATAGGCAAATCCGTTTTATCTTTTCTAAGGCTCATGATATTTATTAAAACTCTTCTTAGGCATTTCGAAATAGGAAGAAAAAGCTTTATAAAAATTTGCAACAACTTGAGAGTCAAGACCATAAACAACACTCATATTTTGAAATTTGTCAGTACCCATAAAAGTTTTAATGCATTCATAATCATACTTTATACCTGACTCTCTACCTTTGTCGTTCTCCCATCCTTCAGTATTCTCCTGAATCCGGTCAAGAAGGTATGGTTTAAACTCTTCTTTATTGTGTGTGAACGATCCAGATCATCCAGCAAAGTTTTATCTTGAAAAGAGAGCCTTGCATATAAATTATCAATAATGCATTACCAGGAAGCTCATGGATGGAACATTTGAGCATTAATGACTTCAATCTCCCACACGCTTGGGCAATACTCTCTCCATCATGAGGCCAGAAATTATATATAAGATTCCGATCTTGGTGAATTTCACTTGGAGGATAGAATTTAGAATAAAATAGAGGCACAATTTCCTCCCAACTAAGAGAACGACCATTTTCAGCAGTTTGTACCATTTTGCAGCCCTACCAATCAGTGATATAGAGAATAGTTTCTTCTTAACTTCATCCATTGAAATACCTGCACACTTGAATTAATTCATGTAAAAACAGCAAATGATCTCCAGGATGGACAGTTCCATCCCCTTCATAACGGTTATTCGTAACACGTTCAATAATTTTCATAGGTATTTATATAGCATAACCTGCTCAGCTCGCGCCTCATCTACTACCTTTACAGTAGTAGTAGATTTTCCAAATAGGAATTCAAGATAAGACCTCTCCATAATAAAATATAGCAGCAGGCAGAAATAAAAACAACATGTACAGTAAATGTTTCCCTTACCAGTTCCACTTACCAATAGCGCTTCACTCCCCGGCAACAGCGCCAGAAAATAGTCTTGATGACCCACAAGTATAGGGGGTGTATCGTAGTACTTTCGATAAATAAGAGTGTCGAACCCAACGAGGATCAGAAGGTGTTGACAAGCAGTTTTGATGAAGGATTTACTGTAAATACTCAGAGACAAGTTTTTAGGGGTTTTTGATATAGCAGATAAATAAAATACAAATAAATAGAATGCAGTAATAATAATTGCAGCGAGTGGCCCAATCCTTTCTACAGAAAAGGACAAGCCAGTAGGTTTACTTATGATGACCAAACGTTCTTGAGGACACGGGAATTTAGTCTAGTGCTTTCGCTTCATATAGTTGATTAATCTTCATTGTTTTGATATGTGTTGTGTCGGTGAACCTTTGCTAATGCACCGCCCTTCCTAGGACTAATGCATACTTGTGATTATACCCCTTGCAAGCATTCACAAATACAAGAAAGTAATTAAGATAAATCTAACCACAGCCTTAAACACTGAGATCCTGATATCCCTCATGCATCGATATACCAACGGGGGCTCAGGTTGCTGTCACTCCGGCAACCCCACAATTAATAAACGAATACACAATGCATTCCCCTAGGCCCATAAAGGTGAAGTGTCATGTAGTCGACGTTCGCATGACACCACTAGAAGAATAACACCACAACTTAAATATCAAACCATTAAATATTACTCAACATAATTCACTACTAACATTTAGACTTCTCCCATGTCCTCAAGAACTTAACGAACTACTCACAAGACATCATATAGATCATGATCAGAGGTGATATAATGATGAATAACAATCTGGACATAAACCTTAATTCAACGGTTTCACTCAATAGCATCAACCACAAGTAGTAATCAACACCGGGAAAGTTTCCCCTAAGAAATACACAAGATTCAACTCTAGATGTTACAGCGGAACGGAGTGGAGCGGTGGAGATGATGGTGTCGGCGGTGGAGATGATGGTGATGATGATCCCAATGAAGTCCAGCTCGATGACGGTGACGATGGCGATGATTTCCCCCCTCAGGGAAGGAATTTCCCCTACAGATTTCTCCCTGCCGGAGAGCTTTTCTCTCTCTGGTGTTTTCCACCTCGTGGAGGTGGGGAATATTTCCTCGATGATCCTCCTCGTGTTAGGGTTTCCAAGGGATGAAGTAAGCGAAGGGGCGTCGGTTGAGGTGGGCCTGGGCTACCTCCCCACGTGGCGGCGCGCCAGGCTAGGGGGCCGCGCCATGCATGGTATGGGGAGGGCTCATGGTGGCCCACCTTGGCCACCCCTTTTGGCTCCCTCCGGCATCTGACAAAATAGGAGGTTCTGTATAATTTCCGTCAATTGTTGATCTTCAGAACTACTGTATCTTGACGGTGCTTTTTCCAGCAGAATCCTGACTCCGGTGATTAATTCTCCAATTATCATGAAACATGCAAAATAGGTAAAATAACATAAGTATCATCTCTAATTATGAAATATATCAACGAATAACAGTAAATTATGATATAAAATAGTGATGCAAAATGGACGTATCATCGCCCGAGCGCGTCGCCGTCATCGGCCCTGGCCGACAGCCGGGGCTAGGCTTTCGCCCGGCGATGTGTCGCAAAACCGACCGACCGCCCGACAGGGACCGACCAGACCATCATCTCCGCTTGCTGGAACCACCGTGACACCTCATATCACGGCAGGGAGCATGTCGACCACGGCCGACCCGCGGCCGCAAATCCGGGGCCGCCGCCCCGACTTTCCTCGTCCCTGGCCTCGCCCCTGCCACAGCAAGGGCGCAACACCGCCGCCCTCACCTCCTCAACGCCGGAGAAGCTGCACCCAGCGCCGGCCCTCGCGGCGCAGATGTGGCACGCACAGCCCATCCCACCTGGCACTGCCGCCTAGCACGCCTCTCGGCCGTGCCTCGCGCCGCACGCCCGCGCCTCTGCCGCGGGGCCACAACCAAGCGCATGCCCGCGCCTCTGCAGCCCCGGCGAAGCCGGCCCTCCACCCGCGTGGCCGGGCCCGCTCCGCCCGCAACCGGCACAAGGGCCCCGGATCCGCCACCCCGCATCCGCTGCGGTCCTGGAGCCGCCGCTCCGGCTTGCCAACACCGGCGAGGCGTCGTCGCCGCCCCAGTCGGGGCCGACGCCTACCAGCGCGAGGACAGCGAGAGAAACAACCCCCCGGCGTCAGTTATGTGACGGCGGGGAGGCCGCCACCGCCGTGGCGCGGAGGCTGGCGGCGGCAGCGGGGGGAGAGGTGGGGAGGGGAAGGGTGGCGACGGCGCGGCGGTAGCCCCCGGTGCCGCCTGGGAGTGACACGGAGGGGTCGGGGGAAGGAAAGGGGATGAAATTTCAAACATAGGAGTATTTCAGCCTCACTTACATGGGCAACGCTAAGTTCTACCTCCTTGAGAACGTGACGCGCGAGGGCTACGACATTGACACCAACAACATGCTGATGATGCTGCTTCGCCTGGCAACCTTCCGCGTCGAGCGTCGGTGTGACCGTGAGCTTCGGGCGGTGAACATGCGCACCATGATTTACAAGTGGCCTAACTGGGAGAGAGAAAGCCATCCACCTACTTTTCTGGGTTACCCAAGATGATTAGCACCTATACTAAGCTGGACCTAGTGCATGTTAATTCCTTTGGCACATTGAAATAAAAGTTAGCTAGTGGAAGGGCGGGAGATGACGGTCATAGAAGCCGTGTATAATAATGGCAAGCAATTTCTTGAAAAAAACTCCATTGGCACATCATCGTTTGTCTTTTCCGTGCCAACCACAGTGGCACAAATTGTTTTGAATAGTTTATTTTTATTATTGAGAACGGTATGATTTGAAGATGATTAATCGAGGTTGTGTACGCGTGGGCACTGTCAATGTGGGTAGCAAATGAGACACAAGATTTATACAGTTTGAGACGCGGGAAACATCGTCCGGTAATATCCCTACGTGATGTTTGTGTCAAGATCTTATTCCGTATGTGCATGGTGTGGTATTTGCCGTATGAGGCGGCTCCTCTCCTGTCTTGTCTGTGTGTATTGACCGTGCCCTTATGGGTCACCTTGCCCTTCTTATATAGGTGGAAGCAGCCGGCTTACATGTAGAGTCTTAATTGGATATCAACTAATCTCCTTCTGTTACAAGTCGGCAAGGTGTTATGGTGGCATGCAGGGCCACCCTCTTGATGGGACACAACCACCCTTCATGTGGGTACCCGTGCCCCATATCCAGGACACACATAGTACATTCGAGTTTCAATAGCATATTCGAATTTAGACACAACAACCTCTAAAGAGACACTTTGATCACCAATATGTGTAAATGCGGGATATACTAATATTAATTTTATTTAACAGCATTGGTAATGGAAACTTAATAATTTCGAGGCAATCCAAATCCTTAAAACTACTTATGTTTACCCTCAAACGGGTTTGTAGTATTTTTGTGGGGTATTTAGTAATGATTGTCTCACATAAAATTGTGGGGCACCACATTTCGTTAGAAAACTCATGGGGAGTACTCTGATGTTTTAAGTCACTAGAACTTGGTTTCATGAAAACTACTACCTCCGTGTCAATTAATAAGGTGCACACGCATTTCAAGACGAAGTTTGACCGAAAATTTTGAGCATAAATATGTTGATTATAGTCTACATAATTAGTATCATTGGATTCATATTGAAAAACACTTTCTAATGATGATACTTTTCTACCAATAATATTTATATGTTTGGAGTAATTCTTGGTCAAACAAAAAACACGTAAAACGAGGACACCTTACTTACTGGAATGGAGAGAGTAGCTAGCATGGTGGCTTGGTCACTTGGATCACAATTTCTGGTGCAAATGCGAAATTCTTCTTAAATAAAACAAATAAAAACTCACGAAATCTTATAGCCTCTAACCTACTAGTGGACCAAAGCATAATCAAGAGATCTTTATATATTGACCTACCGGAGGACCAGGACTTCATGTCAATCAACCAAGTCCTTATAAGGACCAGGACTTTCATGGGCAAAAGATCAATATGTGTTTTTCATTTTGCTTATTTATCCAGAAATAATGTAATAGCAGCCACTCCCAACGTTGTTTTTTTGTATCCACATTAGGAATTTATTATTTTGATAGTATGGGCATGAAGACACTAGGAATTGCAAAAGGATAATTGGGATTACAATGTCTATTGTCTTGATAAGTCTGCCGCCTTGAATTCTTGTTATATGAGCAACCAAACTACGTCATGTAGCTTCCATCCAATGGAGTAGTAGTTCGTAATGTTTGTATACCGCTAGTATTCCATAATGTCTAATCGAAGTGGGAGTTGAGTGGATCATAACATTGAAGGCTAGTACAGCATCTCTTGTGTGAGGTTTAAGCGGCGCACACGAGTGCGGAGGTGCATGGTAATATGAATATCTTTTTCTTAGTGCAAACGGAAACATCTTTAGTTCTTATCTTGTTTGTTTTGAAAAAAGTCCGCAGTCGAGGCAGCAGGAGAACGCTGCTTATGATATATGGTTGCTCATGCCATAGCTGTTGTACAAAACAAGGTTCTCTTGTTCTTATTTTGTGCTCCGGTCAATTGTTTGCTTGTCCGAGATCCCCATTTGTTCATATGTTCATGTCTACACTTTTATTAAAGTTACTCCCTTCATCCCAAAATATAAGGCACATTATTTTTTTGCTAGTCTTCGCTGCTAGTCTAGAATGTATAAATGATATCCTTCGAATCACGTTGCAAAATTCTTTCATTTTATATATTTCTATAATAATATTATGGTCGTATTATAAGTATAAATTATGGTCAAAGTGGACGTCTTTGACCAGCAAAATTAAAGCGTGTCTTGTATTTTGAAATGGAGGGAGTATGTGTCATCTAACTGCCGTGTCTCAAGGCCAGTGGGTTACGGCTAGGGGTCCGGCCGGCCGACGATCCGATCGGCCGAGCTGGCAATCAACTAAAGGCCTCTTTGGATTGCAGGATTTTGAAAATGTAGGAATAGGAAAAACGTAGAATTGAAATGTCATGTAAACTGGATTCCTATAGGATTTTGAAACGCAAGAATTTTGCAACGGGTGTCTTTGGATCATGCAAATTGAACACAGGAATTTGAAGAATTGATGAGAGAGAGTAGATAGAGATAGAGTAAAACTTCATTGGAGTTCGCCTAGGAAAATTAAAATGAGGTTTAAGCTCATGTAGAGAATCCTATGTAATTAGGATAATAGGAATTGATTCCATATGAATTTGATGGTCCCAATCCTATGATGCAAAGGGCCTCCATAAAAAACATTCCTTAGGATTCAAACCCTCCAAAGTTTTCATGGAAATCCTACAATCCAAAGAGGGCCTAAACCACGCACTATCGACCACGATCGCAGTCAAGTTGCTCTAGTTATGTGACCAAAATATTATGTACTTTACCGAACTGCGTGAGTTTTTGTTTATCATCGGATTTTTGGGGTCATCACCTTTTTTTTTGTTACGCTACGTTTCTACTACGTTGCAGGGCAGCATTGCTAGTTTACGCACGCGTGAGTGATCACGCGGTTCCCGACCGGCGCACGTGGCCGTTCTGGCGCCTCCGTGGCCGAAGACGAGCTCAGCCCTGCCTCATCCGGTGACCTAACCGTCTGACTCTGTCGCCCGCGGCCTGCAGCGAGTCAGGATGTCTCGCTCGCTCATATCTTTCGCGCTGGAGTGCATGTAGATCTCAGCCCTGCCTCATCCGGTGGCCTAACCGTCTGACTTTGTCGCCCGCGACCTGCGGCGAGTCAGGACGTGCTCGCTCATATCTTTCGCGCTGGAGTGCATGTAGATCTCCCTAGCGAGAAACCATTGAGGCTGCGACCTAGCCAGTCACCTCACAAGAGGAGCTCCTATATGTCCCACTCAGGCGTCTAGGTCGCCTCAAGCAACTCCTTCATGGGAACGAAAAACACAGTTGGTCTTCTTCTTTAGCACAATATTTTAAAAAATCTTTATCTGTACAAAATTGAAAACTAAACGTCTTTCAAAATCATAAACTTGACCTTTTTCAAATCTGAACAATGTTTAGAATTTCAATATTTTTCTCAAAATCTGAATTTTTTACTTGAACATTTTTCAAATTTGAACAAAATTCAGAAGTCGGTCGTTTTTCAAAATCAAGATTTTTTACAAAAATGTGAACAATTTTCGAATGTGAAAAAACGAAATTCATTTTTTCATTTTTTTGAACACTTCTCAAATTTGAACGAAATTTTCAAGTTGAATATTTTTTAATTCAATTAATTTTAAATTCTAAATAATTTTCAAATTTGAACAATTTTTGAATTTCTACATTTTTTTCTTATATGGATAGTTTAAAAATCTGAACAATTTTCAAAAACCTAAAACTTTTTCCGAAATCTAAAAGTTTTTCCCAAAAAACAAAACATACAATAAAGAAAACAAGATATAAGGAAAAGAAAAGGAAATCGAGAAGAAAGAACAGAGAAAAGTGCACCGAATGGGCCTGCCCATAGGCTGGATCCATTAGGGTTTACCATCAGAATTATCAGCGGCCACCCGTGGCACACTCGTTTTTCTTCTGTTTTTTTCTACGCTCACGTTGAACACTCTTTTTAGTTTACCTTGTATTCTATGAAAAATAATGATATTTATTTAGAAAGTTTTAACCACTATTGAAAATGTTCAAATGACTAAATATTGTTCAAGTTTTGAAAGGTGTTCAAGCTACCAAAAAAATTTGTCACGCATACGCATTTTACAAGAATGTTCATACTATTTTACAAAAATCTTTAGGAAACTAAATGTGGTATCTGCCCTTAATTTGCTTTACGCCTTTCCTTCCTTCACACTATATTATTATTATGAATATATTACCGATTATTTTTTCTTTAAATGAATTTTCACACGATAAACTTGACGAATAAAATTAAAGGTGAACCTTTTTTTATTCGGGTCTAATTTGAAAGGTTTTAACCACAGAACAAATTCGAAAAGCCTTCATATGCATAATCGAGAAGTCTTGATAGTGATAAGAAAGGTAAGGTTCGGGTTTAATGCGAGCCAATGAACAATATACCAAAATTAAGGAACCGAATTAGGTTGAATAGCAATATTAATGAACCAAAAAGTTAACGTGAAACAAAAAATATGAAAAAAAAGAATTATTTTTGGCTAAACTAATTGGTGAAACTTAATAGTAACCAAAAAATAAGAGAGGTGAAAAGGAACTTAACTTCGGTAAAAAAGTGTAAAAAACCCAAAGATATTGGCGAACCTACACATAATAGTAAACCGAAAAGAAACTAAACTTTAGCTGAACCAGAAGTTATAATGAACCAAAAATTCTAGTCAACTAAAATGCTGGTGAACCGAAAGTAGTAGAGAACCAAAAAAGAAACTAAAATTCCAGTAACCAAAAAAAATAGTTAACCAAAAGTGCCAATAAACGAAATGATAGTAAACCAATAATGTCGATCAATCGGAAACGTTGGTGAACAAAAAATTCCGGGGAACCAAACATGCCTATTGTAAGGACCCCTCAGACCGAAGTCCGAAAAGTCCACGATATGTAAAAAGATCACGATCCCAATGATCAGTGCATCACAATCACATAACCAACATGGTATCAGGAGTTACATCATTCAAGTCGTTCGAATAAAAAGTCTTACAACACTTAATGGTTGCATGACCAAGTTTGCAAACATCGTCGCGCAGGACGGAATTAACTATGATACAGCGGAAGCTCATAGCTAGCGTCGGCCCTCGTCTCCAACAGAAGACAACCCACACAGTTGACCGGTGACAGCTAAGCGGCGTAGTCATCGGCATACTCTTCCTCCTCTGCGTAGACCTCCTCTCCGAAATCTAGACGTTTGAATATCCAGGTTACAGCCAAATAAGTACATTGACGTACTCGCAAGACCACCTCAAGGCTTAAGTTTTCATGGTAATGCAAATAAAGTGGTTTTCGAAAACTGGGGCAGCTGCTATATAGTACTATAAGGCTTAATTTTCATAAACAATGCTTTTCAGCATAGAGAATACGACATATCTATATCTTTGTTAAAAAGAACATTTAGAGATAAAATTCTCCTTTGTCGAGATAGCAGGAACCATTTCCACATCTTTGTAAAACATTTTGTAAAACCTTTCAAAAGCACTAGGTGGGGGATACCCCTTTTTATTTCCTCGAGATCAGACTGCGTTGTCTCCCCGAGACCAACCATCTTCTTATAAAATTGTACCTCCCACGTACCATCTTGCTCCTTCTCATTTGTCCGAAACAGAAAATTTCTTCTTTCCCCAATCGCCCAGTGTGGCCTTTGCAACCGTCCATAACCGCGGACACGGCTATTCGAATAGTTTTACACTCTGCAGAGGTGGTGCACTTTCACCACACCAAACGGTCATTACACCGTGTTCAGCCACGGCCCACCATACTGGAGTATGTGGGGGTTCGGATAACCAGATCAAATCTTTCCCTAATCTACTCTAGTACAGAGGACTCCCGCTAGGTTTGTTCCCCTCGGCACCGTGTGCTCCACTAGACCCCTGGTCTTTCTTGGGACGCCACACCGCCACGACAGGGGACCCAACGTAATCGTTCGGCTGCGGGTCGCTCCGCTTGTGCATTGTCTCATACTGACGACAAGCCGACTTAGAGGGCCTCGCCCTTATAGAGTATGAGATACTCCGTACTAAAATAGACAAGCTTCTAGCTAAGGCTTACCCATATCAGGTAGTGTGGTTGCACGGGTTAATTATTCGGGCGGCAGCAGGGACTTCGTAAAACAAACCTCCATCTCCGACTGCTCCCAGCAGCTCGGGTTTTCACAAATCCACCGAATGCTCCTAGCACTTCGGGTTTTCATAAACTTCTTCATTTGCTCTCAGCAGCATGGGTTTTATAAAACACTTTCTCGCTGATCGCTCCCAGGGACTCGGGTTTTTCGTCCTAAAACATTTTATCAAAAAATAGGCTCCCATCCTAAAGTTTTGAGATGAGGGTATAGAGATATACTACTAGAAAATATTATCTTCTTGATAGCGCCTTCAGAAGAAGACTTCTCAAGTAAACACTTATCTTTATAAAACCAATTATAAACTAGTAGATATAACTTTGGCCAGACAATAATTTTTGAAAATAGTTTTGGGGTGACAAAGTGTCACATAAGAGATAAAACATGCATTATTTTAGTTTGAAGACAAAACATGCTTTGAACAAATAGTAGGATTATAGTAGGGTGTTGAGGTGGCTTGCCTTGCTCAGCAAAGTGACCCTGGTCTCGTTCTTCTTCGTAGACCTGCTCAGCTTCCACGTATTGTTCCTCCTCTTGCGGTGCTAGGAAACCGGAAAGTTAAACGTAACTACCGTCAATTCTAAGAAGCGGGTTGACAACAATCTAAAGTAATCAAACAAATAATATAACAAGCATTACAACACCTAAACAGTCTCTGTATAGAAATCTTAAGACAAATCTAATCACAAACAATCGAGACAAACACTCAAAGTGGACTTTCATTAGCAACAAAGTTGTTGTTTTGGGGAAAAATCCACCAATCCTAAAATAATGTTTCTAAAATTAAACCCTTTTGACACAGTACTTCTGTGAGTCATACTAAACTCTAGGAATTGGATTTGCATAAAAAAATAACACCAAATGGGATCTAAAATTCCTACAATTGCTTCTAGTCTCATCACAAACATGGCCACAACTCCTGTTTTACGAAGCTCCTGCATGCAAGACTGGACTCTACAAAAAGATATGAATTTTATCTTTCTATACCAATTGGATTCACTCAAAAAGGATACTCCTAGCTCACGATATCCTAGAAAGAGTGAAAATCAAACATTCTACAAGATTAAACATGCATCTCATACAAATTTTTATTTTTCAACAAAACATGCTCTGCATGCTTGAGAAAACCTCAGAGCACTAAAAATACTTATGACTAACATGCAACCACGGATATACAACAGAGGAATTAATCTAAGCACATCTAAATAACAGAAACTGAAAAAGGTAAAAACGTCGGCTAAAAAAAAGGCCGCGCCTGGGCCAGATCTGGCCAAGGCCAGCACCGATCCGCCGCGCGGGCGAGATGGGCCGGCCCATCTGCGCGCGGACGCAGCACGGCGCGCGGGAGCGCGAGACCAGTTTTGAACTGGGCCGTTGATCTCACGATCAACGGCTCGCAGTCACCGTTCCTGACGCGACGCGCGCGACGGCGGCCTCGGAGCAGAGATGAACAGTGACGACGGGCGGCTCACCTAGAGCGTTTGCATGCGGCGTCGGAGGGCTGCAGACGGTGGAGGGGGTCGAGGGAGAGGCTTGGGCAAAGACGGCGTCACCAGAGATGGCCGGACTCCATGGCTGCGGCGGCGAGCTCCTCTACAGGTCTGGGCAAATAAGGAGGCGGGGAGGGTTAGGTCTAGGCAGGGGGAGTTCCTAGGGCCAAAAATGGCGACGAAAGATGGAGTAAAACGACGACAAGGCCGAGTTTCGTCGGCGGCGACCTCGGGCTTCCTCCGACATTCACAGGCGGCAGAGAGCTCGGGATGAGCAGGGCTTCGTGGGGAGGGTGGAGAGGTGAGGTGTGCGTGCTCTGGGGGGACAGGGGAGTGAATGGGGAGGTCGGGGTCGGGTGAGGGACGGGTTTCACCCTTTCTAGGGTTTTCGGACAAGGGGACGAGTTGGGGTGACGTGGGGCGCGAGCAGAGGCTAGCTGGGGCGATGGAGGAGCGGGCAGGGGCCAGGGGGTCGGGGTGAGGTGTTCTGGCCAGTGAGGAGAGGGGGGAGTGATCATCCATTGGGCAAGGAAGAAAATGAGAGAAGAAGAGTGGTGGAGAGGGGGATGGGGGGCTGACTTGTGGGGTCAAGCTGACTAGGGTGCTCTCCCTGGGCAGAGAGGTGAGATTGGGTGAGAGAGGGGTCGAGTTAGGTGGGTTTTAGGGTTAAAAGGCTAACACTAAAAGAATTACTAACACTACTAACCAAGTCTAAACTAAACCAACACAAGGAACTAAACACACCCAAGTGTGTGATGACATCAAAGAGGTGCTGGCTAAAAAGAGTGAAGAAAGAATTTTAAAAACATCACAAGAGGTGAAAAATGACCAAATGTCACTGTTTTGAGTAGCCCTAAACACACCGATGGATATATGCTACAACAAGCTCTAAAGAGGGCAAACAATGCACAACCAAGAATTATGAGGTTCAGTGAGCAAGAGTTTTAAGTTGCATGTCAAGATGACACAAGGGTTGCTTAATCTAGGGCTCTAGATTGGCTAAGTTTTAACAAACCAAAAGATCAAAATCTTAAAATTTAAACTAGAGGAATTTTTACAAAAGTGCTACTAAAAGTTTTTCAAGCAAGACTGTCAACTTAAGAAAACAACTAAGACAACCAAGCAAGAGTTGACTGAAACAAAAAAAAGTTTTGCTATTTTGGAAAATCCTGGACTAACACCACAATTCTAAGTCCAAGAAAATTGGGGTGTTACACCGATAAAAAAAAATAATGAATCAAAAATAATAGTCAACCGACATTTTTCATAAATCGAAATATTAATGAACCCAAAATGTCGATGATTCGAAAATGTCGATGAACCAAAAAAGGAAATAAATTTCCGGTGAACGAAAAGCAATAGTGAAACTAAAAGGATTTGAAATTCTAGTTAACCAATTGTAATAATGAACCAAAAATACCGGTAAACCAAAATAGTAATCAACGAAAAAATCGGTGAAGAAAAGAATGGGGACCGAAAAGGAACTAAATTCCGGTGAACCAAAAATAATACTGAACCTAAATATCGAAAAACCTAAAAAAATACTGAACCGAGAAGGAACTAAATTTCGGTGTTTAAAAAAGCGTAGACAATGCTAACAACTTATTCACAGGTCCAAAAAATGTCCACGGAGTTCTAGAGAATAAACGTTAAAGCTTTGAAAATGCTTGACAGTTCGAGTAAATATTAGCAATCAGTGACAAGCCACAAGCGCCAATCGCACGCTCGCGCCTGTTTCTTTTTGTTTTACATTTTATTTAAAACAAGAATGATTTTCATCCAATAAAAATCAAGGGTGAACCAAAAGATTTCTACTCAGCTCTACTTTGGAAGCTTTCACCAAAGAAAAAATTGGAGAAGACTTCACACATGTAGAGCTTAATTGGAAAGCCTTGATAGTGATAAGAGAGATTAGGTTGGGTGTTTAATCAAAAAAGTGGGAGAGCCAAAATAAAAAATGTGAACCAAATTGACGAACCAAATAAGAGTGAACCGTAAATAATATGAACCAAACGAATTAACGTTGACTGAAGAAACGTATGAAACAAAATACAAATAACAAAAATTTGACCGAACTAATTTGGTGAACTGTAATAAACGAACCAGAAATAAAATGAACAAAGTGAAAATGAACTAAAAATTGGTTGACCATAACTAATAGTGAACCCAAATACCGGTGAACCACATATAATAGTGAACTAAAAATGTTGGTGAACCATAAGTAATAGTGAGCCGAAAATAACAGTGATCCGTAAATCAGGTGAACCGCAAACAATAGTGAACCGAAAGTGATGGGGAAGAGCACATGTTCCACATCGGCGTCCCCCAGTTGTTCGCTGGGTGTGCTCCTCCGGCACAGGCTGCACGCCAGCTCCTCGTCGGTGGGCTGCAGTGCCACCCGTGAGGGAGGCGACTGTCCTGCATCGTTGACTGGTATGCGGCCGTGTATGTGGCCGCATCCGGCGTGGCAAGAGTATTCCAGCGGTGGTATTCCCGCAGAGAGGGGTCGGCGACACGTAGGACCAGGAGCGGAAAAAACACGCCTCGTGGGGATCGAGGAGCCGAAGCTACCATGGCTCACTGCCACCGGCGAACGAGGGTGGTCGAAGGACCACCAACGAGGGACGGCGGTGTTGCGGTGGCTTTGAACTCTAGGTGAGGGGCGGAGCCGATGCCGCGAGCCAGTGCAATGCAGTGGAGTGGAACGAGGTAGGTCGTGGGTTTGTGATGCTATACCTGAGACTTTTTTACACAAATATTCATTCGGCGAGCCATTGGGACATGTTTTGGGGCCTGCAGATAGATGAGATGACGAGGATGTGGTACCCTTGGAGTTGCCTTAATGATGCTGAAAAAAAAGGAAAATAGAGTTGTCCCATTTTTTTGGATATATAAACGACCAGAAAATACGGTTCGTACCATTTATTTTCAATTTCCGTTGGATGGATTTGAACACCGCTGATCGTGTCCGGTTTGGGTTTCCTGTATGACGTGTGTGTGTCCGAGTAGCAGGACAAATCATATACGAGTATTTTTCTCCATACCTGGCCGGACTCGGTCGCACAAGAGGAAGTCCCGCACAAGAGCGCATCACCGATTCCTTATAGGATCGAGAAAAGGGTTATAACACGAGATTGATGAGCTGACCGAAATCGCTTCGGATGCGGTGTGGCTGGAAATTAAAGGAAACAAAATAGGGAAGTAGAGCGAAATAAAAAAGGAAAATCCGTCGCCGATTTGTGTCCGGGTAGGGCTAGACTCCATCACCGATGCTTGGCTTGCCGGGTATATATACACTCACGTATGTACTTTGATCTAATCCATCAAACTGCTACAGCGGCGCTGTGTACGTGCGTCTCGCCATATCGTCTAGATCAGGTCGCCGCCGGCAGAGCGCTATGGGCAAGCGTCCGCGACCTGAGGATGAAGAAGATGAACCGAAACATCTCCGCGCAGGCCAGCGACGTCCTCGTGGATGCCTCCATCTAATCGCCCGCGACTACAAGCGGGGATGCACGGTGTACAAACTAGATGTCGACGGCTTCCGAGCGAACAAGGACGACCATGATCTGGACTCTAGGGCGCAGAGCCTGCCAGCTCACCGCGCGGTGACCCGGCTGGCGAATCCAGACGGCCCGCAGTGCGACGAGTTCGCGTGCGTGGGTAGCAAGATCTTCGCTTTCTACCGTGGCCGCGGCACCATGGTTTACGACACAAAGGCGTCGACGGTGGGCATATGCCCTCAATTGCTCGCCATGTTCACCAAACCACCGGTGACAAAAGATGGTCGACAACGCGACATCGTCGAGTACACCACGGTGTACGAGTTCCTGGACTTCGGCCACGACATCTACGCTTTCAACACCGCCGCAGGCATCCCCGTTTCATCGATGGAGAGACTTGGACCGGCGCCCCGCCCAGCCCATGGAGATTGGCTATGGGAGCCTCTCCCTCCGCCACCGTTCCACCGACCCAGCTACATCTCGGCCAGCGCGCTGCATCCCGACGGCTCCGCCTTCTTCCTCTCCTTGTCGGACAAGGGCACCTTTTCATTCGACCTGGGCTGCCTCACGTGGACGCGGCTCGGCGACTGGCGCCTGCCTTTCCGCGGCAAGGCCTACTTCGTGCGCGAGCTCGACGCCTGGGTGGGACTGTCGGACCAGCTAGGGTACATCGGCGTTTGCGAGGTCATCTCAGTCGATGGCCTCCGTACAGGTCCTCCACCCTGCACCACCGTCAGGGAAAGGGTGTACAGCAACCTCTCTAAGAGGTACCGAACTGCCATCCTCACTTACATGGGCAACGCCGAGTTCTGCCTCCTCGAGACCGTGACGCGCAAGGGCTACGAAAATTACACTTTCGCCGACGACATTGACCCAAAGATGCTGCTTCGCCTAGCAACATTCCGCGTCGAGCGCCAGCGCAACCGTGAGCTTCGGGCGGTGATCATGGGCACCAGGGTTTACAAGTGGCCTCATAGGGAGATAGTACAAACTACACCTACTGCTTTCTGGATTAGCCAAGATGATTAGGACCTAGTACTAGTTAACATTAGCTGGACCTCGTACTACATGCGAACTCCATTGCACACTGAAATAAAAGGCTAATTTTAAATGGTTTAATAACAAAAAAATAATTCATAGGGATTTCATTGCGTCTAGAGATATTACATGGAGAAGAATAATTCATAGGGATTTCATTGCACACTCAGGAATCCTTTCAATTTGACTCTTATGAATTAGAGTGTGGAAGGGGTTATTGACGCCTGGAGAAGATGTCCTTGAAGCTAGGAAGTGACGTGGGACCTTTTTTCCGGTGCTTATCCGCGCGCTTCTCTTTGGGTTGAATGGATTTGCCTCCACTCCGATACTTGCGACGGTGGCGCGCGGGTATACACGCGGGTCTTCCTCTACTTCATCTTCAGCATCACTCTCGACTTCTTCCTTCAACTTGGGGTTCTGAGGATCATCTTCCAAAGGCTCCTTGCCCTTGTTGTTGTTGGAGACCATGTCACTTCTAAAACTGAGAGCAAATCCTGGCAGAAACAACTCGAACGAAAACACGACGAAAAGACAATATACGGACCACGGGGATCCGGGAGATTATATAGCAAATAGTTTTACAACAAAAGGAAGGTACGAGAGAGAAACCGGGTCGGAGAAGGGCTCCGAGGCGCCCTCCCCACGTGGCGGCGCGGCCAGGGGTGGGCCCGCGCCACGGCATGGGGAGGTGCCCTCGGGCACCTTTTCCTACCCGTTTCGATCTCGTAATTTTCCATATTAAATAAAAATAACAAAAATATCTTTTAGAAAGTTAAACGCGAACTTTTTCTTACTAAAACTGTTACCTATTTGAAAACAGACTCTGCAGTTCCATCAATTTGCTTTTTAATAAAAGTTTCCGGAGTTACCACTCAAATAACATCAACATCTTCATTATAAGAGTCTCCAGAAATATAATGTTAAGTGTTTGCCCATTCACCACTTGTGTAGCATTATCTTTTAGTAAAGCAATCTTTAGTCCACAATGAAAAAAGGTCCTTCCCATTTTGAGAGTAATTTTCCTGCAAAAAATTTGAGACGAGACCGATACAATAGAACTTTCTCACCAACATTAAACTCTCTCTTAATGATTCTTCTATCATGCCATTTCTTAACTTTCTCCTTAAAAAGTATAGCATTTTCATAAGCTTCACTTCTCCATTCATCTAAAGAACTTAATTGGAGTAACCTTTTCTTACTAGCAAGTTTAAAATCTTTATTAAGTTCTCTCACTACCCAATAAGCTTTGTGTTCTAATTCCAAAGGTAAGTGACAAGCTTTCCATAAACCATTTTATAAGGAGACATACCCATAGGATTTTTATAAGCAGTTATATAAGCCCATAAAGCATCTTTTGACTTACCAGCCCAAATTTTTCTAGATTTATTAACAGTCTTTTGCAAGATAGATTTAATTTCTCTATTTGATAATTCTACTTGCCCACTAGTTTGAGGATGATAAGCTGAAGCAATTATATGATTAACACCATATTTAGCAAGGGTCTTTCTAAAACCACCATGAATAAAATAAGAACCTCCATCAGTCATAAGATATCTAGGCACACCAAACCTAGGGAAAATAATATCTAAAAGCATTTTTAAAGAGGTCTCACCATCAACAATTTTTGTAGGTATGGCTTCTACCCACTTAGTAACATAATAAACAGCAACAAGTATATGAGTATTACCTTATGAAGGAGGGAAAGGACCCATGAAGTCGAATCCCCAACAATCAAATGGTTCAATAACAAAAGAATAATTCATAGGGATTTTATTGCGTCTAGAGATATTACCAACTCTTTGACATTCATCAAAAGATAAAGTAAACTTCCTTGCATCTTTAAAGAGAGTTGTCCAATAAAAACCCGATTGTAGAACTTTTTGTGTAGTTCTATCTCCAGCGGGATGTCCTCCATAGGCACTACCATGACATTTTCTCAATATCTCTTGTTGTTCATATTCTGGAACACATATTTGCATAATTCCATCCACTCCTTCTTTATATAAGTGTGGGTCATCCCAAAAATAATGCCTCAAGTCATAAAAGAATTTCCTGCTTTGTTGAGCTGAAAAGGTTGGAGGCAAGTACTTGAAAACAATAAAGTTAGCATAATCAGCATATCAAGGACTATCTCGCAAGCTCACCTTTATTGCAGCCAATTGTTCATTTGGAAAACTATCATTTACATGTATAGGATCATAAGCAATGTTTTCCAATCTAGACAAATTATCAGCAACAGGATTATCAGCACCTTTCTATCTACAATATGCAAGTCAAACTCTTGTAAAAGCAGCACCCATCTAATAAGCCTAGGCTTTTAGCATCTTTCTTTTCCATAAGGTACTTAATAGCAACATGATCAGTATGGATAGTAACTTTTGAATCAACAATATAAGGTCTAAACTTGTCACAAGCAAAAACTACAACTAGAAACTCTTTTTCAGTAGTAGCATAATTCTTTGGAGCCGAATCCAGAGTCTTAGTAGCATAATGAATAACATTCAATTTCTTATCTACTCGCTGTCCAAGAACAACACCTACAGCATAATCAGTAGCATCACACATGATTTCAAAAGGTAAATTCCAATCAGGTGGTTCAACAGCAGGAGCAGTAATTAAAGCATTTTTCAAAGTTTCAAAAGCTTCCTTACAATCATCATCAAAAACAAAAGGTACATCTTTTTGGAGAAGATTAGTAAGAGGTTTTGAAATCTTAGAGAAATCTTTGATAAACCTTCTATAAAAACCAGCATGACCAAGAATACTACGAATACCTTTGACATCCCTAGGATAGGGCATTTTCTCAATTGCTTCAACTTTAGCTCTATCAACTTCAATACCTCTTTCAGAAATTTTATGTCCAAGAACAATTCCTTCATTAACCATAAAGTGGCATTTCTCCCAATTAAGAACAAGTTAGTTTCCTCACATCTCTGCAAAACTTTATCAAGGTTTCGCAAACAGTTATCAAAAGAATTTCCATAGACGGAAAAATCGTCCATGAATACCTCCACAATCTTTTCACAAAAACCATGAAAAATAGCAGACATGCATCTTTGAAAAGTAGCAGGAGCATTACATAAACTGAAAGGCATACACCTATAAGCATAAGTTCCATAAGGACAAGTGAAAGTAGTTTTCTCTTGATCTTTAGCTCTAACAGCAATTTGTGAAAACCCAGAATAACCATCAAGAAAGCAAAAATGAGTGTTCTTAGATAACCTCTCTAACATTTGATCAATAAAAGGTAAAGGGTAATGATCTTTCTTAGTAACCTTATTAACTTTCCGAAAATCAATGCATATTCTATATCCTACAACTACTTTTGAGGGATAAGCTCATCATTATCATTTGGCACAACATTAATTCCTCCTTTCTTAGGAACACAATGCATAGGACTTACCCATTTACTATCAGCAATAGGATAAATAATACCAGCTTCAAGGAGTTTAGATACGTCATTTCTTACCACATCCTTCATTTTAGGAATTAGACGACGTTGATGTTCAACAACAGGCTTTGCATCATCTTCCATATTGATGGCCTGTTGGCATATAGAGGGAGAAATCCCTTTTAAATCATCAAGAGTGTATCCAATAGCCCTCGGTGTTTCCTCAATATTTCCAATAATCTTTCTTCTTCAAAGACTGAAAGCTTAGAACTAATATTAACAAGATATGTTTTCTTATCATCAATATAAGCATATTTAAGCTTATCAGGTAAAGGTTTTAAATTGAAAACATGATCCTCTTTGGTGGTGGCGTGGTACCCAAATCTTCAACAGATAGATTATGTGTAAGGATAGGTTGACAAAGGAAATTTTCGTCAAGCTCATTCCTCTCTTCCCTAAAGACTTCACTTTCATGATCCTCCAGGTGTTGCTGCAAAGGATCGTTAGGAGCAAGAGCAATAGATGCAAGTTGTTCAACTCTAAAATCTTCATTAGGTAATTCAGTTTCATAAGGAGTTTTAGCAAATTTTGAGAAATTAAACTCATAAGATTCACCAGCAAATTTAGTGAAGATTTTCTCTTTCTTACAATCTATAACAGCACCACAAGTATTCAAGAAGGGTCTACCAAAAATGATAGGACAAGTTTTATTAGCAGCAGAACCAAGTACCAAAAAGTCAGCAGGATATTTAATCTTACCACATAAAACTTCCACATCTCGAACAATACCAATAGGAGAGATAGTTTCTCCATTAGCTAGCTGAATAACCACATCAATCTCTTCAAGTTCACAAGAACCAATTTCATGCATGATTTCCCTGTAAAGCTCATAAGGAATAGCACAGAAACTTGGACCAATATCACATAAACCATAATAGCAATGATCGCCTATTCTAACAGAAAGCAAGGACACTAGTTTTCCTAGATTTACTAGGATGTGATACAATATTAGAAGCATATTCACAAAGATGATGTGCCATCTTCTACACTTTCAGTTACAAGATCTTTAATTATCGCTACAGAAGGTTCAATAGTTATTTGCTCATCAGGTTCTATAGGTTTCTTTGCACTTTTGTTGACCACACTAGTTATAACAGAATGTTCCTTCACTTTAGCAGGAAAAGGAATTTTTTCAATATAAGCTTCAGGAAGAATGTGATCAACAATATTAACTTCAATACTTCTACCTATAGGCAAATCCGTTTTATCTTTTCTAAGGCTCATGATATTTATTAAAACTCTTCTTAGGCATTTCGAAATAGGAAGAAAAAGCTTTATAAAAATTTGCAACAACTTGAGAGTCAAGACCATAAACAACACTCATATTTTGAAATTTGTCAGTACCCATAAAAGTTTTAATGCATTCATAATCATACTTTATACCTGACTCTCTACCTTTGTCGTTCTCCCATCCTTCAGTATTCTCCTGAATCCGGTCAAGAAGGTATGTTTAAACTCTTCTTTATTGTGTGTGAACGATCCAGATCATCCAGCAAAGTTTTATCTTGAAAAGAGAGCCTTGCATATAAATTATCAATAATGACATTACCAGGAAGCTCATGGATGGAACATTTGAGCATTAATGACTTCAATCTCCCCACGCTTGGGCAATACTCTCTCCATCATGAGGCCAGAAATTATATATAAGATTCCGATCTTGGTGAATTTCACTTGGAGGATAGAATTTAGAATAAAATAGAGGCACAATTTCCTCCCAACTAAGAGAACGACCATTTTTCAGCAGTTTGTACCATTTTGCAGCCCTACCAATCAGTGATATAGAGAATAGTTTCTTCTTAACTTCATCCATTGAAATACCTGCACACTTGAATTAATTCATGTAAAAACAGCAAATGATCTCCAGGATGGACAGTTCCATCCCCTTCATAACGGTTATTCGTAACACGTTCAATAATTTTCATAGGTATTTATATAGCATAACCTGCTCAGCTCGCGCCTCATCTACTACCTTTACAGTAGTAGTAGATTTTCCAAATAGGAATTCAAGATAAGACCTCTCCATAATAAAATATAGCAGCAGGCAGAAATAAAAACAACATGTACAGTAAATGTTTCCCTTACCAGTTCCACTTACCAATAGCGCTTCACTCCCCGGCAACAGCGCCAGAAAATAGTCTTGATGACCCACAAGTATAGGGGGTGTATCGTAGTACTTTCGATAAATAAGAGTGTCGAACCCAACGAGGATCAGAAGGTGTTGACAAGCAGTTTTGATGAAGGATTTACTGTAAATACTCAGAGACAAGTTTTTAGGGGTTTTTGATATAGCAGATAAATAAAATACAAATAAATAGAATGCAGTAATAATAATTGCAGCGAGTGGCCCAATCCTTTCTACAGAAAAGGACAAGCCAGTAGGTTTACTTATGATGACCAAACGTTCTTGAGGACACGGGAATTTAGTCTAGTGCTTTCGCTTCATATAGTTGATTAATCTTCATTGTTTTGATATGTGTTGTGTCGGTGAACCTTTGCTAATGCACCGCCCTTCCTAGGACTAATGCATACTTGTGATTATACCCCTTGCAAGCATTCACAAATACAAGAAAGTAATTAAGATAAATCTAACCACAGCCTTAAACACTGAGATCCTGATATCCCTCATGCATCGATATACCAACGGGGGCTCAGGTTGCTGTCACTCCGGCAACCCCACAATTAATAAACGAATACACAATGCATTCCCCTAGGCCCATAAAGGTGAAGTGTCATGTAGTCGACGTTCGCATGACACCACTAGAAGAATAACACCACAACTTAAATATCAAACCATTAAATATTACTCAACATAATTCACTACTAACATTTAGACTTCTCCCATGTCCTCAAGAACTTAACGAACTACTCACAAGACATCATATAGATCATGATCAGAGGTGATATAATGATGAATAACAATCTGGACATAAACCTTAATTCAACGGTTTCACTCAATAGCATCAACCACAAGTAGTAATCAACACCGGGAAAGTTTCCCCTAAGAAATACACAAGATTCAACTCTAGATGTTACAGCGGAACGGAGTGGAGCGGTGGAGATGATGGTGTCGGCGGTGGAGATGATGGTGATGATGATCCCAATGAAGTCCAGCTCGATGACGGTGACGATGGCGATGATTTCCCCCCTCAGGGAAGGAATTTCCCCTACAGATTTCTCCCTGCCGGAGAGCTTTTCTCTCTCTGGTGTTTTCCGCCTCGTGGAGGTGGGGAATATTTCCTCGATGATCCTCCTCGTGTTAGGGTTTCCAAGGGATGAAGTAAGCGAAGGGGCGTCGGTTGAGGTGGGCCTGGGCTACCTCCCCACGTGGCGGCGCGCCAGGCTAGGGGGCCGCGCCATGCATGGTATGGGGAGGGCTCATGGTGGCCCACCTTGGCCACCCCTTTTGGCTCCCTCCGGCATCTGACAAAATAGGAGGTTCTGTATAATTTCCGTCAATTGTTGATCTTCAGAACTACTGTATCTTGACGGTGCTTTTTCCAGCAGAATCCTGACTCCGGTGATTAATTCTCCAATTATCATGAAACATGCAAAATAGGTAAAATAACATAAGTATCATCTATAATTATGAAATATATCAACGAATAACAGTAAATTATGATATAAAATAGTGATGCAAAATGGACGTATCATCGCCCGAGCGCGTCGCCGTCATCGGCCCTGGCCGACAGCCGGGGCTAGGCTTTCGCCCGGCGATGTGTCGCAAAACCGACCGACCGCCCGACAGGGACCGACCAGACCATCATCTCCGCTTGCTGGAACCACCGTGACACTCATATCACGGCAGGGAGCATGTCGACCACGGCCGACCCGCGGCCGCAAATCCGGGGCCGCCGCCCCGACTTTCCTCGTCCCTGGCCTCGCCCCTGCCACAGCAAGGGCGCAACACCGCCGCCCTCACCTCCTCAACGCCGGAGAAGCTGCACCCAGCGCCGGCCCTCGCGGCGCAGATGTGGCACGCACAGGCCCATCCCACCTGGCACTGCCGCCTAGCACGCCTCTCGGCCGTGCCTCGCGCCGCACGCCCGCTCCTCCGCCGCGGGGCCACAACCAAGCGCATGCCCGCGCCTCTGCAGCCCCGGCGAAGCCGGCCCTCCACCCGCGTGGCCGGGCCCGCTCCGCCCCGCAACCGGCACAAGGGCCCCGGATCCGCCACCCCGCATCCGCTGCGGTCCTGGAGCCGCCGCTCCGGCTTGCCAACACCGGCGAGGCGTCGTCGCCGCCCCAGTCGGGGCCGACGCCTACCAGCGCGAGGACAGCGAAACAACCCCCCGGCGTCAGTTATGTGACGGCGGGGAGGCCGCCACCGCCGTGGCGTGGAGGCTGGCGGCGGCAGCGGCGGGGAGAGGTGGGAGGGGGAAGGGTGGCGACGGCGCGGCGGTAGCCCCCGGTGCCGCCTGGGAGTGACACGGAGGGGTCGGGGGAAGGAAAGGGGATGAAATTTCAAACATAGGAGTATTTCAGCCTCACTTACATGGGCAACGCTAAGTTCTACCTCCTTGAGAACGTGACGCGCGAGGGCTACGACATTGACACCAACAACATGCTGATGATGCTGCTTCGCCTGGCAACCTTCCGCGTCGAGCGTCGGTGTGACCGTGAGCTTCGGGCGGTGAACATGCGCACCATGATTTACAAGTGGCCTAACTGGGAGAGAGAAAGCCATCCACCTACTTTTCTGGGTTACCCAAGATGATTAGCACCTATACTAAGCTGGACCTAGTGCATGTTAATTCCTTTGGCACATTGAAATAAAAGTTAGCTAGTGGAAGGGCGGGAGATGACGGTCATAGAAGCCGTGTATAATAATGGCAAGCAATTTCTTGAAAAAAACTCCATTGGCACATCATCGTTTGTCTTTTCCGTGCCAACCACAGTGGCACAAATTGTTTTGAATAGTTTATTTTTATTATTGAGAACGGTATGATTTGAAGATGATTAATCGAGGTTGTGTACGCGTGGGCACTGTCAATGTGGGTAGCAAATGAGACACAGATTTATACAGTTTGAGACGCGGGAAACATCGTCCGGTAATATCCCTACGTGATGTTTGTGTCAAGATCTTATTCCGTATGTGCATGGTGTGGTATTTGCCGTATGAGGCGGCTCCTCTCCTGTCTTGTCTGTGTGTATTGACCGTGCCCTTATGGGTCACCTTGCCCTTCTTATATAGGTGGAAGCAGCCGGCTTACATGTAGAGTCTTAATTGGATATCAACTAATCTCCTTCTGTTACAAGTCGGCAAGGTGTTGTGGCGGCATGCAGGGCCACCTCTTGATGTGGGTACCCGTGCCCCATATCCAGGACACACATAGTACATTCGAGTTTCAATAGCATATTCGAATTTAGACACAACAACCTCTAAAGAGACACTTTGATCACCAATGTGTGTAAATGCGGGATATACTAATATTAATTTTATTTAACAGCGTTGGTAATGGAAACTTAATAATTTCGAGGCAATCCAAATCCTTAAAACTACTTATGTTTACCCTCAAACGGGTTTGTAGTATTTTTGTGGGGTATTTAGTAATGATTGTCTCACATAAAATTGTGGGGCACCACATTTCGTTAGAAAACTCATGGGGAGTACTCTGATGTTTTAAGTCACTAGAACTTGGTTTCATGAAAACTACTACCTCCGTGTCAATTAATAAGGTGCACACGCATTTCAAGACGAAGTTTGACCGAAAATTTTGAGCATAAATATGTTGATTATAGTCTACATAATTAGTATCATTGGATTCATATTGAAAAACACTTTCTAATGATGATACTTTTCTACCAATAATATTTATATGTTTGGAGTAATTCTTGGTCAAACAAAAAACACGTAAAACGAGGACACCTTACTTACTGGAATGAGAGAGTAGCTAGCATGGTGGCTTGGTCACTTGGATCTCAATTTCTGGTGCAAATGCGAAATTCTTCTTAAATAAAACAAATAAAAACTCACGAAATCTTATAGCCTCTAACCTACTAGTGGACCAAAGCATAATCAAGAGATCTTTATATATTGACCTACCGGAGGACCAGGACTTCATGTCAATCAACCAAGTCCTTATAAGGACCAGGACTTTCATGGGCAAAAGATCAATATGTGTTTTTCATTTTGCTTATTTATCCAGAAATAATGTAATAGCAGCCACTCCCAACGTTGTTTTTTTGTATCCACATTAGGAATTTATTATTTTGATAGTATGGGCATGGAAGACACTAGGAATTGCAAAAGGATAATTGGGATTACAATGTCTATTGTCTTGATAAGTCTGCCGCCTTGAATTCTTGTTATATGAGCAACCAAACTACGTCATGTAGCTTCCATCCAATGGAGTAGTAGTTCGTAATGTTTGTATACCGCTAGTATTCCATAATGTCTAATCGAAGTGGGAGTTGAGTGGATCATAACATTGAAGGCTAGTACAGCATCTCTTGTGTGAGGTTTAAGCGGCGCACACGAGTGCGGAGGTGCATGGTAATATGAATATCTTTTTCTTAGTGCAAACGGAAACATCTTTAGTTCTTATCTTGTTTGTTTTGAAAAAAGTCCGCAGTCGAGGCAGCAGGAGAACGCTGCTTATGATATATGGTTGCTCATGTCATAGCTGTTGTACAAAACAAGGTTCTCTTGTTCTTATTTTGTGCTCCGGTCAATTGTTTGCTTGTCCGAGATCCCCATTTGTTCATATGTTCATGTCTACACTTTTATTAAAGTTACTCCCTTCATCCCAAAATATAAGGCACGCTATTTTTTTGCTAGTCTTCGCTGCTAGTCTAGAATGTATAAATGATATCCTTCGAATCACGTTGCAAAATTCTTTCATTTTATATATTTCTATAATAATATTATGGTCGTATTATAAGTATAAATTATGGTCAAAGTGGACGTCTTTGACCAGCAAAATTAAAGCGTGTCTTGTATTTTGGAATGGAGGGAGTATGTGTCATCTAACTGCCGTGTCTCAAGGCCAGTGGGTTACGGCTAGGGGTCCGGCCGGCCGACGATCCGATCGGCCGAGCTGGCAATCAACTAAGGGCCTCTTTGGATTGCAGGATTTTGAAAATGTAGGAATAGGAAAAACGTAGAATTGAAATGTCATGTAAACTGGATTCCTATAGGATTTTGAAACGCAAGAATTTTGCAACGGGTGTCTTTGGATCATGCAAATTGAACACAGGAATTTGAAGAATTGATGAGAGAGAGTAGATAGAGATAGAGTAAAACTTCATTGGAGTTCGCCTAGGAAAATTAAAATGAGGTTTAAGCTCATGTAGAGAATCCTATGTAATTAGGATAATAGGAATTGATTCCATATGAATTTGATGGTCCCAATCCTATGATGCAAAGGGCCTCCATAAAAAACATTCCTTAGGATTCAAACCCTCCAAAGTTTTCATGGAAATCCTACAATCCAAAGAGGGCCTAAACCACGCACTATCGACCACGATCGCAGTCAAGTTGCTCTAGTTATGTGACCAAAATATTATGTACTTTACCGAACTGCGTGAGTTTTTGTTTATCATCGGTTTTTTGGGGTCATCACCTTTTTTTTTGTTACGCTACGTTTCTACTACGTTGCAGGGCAGCATTGCTAGTTTACGCACGCGTGAGTGATCACGCGGTTCCCGACCGGCGCACGTGGCCGTTCTGGCGCCTCCGTGGCCGAAGACGAGCTCAGCCCTGCCTCATCCGGTGACCTAACCGTCTGACTCTGTCGCCCGCGGCCTGCAGCGAGTCAGGACGTCTCGCTCGCTCATATCTTTCGCGCTGGAGTGCATGTAGATCTCAGCCCTGCCTCATCCGGTGGCCTAACCGTCTGACTTTGTCGCCCGCGACCTGCAGCGAGTCAGGACGTGCTCGCTCATATCTTTCGCGCTGGAGTGCATGTAGATCTCCCTAGCGAGAAACCATTGAGGCTGCGACCTAGCCAGTCACCTCACAAGAGGAGCTCCTATATGTCCCACTCAGGCGTCTAGGTCGCCTCAAGCAACTCCTTCATGGGAACGAAAAACACAGTTGGTCTTCTTCTTTAGCACAATATTTAAAAAAATCTTTATCTGTACAAAATTGAAAACTAAACGTCTTTCAAAATCATAAACTTGACCTTTTTCAAATCTGAACAATGTTTAGAATTTCAATATTTTTCTCAAAATCTGAATTTTTTACTTGAACATTTTTCAAATTTGAACAAAATTCAGAAGTCGGTCGTTTTTAAAAATCAAGATTTTTTACAAAAATGTGAACAATTTTCAAATTTGAACAATTTTCAAATTTGAACAATTTTTGAATTTCTACATTTTTTTCTTATATGGATAGTTTAAAAATCTGAACAATTTTCAAAAACCTAAAACTTTTTCCGAATTCTAAAAGTTTTTCCCAAAAAACAAAACATACAATAAAGAAAACAAGATATAAGGAAAAGAAAAGGAAATCGAGAAGAAAGAACAGAGAAAAGTGCACCGAATGGGCCTGCCCATAGGCTGGATCCATTAGGGTTTACCATCAGAATTATCAGCGGCCACCCGTGGCACACTCGTTTTTCTTCTGTTTTTTTCTACGCTCACGTTGAACACTCTTTTAGTTTACCTTGTATTCTATGAAAAATAATGATATTTATTTAGAAAGTTTTAACCACTATTGAAAATGTTCAAATGACTAAATATTGTTCAAGTTTTGAAAGGTGTTCAAGCTACCAAAAAAATTTGTCACGCATACGCATTTTACAAGAATGTTCATACTATTTTACAAAAATCTTTAGGAAACTATATGTGGTATCTGCCCTTAATTTGCTTTACGCCTTTCCTTCCTTCACACTATATTATTATTATGAATATATTACCGATTATTTTTTCTTTAAACGAATTTTCACACAATAAACTTGACGAATAAAATTAAAGGTGAACCTTTTTTTATTCGGGTCTAATTTGAAAGGTTTTAACCACAGAACAAATTCGAAAAGCCTTCATATGCATAATCGAGAAGTCTTGATAGTGATAAGAAAGGTAAGGTTCGGGTTTAATGCGAGCCAATGAACAATATACCAAAATTAAGGAACCGAATTAGGTTGAATAGCAATATTAATGAACCAAAAAGTTAACGTGAAACAAAAAATATGAACAAAAAAGAATTATTTTTGGCTAAACTAATTGGTGAAACTTAATAGTAACCAAAAAATAAGAGAGGTGAAAAGGAACTTAACTTCGGTAAAAAAGTGTAAAAAACCCAAAGATATTGGCGAACCTACACATAATAGTAAACCGAAAAGAAACTAAACTTTAGCTGAACCAGAAGTTATAATGAACCAAAAATTCTAGTCAACTAAAATGCTGGTGAACCGAAAGTAGTAGAGAACCAAAAAAGAAACTAAAATTCCAGTAACCAAAAAAAATAGTGAACCAAAAGTGCCAATAAACCGAAATGATAGTAAACCAATAATGTCGATCAATCGGAAACGTTGGTGAACAAAAAATTCCGGGGAACCAAACATGCCTATTGTAAGGACCCCTCAGACCGAAGTCCGAAAAGTCCACGATATGTAAAAAGATCACGATCCCAATGATCAGTGCATCACAATCACATAACCAACATGGTATCAGGAGTTACATCATTCAAGTTGTTCAACAGAAGACAACCCACACAGTTGACCGGTGACAGCTAAGCGGCGTAGTCATCGGCATACTCTTCCTCCTCGGCGTAGACCTCCTCTCCGAAATCTAGACATTTGAATATCCAGGTTACAGCCAAATAAGTACATTGACGTACTCGCAAGACCACCTCAAGGCTTAAGTTTTCATGGTAATGCAAATAAAGTGGTTTTCGAAAACTGGGGCAGCTGCTATATAGTACTATAAGGCTTAATTTTCATAAACGATGCTTTTCAGCATAGAGAATACGACATATCTATATCTTTGTTAAAAAGAACATTTAGAGATAAAATTCTCCTTTGTAGAGATAGCAGGAACCATTTCCACATCTTTGTAAAACATTTTGTAAAACCTTTCAAAAGCACTTGGTGGGGGATACCCCTTTTTATTTCCTCGAGATCAGACTGCGTTGTCTCCCCGAGACCAACCATCTTCTTATAAAATGCCGTACCTCCCACGTACCATCTTGCTCCTTCTCATTTGTCCGAAACAGAAAATTTCTTCTTTCCCCAATCGCCCAGTGTGGCCTTTGCAACCGTCCATAACCGCGGACACGGCTATTCGATTAGTTTTACACTCTGCAGAGGTGGTGCACTTTCACCACACCAAACGGTCATTACACCGTGTTCAGCCACGGCCCACCATACTGGAGTATGTGGGGGTTCGGATAACCAGATCAAATCTTTCCCTAATCTACTCTAGTACAGAGGACTCCCGCTAGGTTTGTTCCCCTCGACACCGCCACGACAGGGGACCCAACGTGTTCAGCCACGGCTCCACTAGACCCCTGGTCTTTCTTGGGATGCCACACCGCCACGACAGGGGACCCAACGTAATCGTTCGGCTGCGGGTCGCTCCGCTTGTGCATTGTCTCATACTGACAACAAGCCGACTTAGAGGGCCTCGCCCTTATAGAGTATGAGATACTCCGTACTAAAATAGACAAGCTTCTAGCTAAGGCTTACCCATATCAGATAGTGTGGTTGCACGGGTTAATTAATCGGGCGGCAGCAGGGACTTCATAAAACAAACCTCCATCTCCGACTGCTCCCAGCAGCTCGGGTTTTCACAAATCCACCGAATGCTCCCAGCACTTCGGGTTTTCATAAACTTCTTCATTTGCTCTCAGCAGCATGGGTTTTATAAAACACTTTCTCGCCGATCGCTCCCAGGGACTCGGGTTTTTCGTCCTAAAACATTTTATCAAAAAATAGGCTCCCATCCTAAAGTTTTGAGATGAGGGTATACAGATATACTACTAGAAAATATTATCTTCTTGATAGCGCCTTCAGAAGAAGACTTCTCAAGTAAACACTTATCTTTATAAAACCAATTATAAACTAGTAGATATAACTTTGGCCAGACAATAATTTTTGAAAATAGTTTTGGGGTGACAAAGTGTCACATAAGAGATAAAACATGCATTATTTTAGTTTGAAGACAAAACATGCTTTGAACAAATAGTAGGATTATAGTAGGGTGTTGAGGTGGCTTGCCTTGCTCAGCAAAGTGACCCTGGTCTCGTTCTTCTTCGTAGACCTGCTCAGCTTCCACGTATTGTTCCTCCTCTTGCGGTGCTAGGAAACCGGAAAGTTAAACGTAACTACCGTCAATTCTAAGAAGCGGGTTGACAACAATCTAAAGTAATCAAACAAATAATATAACAAGCATTACAACACCTAAACAGTCTCTGTATAGAAATCTTAAGACAAATCTAATCACAAACAATCGAGACAAACACTCAAAGTGGACTTTCATTAGCAACAAAGTTGTTGTTTTGGGGAAAAATCCACCAATCCTAAAATAATGTTTCTAAAATTAAACCCTTTTGACACAGTACTTCTGTGAGTCATACTAAACTCTAGGAATTGGATTTGCATAAAAAAATAACACCAAATGGGATCTAAAATTCCTACAAGTGCTTCTAGTCTCATCACAAACATGGCCACAACTCCTGTTTTACGAAGCTCCTGCATGCAAGACTGGACTCTACAAAAAGATATGAATTTTATCTTTCTATACCAATTGGATTCACTCAAAAAGGATACTCCTAGCTCACGATATCCTAGAAAGAGTGAAAATCAAACATTCTACAAGATTAAACATGCATCTCATACAAATTTTTATTTTTCAACAAAACATGCTCTGCATGCTTGAGAAAACCTCAGAGCACTAAAAATACTTATGACTAACATGCAACCACGGATATACAACAGAGGAATTAATCTAAGCACATCTAAATAACAGAAACTGAAAAAGGTAAAAACGTCGGCTAAAAAAAAGGCCGCGCCTGGGCCAGATCTGGCCAAGGCCAGCACCGATCCGCCGCGCGGGCGAGATGGGCCGGCCCATCTGCGCGCGGGAGCGCGAGACCAGTTTTGAACTGGGCCGTTGATCTCACGATCAATGGCTCGCAGTCACCGTTCCTGACGCGACGCGCGCGACGGCGGCCTCGGAGCAGAGATGAACAGTGACGACGGGCGGCTCACCTAGAGCGTTTGCATGCGGCGTCGGAGGGCTGCAGACGGTGGGGGGTCGAGGGAGAGGCTTGGGCAAAGACGGCGTCACCAGAGATGGCCGGACTCCATGGCTGCGGCGGCGAGCTCCTCTACAGGTCTGGGCAAATAAGGAGGCGGGGAGGGTTAGGTCTAGGCAGGGGAGTTCCTAGGGCCAAAAATGGCGACGAAAGATGGAGTAAAACGACGACAAGGCCGAGTTTCGTCGGCGGCGACCTCGGGCTTCCTCCGACATTCACAGGCAGCAGAGAGCTCGGGGATGAGCAGGGCTTCGTGGGGAGGGTGGAGAGGTGAGGTGTGCGTGCTCTGGGGGGACAGGGGAGTGAATGGGGAGGTCGGGGTCGGGTGAGGGACGGGTTTCACCCTTTCTAGGGTTTTCGGACAAGGGGACGAGTTGGGGTGACGTGGGGCGCGAGCAGAGGCTAGCTGGGGCGATGGAGGACCAGGCAGGGGCCAGGGGGTCGGGGTGAGGTGTTCTGGCCAGTGAGGAGAGGGGGGAGTGATCATCCATTGGGCAAGGAAGAAAATGAGAGAAGAAGAGTGGTGGAGAGGGGGATGGGGGGCTGACTTGTGGGGTCAAGCTGACTAGGGTGCTCTCCCTGGGCAGAGAGGTGAGATTGGGTGAGAGAGGGGTCGAGTTAGGTGGGTTTTAGGGTTAAAAGGCTAACACTAAAAGAATTACTAACACTACTAACCAAGTCTAAACTAAACCAACACAAGGAACTAAACACACCCAAGTGTGTGATGACATCAAAGAGGTGCTGGCTAAAAAGAGTGAAGAAAGAATTTTAAAAACATCACAAGAGGTGAAAAATGACCAAATGTCACTGTTTTGAGTAGCCCTAAACACACCGATGGATATATGCTACAACAAGCTCTAAAGAGGGCAAACAATGCACAACCAAGAATTATGAGGTTCAGTGAGCAAGAGTTTTAAGTTGCATGTCAAGATGACACAAGGGTTGCTTAATCTAGGGCTCTAGATTGGCTAAGTTTTAACAAACCAAAAGATCAAAATCTTAAAATTTAAACTAGAGGAATTTTTACAAAAGTGCTACTAAAAGTTTTTCAAGCAAGACTGTCAACTTAAGAAAACAACTAAGACAACCAAGCAAGAGTTGACTGAAACAAAAAAAAGTTTTGCTATTTTGGAAAATCCTGGACTAACACCACAATTCTAAGTCCAAGAAAATTGGGGTGTTACACCGATAAAAAAAAATAATGAATCAAAAATAATAGTCAACCGACATTTTTCATAAATCGAAATATTAATGAACCCAAAATGTCGATGATTCGAAAATGTCGATGAACCAAAAAAGGAAATAAATTTCCGGTGAACGAAAAGCAATAGTGAAACTAAAAGGATTTGAAATTCTAGTTAACCAATTGTAATAATGAACCAAAAATACCGGTAAACCAAAATAGTAATCAACGAAAAAATCGGTGAAGAAAAGAATGGGGACCGAAAAGGAACTAAATTCCGGTGAACCAAAAATAATACTGAACCTAAATATCGAAAAACCTAAAAAAATACTGAACCGAGAAGGAACTAAATTTCGGTGTTTAAAAAAGCGTAGACAATGCTAACAACTTATTCACAGGTCCAAAAAATGTCCACGGAGTTCTAGAGAATAAACGTTAAAGCTTTGAAAATGCTTGACAGTTCGAGTAAATATTAGCAATCAGTGACAAGCCACAAGCGCCAATCGCACGCTCGCGCCTGTTTCTTTTTGTTTTACATTTTATTTAAAACAAGAATGATTTTCATCCAATAAAAATCAAGGGTGAACCAAAAGATTTCTACTCACAGCTCTACTTTGGAAGCTTTCACCAAAGAAAAAATTGGAGAAGACTTCACACATGTAGAGCTTAATTGGAAAGCCTTGATAGTGATAAGAGAGATTAGGTTGGGTGTTTAATCAAAAAAGTGGGAGAGCCAAAATAAAAAATGTGAACCAAATTGACGAACCAAATAAGAGTGAACCGTAAATAATATGAACCAAACGAATTAACGTTGACTGAAGAAACGTATGAAACAAAATACAAATAACAAAAATTTGACCGAACTAATTTGGTGAACTGTAATAAACGAACCAGAAATAAAATGAACAAAGTGAAAATGAACTAAAAATTGGTTGACCATAACTAATAGTGAACCCAAATACCGGTGAACCACATATAATAGTGAACTAAAAATGTTGGTGAACCATAAGTAATAGTGAGCCGAAAATAACAGTGATCCGTAAATCAGGTGAACCGCAAACAATAGTGAACCGAAAGTGATGGGGAAGAGCACATGTTCCACATCGGCGTCCCCCAGTTGTTCGCTGGGTGTGCTCCTCCGGCACAGGCTGCACGCGGCTCCTCGTCGGTGGGCTGCAGTGCCACCCGTGAGGGAGGCGACTGTCCTGCATCGTTGACTGGTATGCGGCCGTGTATGTGGCCGCATCCGGCGTGGCAAGAGTATTCCAGCGGTGGTATTCCCGCAGAGAGGGGTCGGCGACACGTAGGACCAGGAGCGGAAAAAACACGCCTCGTGGGGATCGAGGAGCCGAAGCTACCATGGCTCACTGCCACCGGTGAACGAGGGTGGTCGAAGGACCACCAACGAGGGACGGCGGTGTTGCGGTGGCTTTGAACTCTAGGTGAGGGGCGGAGCCGATGCCGCGAGCCAGTGCAATGTAGTGGAGTGGAACGAGGTAGGTCGTGGGTTTGTGATGCTATACCTGAGACTTTTTTACACAAATATTCATTCGGCGAGCCATTGGGACATGTTTTGGGGCCTGCAGATAGATGAGATGACGAGGATGTGGTACCCTTGGAGTTGCCTTAATGATGCTGAAAAAAAAGGAAAATAGAGTTGTCCCATTTTTTGGATATATAAACGACCAGAAAATACGGTTCGTACCATTTATTTTCAATTTCCGTTGGATGGATTTGAACACCGCTGATCGTGTCCGGTTTGGGTTTCCTGTATGACGTGTGTGTGTCCGAGTAGCAGGACAAATCATATACGAGTATTTTTCTCCATACCTGGCCGGACTCGGTCGCACAAGAGGAAGTCCCGCACAAGAGCGCATCACCGATTCCTTATAGGATCGAGAAAAGGGTTATAACACGAGATCGATGAGGTGACCGAAATCGCTTCGGATGCGGTGTGGCTGGAAAAGGAAACAAAATAGGGAAGCAGAGCGAAAAAAAAGGAAAATCCGTCGCCGATTTGTGTCCGGGTAGGGCTAGACTCCATCACCGATGTTTTGGCTTGCCGGGTATATATATACTCACGTATGTACTTTGATCTAATCCATCAAACTGCTACAGAGGCTGCTGTGTACGCGCGTCTCGCCAGATCGTCTAGATCAGGTCGCCGCCGGCAGAGCGCTATGGGCAAGCGTCCGCGATCTGAGGGTGAAGAAGATGAACTGCAACATCTCCGCGCAGGCGAGCGGCATCGTCGTGGATGGCTCCATCTAATCGCCCACGATTACAAGCGGGGATGCACGGTGTACAAGCTTGATGTCGACGGCTTCCGACCGAACAGGGACGATCACGATCTGGACTCCAGGGCACAGATCCTGCCAGCTCACCGCGCGGTGACCCGGCTGGCGAATCCAGACGGCCCGCACTGCGACGAGTTCGCGTGCGCGGGTAGCAAGATCTTCGCTTTCTACCGTGGCCGCGGCACCATGGTTTACGACACAAAGGCGTCGACGGTGGGCATATGCCCTCCATTGCTCGCCATGTTCGACAAACCACCGGTGACAAAAGATGGTCGACAGCGAGACATCGTCGAGTACACCACGGTGTACGAGTTCCTAGACTTCGGCCACGACATCTACGCCTTCAACACCATCGCACCACTCCATGACCGCTTTGTTCCATCGATGGAGAGACTTGGACCGGCGCCCCGCCCAGCCTATGGAGAATGGCTATGGGAGCCTCTCCCTCCGCCTCCGTTTGAGCAGTCCACCTACATCTTGGCCAGCGCGATGCATCCCGACGGCTCCGCCTTCTTCCTTTCCTTGTCGGACAAAGGCACATTTTCATTTGACCTGGGCCGCCTCACATGGACCCGGCTCGGCGACTGGCTCCTGCCTTTCCGTGGCAAGGCCTACTTCGTGCGCGAGCTCGACGCCTGGGTGGGACTGTCGGACCAGCGAGGGTACATCGGCGTTTGCGAGGTCATCTCACCCGATGACCTCCGTACAGGTCCTCCGGCCTGCACCACCGTCAGGGAGAGGGTCTACAACAACCTCTCTAAGAGGTACCGACTGCCAACCTCATTTACATGGGCAACGCCGAGTTCTGCCTCCTCGAGACCGTGACGCGCAAGGGCTACGAAAATTGCACTTACTACCCCGACGACGACCCAAGGGTGCTGCTTCGCCTGGCAACATTCCGCGTCGAGCGCCAGCGCAACCGTGAGCTTCGGGCGGTGAAAATGGGCACCAGGGTTTACAAGTGGCCTCACAGGGAGATAGGACGCCCTTCACCTACTGCTTTCTGGATCAGCCAAGATGATTAGGACCTAGTACTAGTAGTTAACATTAGCTGGACCCCGTAAATAAATGTTAACTCCATTGGCACGTTCGAAATAAAAGGCTAGCTTAGCTAGCGGAAGGGTGGGTGTTAAATGTATAGAAACCGTGTAAAACTCTTTTCTAATCTTAATAATATGGCAATCAATTTCTTGAAAAAACTCCAATGGCACATCATAGTTTGTCTTTTCCGTGCCAACTGCAATGGCACAAATCGTGTCGAATAATTTATTTTCATTTTTGAGAGTGTACGAGCTCAGATGTAGCCCGATACCTGCAGAATGACAGGCCGTGCAAACAACATAGTACCAGAAGGCAATTAATTACAAGACGTTGACCACTCACCACTCCTCCGTGTGGTCGCGGAGGTGCGGAACGATGCGTCCTTAGGCGGCTCGCCGCAACCGTCAGCGGCCGCGAGAGCGGTGGTTGCTGGCGAAGAGACGGCCATTAGTGGTGTTGCAGAGCTCCATGAGCCGAAGGGAAAGGACTAGGCACGACTAAAAGGTGGGTGAGGCAGGGCTGTCGGTGAGCGGGTCTGCTGATCAAGATCGGACGACAGGAGTGAGTCCGCCGCGAAACGTTAACTTCCGACCGCTCTTAACATAGAAAATATGTTTTAGTTATGGACTTACAATCTAGCGACCGTGCCTGGTTAATGACCCCATCCGGCGACCAACGGGCAACGGCTCCTGCCCCCACGCACACTATTTTTTCGATGTTTTGCTCCGCTCCTTCGTACGCAGTCTTACACAATATATTAGCCGTGCACACATCGAGTCAAGCACTCTATATCAACAACTACGTGAGGATTGCTACAGTAGATAGACTGTTGGCTATAGTATGATACAGTTTTGGCTATGGGCCACAGTACGACAATCAGTTTTCACGGTCGATACACTTTTGTTGCTTGCTGTAGAGACAAGGCAGTGCTAATGTCAACCAGGTAGCGTTAATGTCAACCTATTGCGTTGATTTTCAATAATTGTGAATTTGTGATTGACTTGATGATTTTTGCAAACTAGTATCATTTATATTAATTTATTATCGCTTTAGTTTGCCAACTACCAAAGAACAAATAACTATTAAGTCCCAATAATCTGATAATATGAACGCTACTTCACTACACAGTGAACGTCTCAGGTGATCAACCCAACTCTAGTCAGATTTATAAGAGCATCTCTAGCAGAAATGTTAAACCACAAAACCTTAAAGCAGGTTTACGGTTCGCGAAAAAACGTGTTTTAGGGGTTGAAAACAAGCGTGGCAGAATAGAAACCGTAAGCCAAACCTTAAAATTGAATATCTGTTTTAAGGTTCGGCTTAGGGTTATTCTGTTTTAATGTTTGATTTACTTTTTTTGTTCCGTCGCGCCTGTTTTCCGAACATGTAAACCTAAAAACATCAAGTTGTCAAATTCATCACAAATATGTCAAGTTGATCAAAATTTCGACATTAGTTTTGAGGAATCTAAGACAACAATTAACATAAAATTCCCACCCAGTCATCCAAATGTCCTAGACCAAGACATCACCATCAACACCACCACCACTAGCACCACCATCACCACCACACGACCGTAGTTTTGAGTATCGCTTGTTTCCTTCTATGCAAGATCTCCCTCCCTGCGATGCCATGCCACTCCAATGTGACTTTGTCCATTTCACCTCGATTCATCATCATGATGTTGTTCTCCTCGGCAAGGAGCTTGACCATGGACTTGTTCTCCTCCGCAGTGACTCGTCTTTCCTGGGGTCTGTACACAAAACTAAAAACGCCACGTGTCAATTTCTGAATGATTTGGGACATATTTGTTCGTTCAATTTAAGTTGTGTGACTATGATTCTCCATTTTACAAGTTGTGGGACTAAACTGTACATGTTGAATAAGTTGTGGGACTAAAACTATATATGATTACCAAATAAACTGCACATGGTTGCCGGAGTTTAGACGTAAATTGGCAGGTAAATAGAAGATATAGCTACCAACATAACTACACATGATTGCCAAATAAATTGTACTACTGATTACCAAACGGATTTGCTATTTATGTGTCGACTGTTTCCATTTTCGTCAAATGTCGAATTTGTGCCCGTCTGTTCCCGCGTCGAGATTCACGATCTGTCCACGTAGGCTCTTCCGGTTTTTCCATGTCCGGTCGACGCGCCGGTTTTTTCTTTTCTTGTCCTATTTCTCCTGCATTAATCAGCTCGTTGTGACTATTTTTTCCTCCATTTTCCGTTTGGCGGAGAGGGGGAGGAGGCGGACGGCGGAGGAGTGTGGAGGGGTGGCCGGGGTACGTGGTGGATGAACGGAGGCGATCTCGTCCGTGAGGGGCAGCGGCGAGCGGCTGCTGTTTTCCCCCGCGCTGAGCTCGTCCGACGGTCGGGTACTCTCTCTCTCTCTCTCTCTCTCTCCCTGCTCTTGAAATGTTCTTCAGAGATCCCATGTCGTGTGTAGTTTATTTTTCGGCCAGCGATCTAGCAGCCTGTGTTCATGTGCATAGGATCCTTGTGTTACGAGGAACACGAGCTATCGGTGAGAAAAAAATAACAAGACCGGAGGGGGGACTCCACCCCGGCTTTGTCATAAGGTAGAGGTGAGGATTCGAACCCGGGTGCTGGCGCTTGGCGCTTATGCCTGCCGACCATTGCACCACGGAAGTCTCCTCGCTATCGGTGAGCATGTCAGTGTATCTGCACGTTGACGACATGCCCCGCTACAGATTTCTTTTTAAATGTGTCTGAGCGTGCTCCCGCCTATGGATTCGTATTATCTGGGAGCGTAGGGGGTCGTGTTATCTGAATTTTCGAGTGGGCAGGACCGATGTTGTTGCGTGTTTCTGAATTTCTCGGAGAGGAACCGCGGTGTTTGTATGTATAATCCGTCTGATGCGAACCGAGGCCTAGCCCGGATGGCTACCAGGGTGATGATACCTGTGATTAGGGCTAGACTAACGAGCTGCTCGGATCGTTAAGTCTCGGCTCGTTAAGGCTCGAGATCGTTAAGGATCAGATCGTTAAGCTTGTTAAGAATAACGAGCTAAAACTAAAGCTCGGCTCGGTTCGTTAGACGTTCACGAGCGCTCGCGAGCAGCTCGTTAAGACTCGTTAAGAAGATGTAAAAAAACTTAAAATGCATCTGAAAAGATTTCAGCCATAAAACGTATAAAAGTAGTTTAAAAATGACAAATCGACAACAAATAGTTCACAAACTCATAGTAGTTTCACACACTCAAATGAAAATAAATATTGCTAACTTGTTAATCGTTGGATGGACTACAACATATAGATTTGTAGCCATGCTGCCACGACGCTAACGATCTTAACGAGTAGCTCACGAAACTCGTTAGTTTGATTGTTAAGCTCGTTAGTATTAACGAGCTAAAAATTGCTGCTCGGCTCGGTTCATTAAGATAACGAGTCGAGCATAAACGAGTCGAGTTACCGAGCGCTCAATAAGCTTAACGAAATTCGAGCTTTATGTCCAGCCCTACCTGTGATGCCCCCCGCTCGAGTTCGAGTCCCGGTACTCACTCGCGGGCGCGTACGCACCGTTGCACTTCTGTGCGCTGAAAGCTTAATACAAAAACCGCCAAAGGCTAGTCCGGGCTAGTCTCATTTTTTTTATAATCCGTCTGATCTATGTGTTTATATGTTGAGATATGTTAAGGAATCAAAAGCTGTAGTTTCGAACAGGATTGTCATGTTTAGATAGCCTTGCAGCTTGCAATGAAATCGCCCCAAATTATCAATCACCAGCCATCTTGATGTTTTTCTGCTTCGAACATGTTTCTCATGTAGTTCCTGCAGTTTGATTTGATTCTGTATTTTCTTATATTTCAGAGATGGAAAGAATTTGGGAAGCTTATGCACAGGGTTCTTCATCAGCTGATAAAACTGCAACACCTGAAGTTAATATCTATGAAGATGACTGCTCTGAAGATGATGATTCGAATGTTGCATCTAAGGTGCAGACTGAATGCGTCCTAATGCCGGTAATGCAGTAGTAGATAGTAGAGAAGAGATAGATATTTCTTCGGCTTAGGGTCGTCGTCCGCGCAGCAGCAGCAGCAGCAGCGCGCCGCTACGTCTCGGGCTGCGTTGCGTTGAGTTTGCTTCGAATTCGCAATTGTGTCCTTGCTTCAGAATGTTCCCCTGCCTGCCTGCGATGACGTGCAGATACTATTAGTATTCTTGATGTGTTGAAGTAATGTCGCTGTAATCCTGATTTTGAGCACTGATGTAGTAATCCTGAATTTCCCGTTTTTCACAGATGCCACTTCGAATTCTCAGAGACCACTTGGAATCCAGAGGCCACAGCATGCAGCTCCTGCTCCCCGATGAAAGAGGCCAGAAGCAACAACAACGAAACCAAGATCATCACTAAGCAATCCAAGTTAGAGATGAGGATACATCTGTCCTCAAAATCTTCTGACCTCCCATCGCCCACTGATCGTTTCCTTTGCGCTTGACGTATCAGCAACTGCCCGGCAATGCAACAGCCACAGGCGGCAAGCCACGACGGTCGTCGGCACCGGGATGTCACCGCTGCCGACGCGCGCACCATCGTGCCATTCCAAGGACAAAACGAGGCAGCAAGCCGCGGCATGTCAGTGTGGGCGACGTCGAAGTGCAGAAGATGGCGGCGCTGGCCCTCGTGCTCAGCGACGGCGGGAGGCTCCGGAACATCGAGATCATGGCGTGCAACGGCTCAGTGTTCTTCCATCAGCCGGACACGCTGGTGCACCGCCGAGGCAGCGGCGCGCACGACAGCAACATGGCGATCGGGTGCAGGACCTTAATGACATGCTCATGGCAGCGTACTCTTCTGGCTGCGTGTAACATCCCAAGATTTTGGAATGTTAAAAAATCACTAAAAAATTTAAAACATTTGTTTGGATAAAAATAAATTTTCAAAATCATGCATGGCATTCATTATCCTCATTTGTTTGTTGCATTTCTTTTCAACTGCATGGCTTTTAAAACAAACAAACAAACAATGTTTTTATACAATATAAGTACAAAACTATTTTCTATTTTAACTACACCAGCAAACTATGCTAAGTAATGTTAATTATTAAACTAGAACTCACAGGAATTTTTCCAGTATTTTATTTTACTTCTTTTGGAGTTATTTTGATACTTCAAATAGAGAAAACATTTCTACTCAGTGCATTTTATCCTAAGGAGCAACTAGTGAATCAGCAAATAAGGATAGAAATGTGGAGTCTAAGTTAAATAAGCTAAGACATCATGGAGAGCTTATTGCACCAGGAGAATGATCGATGAAGAATCTATGACTATAAAGTCAGTGCTGTATAAGTGTTTACGCAACCAACTAGCTTGAGGACTGATAGTTTAGTTCAGGTTTGTCTTACAGGTTGGAAACATCCTATAAGACTAGTGAGAATGACCGAGTGTTAGAATGCATGGATTACCTATCTGCATATGGGAAAATGATACGGGTGCAGGATGGATTGATCATCATTCCTACTACTCATATCATTCACACTCACTATGTTGGATTGATGAAACATGTGTACCTTAAACCCTAGTCGAGAGACGACGATAATAAGATTAGATCAGAGAAATGTAGGATATATTACCCTATGTTAGGCAAGTGTTGCTGAAATGTATGAAATCACGGTGAGGATGGACCTTAGCCCTCTTGAAGAAGAAACTCAGCACCTGGAAGCTTAGACCTACTATGAGAGTATCGTTGAGCCATGTAGTGTTTATTTGGAAGCTTTCAGCTATGAAGATGAAGCCGTTGAGGACACCAAAAGAAAGAAGACAAGAGATTATAGGGAAATCGTCTCATCTTGGTCTTCTGGTTGACCCGAAGAGTGACCCAAGACTTCTCTTGCTGTGAAACTTTTCGACTAAAGAAATGAAGACCTCGATTTTAACAAGGAGCTAGTACATGCTATACCTGAAAATTAAGGACAATGAAACAATACCCAGGAGCTGAAGACAAGAGTTCTGTACTACCAACAAAAGTTTCTTTTAAGGGTGGTAGCCCACCCTTATGCTCTAAAACCAGTTACCCAAACCTTTCTTCCTCTTCGAATCTCGTGAACGAGATTCCTTTTAAGGGTGGTAGTCTGTAACATCCCAAGATTTTAGAATGTTAAAAAATCACTAAAAAAATTAAAACATTTGTTTGGATAAAAATAAATTTTCAAAATCATGCATGGCATTCATTATCCTCATTTGTTTGTTGCATTTCTTTTCAACTGCATGGGTTTTAAAACAAACAAACAATGTTTTTATACAATATAAGTACAAAACTATTTTCTATTTTAACTACACCAGCAAACTATGCTAAGTAATGTTAATTATTAAACTAGAACTCACAGGAATTTTTCCTGTATTTTATTTTACTTCTTTTGGAGTTATTTTGATACTTCAAATAGAGAAAACATTTTATAAACCGAACAAAAAAAAAAGGAGAAGCGGACCAGCCAGCCAGCCAGCCTCGGCCCAAAAAGGTGGCCAGCCCATCAGCAGCGATTCAGCCCAACACCATTGTCACGTACGTGCAGGAATTTCCAGCACGAACACGAGTTCGTTTCCAACTCGAGCTGTCCGCGAAATCCTCGACTTCTCCCGATTTACTTATCCGTTTGCCACGAAACTTCGGCTATATAAACCCCTAAACCCTAGCCATCGTTTCCCCCGACTTTTCCCAAAAACCGGCCGCCAGGCTGCCCGGATTTTGGGTCGAGATCGATCTACCGCCGCCGCCGCCATTGACGAGGTTCGAAGGTTTTCATCGTCGTCTCGCACAACTCTAGCATCTCTAGCCTTGCCAATCCTTTCACCCTCGTTATTCCGCACCTCCTAAATTTTTTATTTCTTGAAACGGTGGACCAGGACGCCCGTTCTCGTCGCCGGAGCACCGCCGGTACAGGAGCTCGGAAAGCAGTCGCTGTCGTCGCTTGGATCAGCCGGAGACGTCGCCGAGTACGCCATCGAGTTCGCCGTGATCACCTCTGCCAATTTACGCCGTCGCCAAGCCTGGAGGAGCAGCAGCACGCCGTCGACGAACGCACCCGAGCTTCAGTTCACCACCGTCGTCATCTTCTCCGGTGAGCACAACCATGTCCAGGACTAGTTCGTCCCGGGCCGTTGGATCACCGATCCATGGTTCAGATTAGAACCACTAACTGAAGGGGTGCCGACGAATCAGATGCAGCCGCGTGGCATGTATAGTCAGCAGCACAGTCAGCGCCTAGTCAGTTCCGACGGGCTAATAACGATGCGACATGTGTCACGAATTTCTGTAAACTCGTATTTCTAAAACAGAGATTATGCGTACCTTGTAAAATTCATATCTTGAAATTTACTCGTCCAAAAATTATGTTCTTTATATCAAAATGCTCAGAATTTTATGTAGAACACAGTGGACAAATAAAATAGCATTTTAGCATCATTCATATTAACGTTATTTACAGAGGTTTAAAATTAGTATTTTAGCTATTCAAAATTGTTTATTTTGTTAAACACATTAAAATGTGGTCATGAGCATCATGCATATAGTGCATATCAGAGAACTAAATATAATATTTATTGCTTGACTTAAAGATGTGTCTCCTCTACATGTTATCATGCATACATAATTTTTGTAATGCCATTTGTGTGTTGTATTAAATTTGTGCTTTTTGTTTGTTTAGATTGTGAGGAGTGCAGAACATGTTGTGAGTGCTGCAGCTACACGAACGACTACGAAGGCAAGTGAATAACTTGCACAAGTATAAATGACCTACTATTTTCGTTTTATTGCATTAGTGATATTTCAGTAGTATGCATCATAGGTACTATTATATTATGCTATGCAAACCTTGTAGGATAGCCATATGACCACCTTGGTAGTGACCTATTATAATTTAGTGGATTACATGCTGCAAAAGTGATTGTTTTATTGTAGATGTGATATTTGAAAACTCCACTAAATTAATTTACTGCCTGGGTGGATTGGTTTGATAGAGGATGATGTGAGTGGAGTGGCTATTCATGGGTCATGTCTATGGCTGTCTTGTTTACGCTCACTTGTGGATCGCCACCCAGGGTTTCGAGATTTTACGTCACTTCATGTTTGTTGCCGAAGCGTGCAACCACTAGTCATATGGGCTCTGTCTTGACGGAGTATGTTGTGTGGACCTGGGTCAGTGAGATCTGAAGATGTAGAGGGATAGTTGGGCGGTGATCTCGCTAGTAGTACCATGGGAAAATACTTCTGAAAAGTCTCGTCTCGATCTTCTTCTTTTCCTTATCACTAAATGAGTGTAAAGGATAGTTTGGGTTGATCGGGTCTAGTGGTGAAAGTGCACCAGCTCTGCAGAGTGTGTCAAACTAAGATCTTAGCCGTGTCCCCGGTTATGGACAATGCGTGTCTTCGGACATTGTAGTGTATGGAAAAATCTCATCATTCCAATTTCATAATAAAATTTGATGGGTGAACTCGGGTTAAATGAGACACTGGATACGTCCAGGGTTGTGTCTCATATTGTTGCTGAGAATTAAAAATGCTTTATGAAAAGTAGGACAAAATTGGCCTTGTGCAATAGCCTTGAACTCCACTAACCATATAAGCATGTAGAAATAGTCTTGCCATTTTATATTCCACCAGTATTCACTTGCCAGCCAGTCGAACGGCATCTGACCCAAACATTCTGGGCTGCAACTTACATGTTGCAGGTTCGTCCGATCAGGAGTGACGTCGTCTGTCTTCGAGCTTACAACCAACATGTTCGCCAGTGGCGCATGGAGATGATGGAGCTCCGTGTTATATTTATTTTGCGTGTGAACTCTGAATAAATGTTGAACTTTATTTGTTTCAAGCTAGCCTTTGGTTATGCGCAGTTGTAATAACTTATTATATTTTTGGATCATTCGTGCGTGCGTTGTAATAATTTTGACATTTCGTGTGATACTACATTTTATTGAAAAGTGCAAGTCTTATATGATCCAAGTCTTCCGCACATTTCATGTACGCCTATGCTTTTTAAGCAAGGGTGCTACACTGCGATGCCGGTGGGAGGAGGATGTCCGACGAGACCGGGAAGAGGCTCTTAGAGCAGGCACTGATCATGCTGGTGATGCTCCAGGACGCCTCGGGATAAATGGAAGGATTGGTTGGGAGCGACAACATGCTGCTCAAGGGCAAGGAGAACCGGGAGAGCTCGACGACTCCCCGCCGAGCCCCGCTAGGATCTTTGAGATAGTCTATGAAGAATCAGAGGCCGAGCAGGCCAAGAATGCATGCAGATAGTTGGTCACAACAACTTTTTTCAGAGCCATCACAGTCCAAATAGCAGCTCAGTCTTGCAGTCTGGCCAGTCGATTCCAAGATCAACAGTGCTTCAGAAGGTGAAAAGGACGGTTCAAAAGTAAGGATGACCCAGTGTTATCGCCAAAGCATCAGGCTGAAGAATCTGTCACCGTCGGCGGCAAAGATGGTCGTGGAGTGCAAGGGGACGGAGAGGTTTGTTAAGCCTGAATCAGTGCCAAGATTGGAGATCACAGCAAATGCGACGAACCGCAAGTTTTCGATACGGGTCGTAGCTTCAGAGAAGGTGTCATCGAATGGACAACACAGGATTTTGTTGCCCGGAGAGTGGAAGAATAGCCTGACGAACATTGGAGAATCTGAACTGTCAAAGGGTTTATCACACCCTGCAACTGGTAATAAGCATGTCAGGCTAACCATGAGAGAAGTGCTGAGAAAGATGGTAGGAGCAGAGAGAGATGGTAGCCAAGGAGTTGGTGAGAGTATCATCCATGAGGATAAGATTCTCACTGAAGAAATCAAACTGCAGAAGCATGTCAGTGTCGGTTGCCGGAAGGATTCGGGTAAGAAGATTGATTTCCGAAAATGTTAAGGAAGAATTCAGACAACAGACCACCCCATAGAGGACAATCACACTGCTCAACAAAAGAGAGCATCGGTTGAAAAGAAGCAAGCAACAGGGATGAACGGTTGGTGGGTAGAAACAGTGAGAGGGCGAGAGAAAAAGCTCACGTAGACATGTAAACACCAAGCCATTGATAAACATTGACATACTTAAGAACAGCTTTACATTTACCATAATCTAAAACTTGACAGCACATAAAACATCCAAACCTAGCACAATTCAAACTTGACAGCAAGTAAACTTGACAGCTTAACATTAGACGATTCCCAGCTAGTCACACTCTTTACACCGACATCCTAAGCTTGTATCTTCTCAACAGGTGACGCCTTCATGGTTGCCTTGGTGTCTTCCTGAAGCAGTCAGAGGCTGCAGGCAAAAAACAGCATGGTCAGTTTCATCTTGCAAGACTGATTAATTTAAGGCAAGCAAATGTAACAAGAATTTTCAACAGCCAAGCAAATGTTCAAAGCTTAAGCTAGAGAAGCACTATACTTTCTACACCAACTGCTTCTAGGCTAGTTTCATAATGAGTCAATACCTAGAGAGGACACTAACTCGTTCTGCTCAAGGTAATCTTTCGACGATTTTTTCGTCCAGCATATTTTCCTTGTCCACGCTCTGCTGAAGCCCCCCTAGAAAGCGTGGGAAGACACTTGATAGGATGGAACCCAGCTCCCATAACTTGAATTTTGAGCAGTCAATGTGCTGAATAGCATTACGGATAAACCGCAATAAGCCCTTAGCATTTTCACGATAGTAGTTCCGTCTCCTTCCATATCTGTCGACTGCGTAATAAACTTTCCGGAAGTGGTAGTTGGATCTGGCTCTTCTCTTCCATTTACGACCATAGGGAATTCCTTTGAGTATACGGCGATGTATGATAGGCTTATTCTCAAGGTTATTAACCGTCCGATACAGGTAGTCAAACAAACTCACTTTGTTCCACGGAGCCATCAAGGCAGCAGGGGCTTTGACTGAGAGATCACATCCTCTAGAGGGCATGGATTGCATAAGGTCAAGCCATAGCTTAAGTTCCTGCGGCTCTTGTGCAGCGAAGACATGTTTTCTGAGCTCTTTCGAAAATCTTGCCCAATCAAGGTTTGTCCTCTTTCTTGTGCTGTTCATGAATCTCACATTGCCGTGAAATTTGACTTCGCCCTCCTCAGTAACATACATGTTATCTAGTGTAAACTGTCCATTCAAAGAATTTTCTGCCTCAGTATGCATCCCCGCAAGCAGCTTCGCAGCCTTTTTCATGACTGAATCACATTCTTCTGTGCTACTCGTTGTAGCATGCACGTCACCAGGAGCAGTGCTACGCTTTGTCAGTGCTATAGAGGCACAGTGTTCCTTGAGCGGCACTGCAGTGTCTCTTTCATCTGCTGAATGTAGTACCTCCGGAACATTCTCGCTGCTGTCCGACGTCTCGAGGCACTCGAGGAGGAGCAAGACGAAGCACTCGAGGAGGCTGAGGAGGAGGAGCTCGAGGACGAGGAACTTGAGGAGGAGTCTGAGCTGCTGCTGCTGCTGTTTGAACTTGGGCTATCGGCTGAAACTGGTTTCTTACCGGCTCCCGAGGAGGAGCTTGAGGAGGAGTCTGAGCTGCTGCTGCTACTGCTTGAAGGTGAATCTGTTTCCTTCCTCGAACTGATAGTAGTGGAATTGGCACTGGTAACTGTCGCAGGCACACCTTTGTCTTGAGCTGCCGGTTTCTTACAGTTGAATGCCGGGAGAGGGGGCAGCACCTTGGCCAGTGGCGGTTGCATCTTGAGGCTGGCGGCCGGCGAGCATGATTTGCTTGCTGCCGGGTGGGACAAGATGCTGCTCTCGGCCGGTTTCTTCTGGAGAGGGAGGCCCCGTTCAGTGGACGCCGAGCCCGAGCTTGCTGTGCCTGCTAGGAAATCTAGCCCATTGGCTTGCTGCGCGAGTAGCGGTGAGGTGAACAGAGCTTGAAACCAAGGAAAGGCTGCTTCTTGGGGTCGGCCGCGGATGCTGTGGTTGATCTTGGTACCGAGCGGTTCTTGGGGTCGGCCGCGGTGGTTGATCTTGTTGCCGAGCGGTTCTTGGGGCAAAAGGCTTCTCTCTCCGGTGATCGTGAGGCCGCCCTCTTCTTCCTTACGGGTACAGCGACCGGGGTCGAGGAAGAACTCGAGGCAGGGACGTCGATCTTGGGTTCGGGCGGCGTGGTTGAGGGAGATGGCTCCGGCGGTGTAGTCTTGCGGGAGAGGCGGAGGCGAACCACCTCCGGCGGCGTCGCGCGTCCATTGCCGGCCTTGATCACCCGCGGCGGCACGAGCGCGCGCGGAGGTCGAGCGGAGCGCATCTTGGATCGACGGGGGAAGGACGGGCGCTCGCTCTGTGTTGGATGGACGGCGACGAGGACGGGCGCTCGCTCTGTGTTGGACGGGGACGGGGAGGAGGACGGGCGCTCGCTCGGTCTTTCTGTGTTTGATCGCGGCCGGGGACGAGGAGGGTGTCCGTCGGTCGGGTGGAGGGGAACGAGGAGGACGGGAGTTTAACGGTAACGGCTAGTTTATGAGTCGAGGGGAACGAACGAGAGAATTTGTTTGATTGAATGAAGTTTTAAGTTTTGGTTTGGGCTGAGAGGCGTGCGATGCGAGAGATGATTGGGCCAATTCTGGGTTCTGTGCGTTATTTGGATTTGCAAGTTTTGGTTTGGGCTAAGAAACGATTGGGCCTCGGTCTCTTTCTTGCGCGCGTTATTTGGATTTGCATGTAGTGATGAGGTGCAGAGATGGTTGGATTCGGGGAGAGATCCAACCCTAGCCGCCGCCGCCCTCCCCTTCCCCTCGCGCTCGCTCGCTGCCGGCGGCGGCTGCGCTCCTCCCCTCGCCTGCTCCGGAAGGAATTTCATTCACATTTTCTCTCTCCCGGCCCCCGCGTCGTCCCGCTCGGCCCAACCCTAGCCAACCAACTCCCCGCCACCGCCGACGGTTGTGGCCTTCTCCCGCCGCCGCCGCGGGTTCTGGTTGCGTCGATCAAGCCGGCTGCTCTCAAGAGCGGATGGGCGCCGGGCTGCGGTGGTGCCGGCCGGCGAGGTGAGGAGGCTTCCTCAGGTCGCGCTGAAGGCCAGCGACGGCCTCCGGCTCAGGTGGAAGACCAGCGGCTCCACGGATCTGAAGCCCCGGCAGTTGGGCCTGGCTAGCTGCTGCCTGCTGGTTAGTCCTTTCCGTCGGCGGATGGAAGGCGGGCACGAAGGCTTCCATGGCGGCCGGCTGGTGTGCCGGTGGTGGCGACATCCAGTAAGGTATTCGGCTTGGTCTGGCCTGATGGGGCCGTGGTGTTGCTCCGGTAAGGATTTGGCTATTAGTCATTCGAGGTGTCCGCTGAACCTTAAACTTGCCCCCTTGTAGCTATCGTACTGACTTGCTCGGAATAAAATAGAGATTTGTCCGTTTAGCATGACAAGGTTGCTTGCCATTTGCCAATGCTTGCTGGTATCCTAATCTTTTTGTTCTAATTGCTTATGTGGTCATATCGCTACCGTGAGACATGCTATGCTAAGTATGTCCACAGAATTGTACCAACACTGGATACCTATGTACAAACCAACTGATGTTGGAAGCTAGTCTACTAGATCAAAGTGATCGATCAGCTGGTAGGGAATTAAGTTCTTTTTTGGCATGGTATTGCTAAATTTTTCATGAGCCCCATTGATAGGAGTGGTGTGATTTTAGGTTTCTTCACAATTAGTATTCCGTGCTGTGTTTCTCTTGTGTTCTGCCCAGGCACGCAAAATGGTGTGTACCATATTGTGAAATGATATTCCCCACTTAAGTACTGTTACTTATTATAGGGCTGCGATAAGCATGTGTTTGTTTTTGCCTAATTTGATGTACTGACAATGTGTTGTTCTTCATGAAGGGAGCAATGAGGATGCCAAAAATGACAAGCAAGCTGCTGCAACCGCTAGTTGGCAGCCGGAGGACCCAGCTGGGGCAAGTGAAAATTCTGCTACGTAGCTGTTTCGCCCTTTTGGCTGTTGCGCAATGGCAAGGCACTTTGAACCTGTGAGTGTGTGCATACTTATTTGGTGCAGCTAGTATGCTAAATCTGGTATGACTTTACAGCATGATGTTAACCAGTGGCTTCTATATTCTTGTTATCTTTCAAAATCTGGTGGTGTTGCTAAAACTTGGTGGTTTTGCATGTACGTTCATTAGAGGGGTAGTACATATTTTTTTCTTATTATTATGCCAGTTTTTTTTCCCTAGATGTAATGGATACTATCTGATTCAGCAGCTGCATCCTAGTGTCTTGCAGTGCATATGTGCTTTAGCATCCTTGTCTAAATATTATTTGTGTAGATTTCAATCCAATACTACAGCAGGTATGTCACTTGCTAGAATGTTCCTAACTCATTTGAATTGTGAATTTGTGATGCTGGTATCTCTAGGGAGGAACTGATGGTTTCCCACCCAGTCACAGTGCTTGAAGCTGTGAATGGTTTCATATATTGTCACATCCACATGATCCGATCTAATGTGGATTCTTCAGATCGCTGTACGGCTGTACCCATGTTCTATTGTTTGTTTGTGGTACATCCAAGTTTTAGTTTTTAGGGCGAGTCGGTGTGAGTGCTCTCCATCAATATTATTCGTACAGATTTCAATCCAATACTATAGCTTCCCTTCAGGTTCATGTATAGCGGTTGATACTTTAGTTTTGACCTGTTGTCATAGATTGTTGTTTAGCATCAGACTATTCTTTAGGGGGCCCATGGTTTCATGTTGAATCCTATTATTGTTGATCCATGATTTGCCTAATTGGTGTTTCATTCTCTGTTTTGCTCTTCTACCAGGTTAATTGCAGAAGGGTGGCACCTATACGTGTCCAATCTGAAGGCCGGCTGGGGTCGTGGGGAGCGTCCACCTCGTGCAAGCTGCTCGCTTCCGTGGCTCACTACGGCGACCTCGCCACCGCTGTACAGGAACTTGACACTGGCACCCAAGGTTGAATTTTTCTTTTGCTTTCCTCGAATTGATTGCTGCCATGCTTCTATGTAATATCCAAGGCGGACTTAGTGAAGTGATGCTTCTAATCTGTATTGTTTCATTTCCGACTGGTGACAAAAAATTCTATTGTAGTCCTATTTCTGGTACCAACATGTGCACCAGTAATGATTTGCTCATTTCTATGCTCATGAGTATTGATAGCCGATCTGAGGTAATTCAAAAAAATGCTAGTGCTAATTCCAACAATGTGGATTCGAGATGCTCTTCTCTTGATAATCAAAAGAATATGTCAGTATTTCACCAACTTAAGCCAAACATGTTCATTTTTGTATTGTGGTCGAAAAGAGTTGGTAGAATATGGGATTAATTATATTTGGCTACTACTCATTCCAAAGTGTTTGACGAACCTGAAACTCACCCCATTGTACTGACTTGATCGGAAGCATAAGGAGCTTGCTTGCTAAAGTTGTATGATTTTTTGTTATACTTGGTGCTATCCTGATCTCTTCTGTTCTAATTACTTATGTGGTTCTATCGCTACGGTGAGGCATGCTATGCTAAACATGTCCACAGAACTGTACTAACACTATATAATATATATACATGTACAAACTAACTGATGTTGGAAGTTAGCCTACTAGATTGAAGGGGTTGATCAGGTGGTAGGGCGAACAGAGTTCTTTTTGCATGGTTTTGCTAAAACTTTCATGAGCCCGTCGTTTTGTGCTGTTCCAAGGCATGCAAACCGTCGATACACATTTTGTTCTTTCCAAATTATGATATTATGAAATGTTCCTTATTAGGGCTCTGCTGAGCATGTGTTGTTTTGCCAAATGTGTTGTACTGACGTAACTGACCATGTGTTGTTCGACATGAAGGGCGCAAGGAGGTGCACAAAATGACACATGAGCTGCTGCAACACTAGTTGGAAGTGGGAGGACCCAGGGACAACTAAGATGACATTGTCTCTGCCATCTACCTAGCTGCTTCGCCCTTTTGGCTGATATAATTACCAGTCGTGCAATGGTTAGCTTCCTGTAGCCTATGGAAGCCACTTTTTTTTTGAAGTGTTGGAAGCCACTTTGTACATGTAAGATCTTGTTGTATCTTCATGAAGGCGTTCATTTGGTGCAGCTAGTAGCATCTTTAACTCTAGAATGCCTTTTACAGTATGATCTCAACTTGTTAGGAATGCGAGTCGAATGGGATCTTGGACCGTTTTAAATCTGGTGGTTTTGGTCAGTTTTGCATGTACGTTGATTGTGGGTGTAATAGTGCTAGTTTTTCTTTTTATTCCATTTTCGTAGATGTGCTGGATTATTCTATCTGATTCATCTCTATCCTAGTGTTTGTGCCGTGCATCTGCGTGTGTTACCATCCTTGCTATAGCATTGCTTGGTCTGGTGCAGGGGAGGGCGAATAGGCTGTTGCGCGTAGCAGGACTGTGGCTGGCTATGTGTTGCGGTGGCTGCAGATGCCGCCGGTCCGTTCTTGTGCTTTGGTCTGTCGTGACCCCGGGTGGCAGCTTGTATTTCTTTAGCATGGCTTGAATGAGTTATTGTAACTAGACGGCTCACTTCTCCCTCCCCTCTCCTCTCCTCTTGCCCCCGTTGAGAGTCGCCCACGCTTTCTCTCTGCCGCCCTAGCCTTCTCTCTTTCCGGCGGCGTGGCCGGCCGGCGAGGAGATGGTCTAGTGGGTTTGGCTTCCCCTGTACATACTAGGGTAGTTGTTAGGTTAGATCTGCCTCGTTGGCGTCTGGGCTTTTTGCTCGTTGCTTGGAGTAGAACTCCGGGTCGCGTGGGCTAGATCCGGAGGCTGGTGTTGATTTTCGTTCTCTCTACGGTGCTCTGGTGGTCAGAGCCGAAGGTGGAGAGCGTCATCATCAGGATCTCCATAAATAAACCCGTGATCCCTCCAGATCTTGATCTTTTGCTCCTCTTTCTTGCTGCTGGCCATCGAGGTGATGGAGGTGGGGAGAAGATGAGTGAAGCTCGGTGCTGGGGTGCGAGGTTTGTGTCGCAGGAGTACCGGAACCGCTTCTGCTGCACGGCGGAGGAGATGATGCAAGTGGCCAAGCTCCAGAGGATGGAGGAGGCGATCTGCAGCGTTATCTCGGCGGCCTCTTCAATAACAAGGTTCGTTAATCGTGAACTCAGTCGCGGTGGCATGGATTTGGATGGATTCTCTGCTGCTCGTCTTGGTGGTGAGGGAGGAGGAGCAAATCCAATCCATGTTTGCTTGCTGCTGTGTTTGCACCAGGGGAGAAGCGGTGCTTCTCTGGGGAGTTTCCTCACGGCGGCGCATCTGGCGTCGCTGTTCAAGATGGTCGGATGGCGACCACTCCCGCCTGTGGCGTCGGCTTCGGCTTCCTCCGGCCGGCGTCTCATGGTTATCTTCAACCTCCTGGCTGTCATGCCGACATGGAGGCCCTTTAGCTGCGGTGTAGCGTGCTCCCGCCTCTTTGCCCAAGTGGTGTAGTCCCCGGCGGCGAGGAAGGTGGCTGCATCGAGCTCTGGATTGATCGCACCGGAGATGGAGCTGGACCCAATTGCATTCCCATTTTTCTTTGTAGGGTCTTGTGTGCAAATTGTACGGGCATGGTTGTAATTTTCAGTTTCCTTGATGCCTTATCTGTAATATGTACCGGTGTTGACTAATGGAAGCCTCTCGGTCCTTCGGGACCGATCCCCTGTTCAAAAAAAGAATGAGTTATTGTAACATGGAGTTCGTGTTGTCCAATGAGCTCACAAGTTTAAAAAATAAGTTTGGTTTAGCACTTATGAGCAGTGATTGCGCTGCAGTATCACCTAGAGTAGTATATATTGTGACCCGAGAGCTTTGTTTCCAAAAATTTGAGAGGAGAAAGCTTTTGAATTTTATTCAAATCAGTTAGAGTCACACGCACAAATAATAAAGCTGGTTAGCGTGTCCTTTCCTTTCGAAACGAGCAGTCTTTCTGCATCAAGCTAGCTTCACATGCATGTTCCGAGGTCGCACCTAGCTGGTTAGACTTCCAACGTACGTACTCCGATTCCGTATTGGATCCAGAAAAGGGAATAGCGTAGGCAAGTGCGAGGAAACAAAGGGAATCCATCACCGGTTCGTGTGTCCGAGTAGGGCTAGAGTCCATCACCGATGCTTCGCTTGCCGGGTATATATATACTCACATGTGTACTTTGATCTAATCCATCAAACTGCTACAGCGGCTGCTGTGTAAGTGCGTCTCGCCGGATCAACTAGATCACGGTCGCCGCGAGCAGAGCGCTATGGGCAAGCGTCCGCGATCTGAGGGTGAAGAAGAAGAACCGCAACATCTCCACGCAGGCGAGCGGCGTCGTCGTGGATGGCTCCATCTAATCGCCCGCGATTACAAGCGGGGATGCACGGTGTACAAGCTTGATGTCGACAGCTTCCGACCGAACAGGGACGACCACGATCTGGACTCCAGGGCGCAGAGCCTGCCAGCTCACCGCGCGGTGACCCGGCTGGCGAATCCGGACGGCCCGCAGTGCGACTGGTTCGCGTGCGCGGGTAGCAAGATCTTCGCTTTCTACCGTGGCCGCGGCACCATGGTTTACGACACAAAGGCGTCGACGGTGGGCATATGCCCTCCATTGCTCGCCATGTTCGACAAACCACCGGTGACAAAAGATGGTCGACAGCGAGACATCGTCGAGTACACCACGGTGTACGAGTTCCTAGACTTCGGCCACGACATCTACGCCTTCAACACCGCCGCACCCCTCCACCACCGCTTCGTTCCATCGATGGAGAGACTTGGACCGGCGCCCCGCCCAGCCTATGGAGAATGGCTATGGGAGCCTCTTCCTCCGCCACCGTTTGAGCAGTCCACCCACATCTTGGCCAGCGCGATGCATCCTGACGGCTCCGCCTTCTTCCTCTCCTTGTCGGACAAAGGCACCTTTTCATTCGACCTGGGCCGCCTCACATGGACCCGGCTCGGCGACTGGCTCCTGCCTTTCCGCGGCAAGGCCTACTTCGCGCGCGAGCTCGACGCCTGGGTGGGACTGTCGTGCCAGCTAGGGTACATCGCCGTTTGCGAGGTCATCTCACCCGATGGCCAACCTACAGCTCCTCCGGCCTGCTCCACCGTCAAGGAAAGGGTCTACTACAACCTCTCTAAGAGGTGCCGAACTGCCCGTCTCACTTACATGGGCAACGCCGAGTTCTGCCTCCTCGAGACCGTGATGCGCAAGGGCTACGAAAATAACACTTACGCCGACGACGACCCGAGGATGCTGCTTCGCCTGGCAACATTCCGTGTCGAGCGCCAGCACAACCATGAGCTTCGAGTGGTGAACATGGGCACCAGGGTTTACAAGTGGCCTCACAGGGAGATAGGACGTCGACCTACTGCTTTCTGGATTAGCCAAGATGATTAGGACCTATAGTACTGCATGTTAACTTCATTGGCACATTGAAATAAAAGGCTAGCTTAGCTAGCGGAAGGTGTTAGAGATATATTCCGTGTACACATATTTGGTAGTTTAGGATTTGTAATCCGTCTCCTACCTTATCTCTAGGAGAGGCTTCTTGCCCTCCAAGTTTGTACTCCTTTATATACTCGCCCATGAGGCTCAATACAACATCCATCATATTCCGCATATCTCATAATTCTACATGGTATCAGAGCGGCACGATCTGACCTAGCCGCCGCCGCCGCACTTCCGCACCGCGCCGCCCCCGGGGAGGTCGATCTCCATGATCTCCGCCGGGGGCCGCGCCGCCCGTACGCAGGATTCGTCCGCCGATCCGTGATCGGCTGCCCTGTAAGTTTTTTTTCCGATCTCTTGATCGGTTTTCTCTTTTGGTTTACCGATCTTAGATCGGATTGAGTCGCCCACCGCCGTCGTCATCGCCGCGCCTCCACTCCGACCATCGGCATCGACGATCTACACCGCGCCCGTGCGCCTGCCACCTGCGCCGCCGTGCCTGCCTCGGTAGGCCGTCGCGGCCTCACGGCAGGCTGCCGCGCACCGCGGCCGACTGCTGCGCCTTCCTCGGGAGGGTACTGCGGCCGTCCCCCTCGGATCGTCTTCGTCGTCATCGCCCGGGACTTCACCGACAACGCCACCATCGACTCCGATCTACGCGTAGTCACCGCCATGGCGCATACGGCGCACCGTCGGTCTGATCAACCGATCTCGCGCCCGTCTTCGCCAAGCACGTCCCCGAGCCCGCGCCAACCACCGATCGAGCTACGGGCTGCCGCTGCGTCGCCCCTACGAGCCGCAGCGCCGCCGCCTTGGTCAGCGCCTACCGGCGGCCAACACGCCTCCCAAGCGTGTACGTGCCGGTGGCCTCCAGCCGCTGCACCGACTCGCGCCTTGTAGCTATGCCGCCCCCTCGGGTCGTAGCGTCGCCGCACGCAGTCTTCTTCGCCGTCCCCGCGCATCGACGGGCTCGGCTTCCACCGCGCCCTCTCCCAAGGCGCGGATCGCCGCCGTCTGCGCACGGTCTTCGTCACGCCGCCGGGTTCTTCCTCACCTCCCACGAGCACCGCCACCGCGCTTCACAAGATAACCTGCAGGGCGACTTCTCGTTGTCGCAGGTCCCGCCGACTACCCCAACATCGATCTAGGCGTCCCGCATGACCACCCCAGGTCACCGCTGGTTCCGCCGCCTTCTACGTCTACGTCCACTACAACTACGTCGCCAGCGTCATCGCCTCGTCCCCGACTACACCACCTGCTACTCTACTCCGACAATCGCGGACAGCATCGGCATCTCTCCCTCGCCGCTCTGCGCGTCGCAACCGTCGTGGAGTCCTCCTTTGCTAGTCTTTCTCTGACATGGCGACAAGTTTATGATGGTCCCTGCCCCTCGCACGCCTGGTACTGGCAACACCGGGAGTGCCTTCGTCCCCGACGCGTTCCCGAGTCTGGCAAACTCGGATCGGCGCCTCGTCTTCATCGGCTTCGACAACGTCTTCTACGGCATCGACCCCTCTACGACCGCGTCACCGACGAGTTCTTCTTTGCGTACTCAGTTCTGGCAAAAACCGGAGTATGCCTTCGTCCCCGACGTGCGCCTAGTTCTGGCAAAACTATGGCCGCACCTCGTCCTCGACGGCTCGGACTGCATCGGCTACGGCGTCGGCCCCATCTTCGACGACTGCCTTGACGCGTCTCCGGCATCCTCCTCGCGCACTATGCGCATGCGGTTTCATGTGCGGCTTCCTCGACACCGGCCACGACATCGACCACGGCGACCCCTCGCGTGGCTACCCCGACCACGGCACCGCCCAACGCTCTCGGCTCCCTCGACATCGGCACAAGGGCTACCACCTCGCCTGAGCATCATCGGCGTCCTCTACAGTCCAAGCTTCGCGCCGTGACACCGTCCACGACACTCCCGCTCGGACTGTGGGGGGATGTCAGCCCACTGGATTCTACTTCGGCTTATCTCCAGTCTGACCGTCCGTGACGTTCCAGTTGTTCACGACGCTACCGCTACGACTGCGGGGGGATGTTAGAGATTATTCGGTGTACACATATTTGGTAGTTTAGGATTTGTAATCCGTCTCCTACCTTATCTCTAGGAGAGGCTTCTTGCCCTCCAAGTTTGTACTCCTTTATATACTCGCCCATGAGGCTCAATACAACATCCATCATATTCCGCATATCTCATAATTCTACAGAAGGGCTGGAGATGCATGTAATATAAACTGTGTGTAAAACTCTTTTCAACTCTTAATAGTATGGCAAGCAATTTCTTGAAAAAACTCCATTGGCACATCATCGTTTGTCTTTTGGAAAACCTTGAAATCATCCGGGGATCTCGCGCTCGCGTCCCCGGGTCGAGCGAACGACGCGTGGCCACGAAACGTGCGGGTGTTGTTTTACTTTGGCCCACCACCAGTCAACCGCCCCCGTCGACAAAATATCTGCTCCCTTTCCGTTTGTCCCTTTCCTCGCTTCACTGCTCGCTCCGCCCGCATCGCTGCGGCGGAGCCCGAACTCGACGGCCCGACGATGGCGCCGCAGCTCTCTCGCCAGACGGCCCCGCCCCGTTACAGCTCTCCTCGGCCGCTTCCTCCGCTCGAACCCGGCGTCATCGGCATCCTTCCCTGGTGTCCTTACCCGGCGTCCTTCCCCGTCGTCCTCAGCGTCCTCGACGCTGACCTCGACCTCGGGGGTCGCGGCGTCCTTCCCGGCGTCCCCTCCGCCCATCTCGACCTCGGGGATAGCGCCGCCCCACGGAATCCCTCGTCCTTCGCCAAGCTCGAGACTGAGTCGTGTGCCCAAGCTCGTCGTCGGCTGACATGGATGATGTGGTGGCATCCCACCTCTTCTGCCGCCCCGTCCCGCGCCTCCAGCTCGTCGTCGGACGATATGGTGGATTTATGCTTCGTGGGGCACGCGACGGCTCTGCGTTGGAGCACCGCCGGTACTACAAAGGAATGGCGGATCCCGTCGGTGCTACAAAGGAACGGGGGTGATGCTTTTGTCCGTCAGGGGTGGTGCTACCACAGTTTTTTGAATTTGCACTAGGAGAAATTTTTCTACTCCTACCACAATAGCTTTTTGTTTTGAATCATGCAAATAATTGTTTTGCTACAACCGTCTGCGTTTTTTCACCATACGGTTTTGTCATTAGTAGAATATGTTTGCTACCATTGTTCTTTTGTTTGCTACAATAGAATAAATATTTGCTACTAGCTCTCCTCCGAAGTCGATTTTTGCTACAACACCATAATTGTGTTCCTATGAAATCTCTGACGAGTCCTCGGATGTACTCTCCGGTACTATCAAAGGCAAGGCTGGGTGCTACGAGGCACTGTCGACGGTGTTATCACCGGCGACGATGACGGTGCTGCAAACAATACCGGTAGAATTTCTTTTTATCATAGATCTTTTGTTTTGCTACAATAGTATAAATATTGTGTATCCGTTCAAAATTTTGCTACATGCGGAGCAAAATTTTGTAAGTTCTATAGCAGTTTGTGTCTCCGTCTGATGCAAACCAACCAACTGATTGTAGCAATCTCTCTTCGCATGATGCAAATTTCTTAATGTGGTGCAAAATTTGGGAACGTTTGTAGCATAATGTTTGTAACAAATTTCTTCTCACGGGATGTAGTTTTTGTTGGAAGTGGTGCAAAATTTTGCTACATGCGGTGCAAAATAAGTATTGTAGCAAAAAGATTCTCCTACATATGCAAATTCGTGACTTAGTTGTAGCAAATTTCTTTTCTATATGATGCAATTTATTTTTGGGAGGTGCAAATCATTCAGGAGGAGATGTTGCACTGGAGGCGGCGCCGCCACACAGCACGCCTATGCCCAGAAGGGAGAAGCAGAAGCACGGCTTCACGGGGTGTGACCATTGCTGCTTAGACGGCGACGTTTGCAAACGATAATCCGATGGTCTGTTGTATTAGCTATGGGTGGCGTGCGGTGCTTCACCCAGCTACTGTGGGTGCTTCGACGGTGGTGCTTCCACAGGTTACAACAGATGCTCTCAGCGTCTACATCAAATGCTTCCAACAACTTTAGGCGCGGCTGCTAAAGGCTACAACATGCCCGAATGGTGATGATACCCGCGTTTTACTACATACTATTTTCATTTTTCTTGCTACACAAATGATTTCAGAAAATGTTGCAAGTGTTTTTATTTTGCCTTTACCTACCGCGGGAAAAGTTCGCTGAACGGTGCTACAATAGCACCAATTTTTTGCTATGACTAGAACTTTTTGCTCCGTAGAAGCATTTTGTAGGAATTGGGAGAAAAATTAGAGATTTGCTGCAATACAAAATTCGTATTATAAACGAACCGGTTTTGCTTCATAGAAGCATGTGTGGAATTTTAGTGTGAATTGGACATTTGCTACAATAGCACAAATTTCTTATTACAAATGAATTGTTTTTGCATCAAAATGTTTTAGTGTCACAATTTTGCTACAATAACAAAATATGTTGCCAATGGAATTTTGTTGCTACAACTGTTCTAGTGTTTTGCATCATAAGTTTTATCGGAGGGCCTTGCTGGAATATTTTGTTGCTGCGATGTTTGAAACTAACAAAAAATTGCTTATGTGATTTTGCTACAATCATACAAAGTTTTGCTAGGCGAGGTCTCCGACGAGGTCGGTTCTGCTACAATAGCACCATTTTTTGTACAACGTCTGGTGAGGTCTATGTCTGATGTCTTTTTTTAGCAATTGGATCATTCAAGCTCGTAGCGCTTTGTGGCCAGGTACAAACGACTTCGGTAGCATACGGCACATCCTAACCACCTACATCAGGCTCTTAGTTCAGATCAAAGCCTCCAAGCATGCTATCTGGTGGCTCTAGGTTGACGAGGGAATATCTCCCCAGCAATAGTGCCAGAAACAATGCTTGTACGTCACACGTCAGTTGGGAACCCCAAGAGGAAGGTATGATGAGTGCAGCAGTAAGTTTTCCCTCAGTATGAAACCAAGGTTTAATCGAACCAGTAGGAAAACGAGGTTTGCTTCGAAGGTGTTGGTGAAGGAGTGTAGTGCGGCGCAACACCAGGGATTCCGGTGCCAACGTGGAACCTGCACAACACAATCAAATTACTTTGCCCCAACTTAACAGTGAGGTTGTCAATCTCACCGGCTTGCTGAAAACAAAGGGTTAAACGTATCGAATGGAAATGATGTTTGTTTGCATAAAACAGTAGAGAACAATGATTGCAGTAGATTGTATTTCAGATGTAAAAGAATGGACCGGGGTCCACAGTTCACTAGTGGTGTCTCTCCAATAAGATAACTAACATGCTGGGTAAACAAATTACAGCTGGGCAATTGACAATTGATAAGTGCATATAACATGCATGTGTGAGCTGTGGTGTCTACTATGAGATTCATTTGGGCATTACGACAAAGTACATAGACCGCTATCCAGCATGCATCTATGCCTAAATAGTCCACTTTCCGGTTAACATCCGTACCCCTTCCAGTATTAAGTTGCAAGCAACAGACAATTGCATTAAGTAATGTGCGTAATGTAAACAATACATTCATCCTTGAATAAAGCATTGCTGTTTTACCCCTAGTGGCAACACTTAGAACTTGCTGTCACTATCCCAGGTTAAATAGAGGTTGAACCCAACTATCATGCATAAATACCCCCTCTTGGAGTTACAAGTATTCACTTGGCCAAGGCTTCAACAAGTAACGGAGAGCATGCAAGATCACAAATGACATAGACATGATAATATAATATTCAGCTCCACATAGGTATCAATATAAGTCAGATCCCAGCAAACACAACATGTAGCATTACAATAAGATGATCTTGATCATGATAGGCAGCTCACAAGATCTAAACATGATGGCACAAGTGGAGAAGACAACCATCTAGCTACTGCTATGGACCCATAGTCCAAGGATGAACTACTCACGCATCACTCCGGAGGCGGGCATGGCGATGTAGAGCCCTCCGGTGATGATTCCCCTCTCCGGCAGGGTGCCGGGAAGAGCTTCAGAAACCCCCCGAGTTAGGGTTGACGACGGCGGCGGCAGCGAATATGTTCTGGATGAAAGGCTCGGTGTTTTAGGGTTTTCGCGTCTCGGGGAATAAATAGGCGAAGGGGCGATGTCGGCGGACCCCCGAGGGGCCCAAACCACAGGCGGCGCGGCTGGGCCCACTGCCCGCCAGGTGGTTTGGCCACCTCGTGGCTCTCTTCGTCTCTCCTTCGGACTCCGTGTACGTGCTGGAAAAATAGGGACTGGCCTTTTGTTTCGTGCAATTCCGAGAATATTTCCAGAAGTAACTTTCTGAAACCAAAAACAGCAGAAAACAGGGAACTGGCACTGTGGCATCTTGTTAATAGGTTAGTCCCAGAAAATGCATAAAAGTGATATGAAGTGTATATAAAACATGTAGCAAATGGTATAATATAAGCATGGAACAGCAGAAATTATGGATACGTTGGAGACGTATCAAGCATCCCCAAGCTTAGTTCTACTCGTCCTCGAGTAGGTAAAACGATAACAACAAATAATTTCTGAGGAGACATGCTTTCACACAATCTTGATCAATATATTGCAAGGCTCATGTCATGAATGAAGTGACTCAAAGCAATGATCTATAGTTTGCTAACAAATAGATAAAGAGTAAACAATGAATCATATAAGCAAAAACTTTTCATGAATAGTACTTTCAAGACAAGCATCAAAAAGTTTTGCATAAGAGGTAACTCATAAAGCAATAGATTCAAAGTAAAAGGCATTGAAGCAACACAAAGGATGATTAAGTTTCAGCATTGCTTTCAACTTGTAACATGTATATCTCATGGATAGTTGTCAACATAAAGCAATATAACAAGTGCAATAAGTAAACATGTAAGAATCAATGCACACAAAGTTGACACAAGTGTTTGCTTCTAAGATAGAAAGGAGTAGGTAAACTGACTCAACATAAAGTAAAAGATAGGCCCTTCGCAGAGGGAAGCAGGGATTAAATCATGTGCTAGAGCTTTTTAAGTTTTCGAAAGCATATAGAGAGCACAAAATAAGTATTTGAGAGGTGTTTGTTGTTGTCAACGAATGGTAGTGGGCACTCTAACCCCCTTGTCAACCAGACTTTCAAGAGCGGCTCCCATGAAGGACGTTATCTCTACCAGCAAGGTAGATCATCCCTCTTCTCTTTTGTTTACACATGTATTTTAGTTTCTTTATAGATGACACTCCTCCCAACCTTTTGCTTACACAAGCCATGGCTAACCGAATCCTCGGGTGCCTTCCAACATTCACATACCATGGAGGAGTGTCTATTTGCAAAATTAAGTTGCTTACTGATAAATCAGGGCAAAACATGTGAAGAGAATTATTAATGAAAGTTGTAATTAATTGGGGCTGGGCACCCCGTTGCCAGCTCTTTTTGCAAATTATTGGATAAGCGGATGTATATGCCACTAGTCCAGGTGAAAGTCTGTCAGAAGTAAATGACAAGATTGAAAGATAAAACACCACATACTTCCTCATGAGCTATAAAACATTGACACAAATAAGGAGTAATAAAGTTTTGAATAGTTTAAAGGTAGCACATGAAATATTTACTTGGAATGGCAGGAAATACCACATAGTAGGTAGGTATGGTGGACACAAATGGCATGGGTTTTGGCTCAAGTTTTGGATGCACGAGAAGCATTCCCTCTCAGTACAGAGTTTAGGCTAGCAAGGTTGTTTGAAGCAAACACAAGTATAAACCGGTACAGCAAGAATCACATAAAAACATATTGCAAGTATTATAAGACTCTACACTGTCTTCCTTGTTGCTCAAACATTTTACCAGAAAATATCTAGACCTTAGAGAGAACAAATATGCATCCCAAGTCTCAACAAGCTCTACGGTAGTTCTCCACTACTAGGCTTTAACTACATGATGCAAGAGCTTAAACATGATCTACTTGAGAGCTCAAAACAATTGCAAAGCATCAAATCAAAACAAGACAATGATCTACAAGAATGCATATGTCTTTTCCAATACCAACTACTACATGTAGCATTTTCTTTCTTCCAAACAAACACCAATCAATTTATTTAAACATAAACTCTCCAAATGATAATATAATGCAGCAAGAGAGTATTTATAAACAAGTGCTAACAGCTCGAAGAGATGCATGAAAAACAGGAGCTAAAAGCACTGCAGTAGCTAGTTAAGAATACTCAACAAATATAAGTGAAGAACATGAGTATTCACATGAAAAAGCGGAGCGTGTCTCTCTCCCACACAAGGATTGCTAGGATCCGAATTTATTCAAACAAAAACAAAAATAAAAACACACAGACGCTCCAAGTAAAGCGCATAAGATGTGAAAGAATTAAAATATAGTTTCACTAGAGATGACCTGATAAGTTTGTTGATGAAGAAGGGGATGCCTTGGGCATCCCCAAGCTTAGACGCTTGAGTCTCTCTGAATATGGTTGGGATGAACCACGGGGGCATCCCCAAGCTTAGGCTTTTCACTCTTCTTGATCACATAATATCACCCTTCTCGCTTGATCCTTGAAAACTTCCTTCACACCAAACTCAAGACAGTTCTCATTAGAGGGTTAGTGCATAATCAAAAATTCTCATATTCTGTAATGATACAATCAATCCCAAAGCTTCTGGACATTAGCTACAGCCACCAATGCTTTGTGGAGCAAAGAAATCCACACAAACACAGTAAAAGAGCGAATGCAAAACAAAAGGCAGAATCTGTCAAAAACAGAACAGTCTGGAATGACGAATTTTTTCGAGGCACTTAAGTTGCTCAGATGGATCTGGCCTAAAATAATGAAAGTTGCGTACATATCTCAGGAATATGCGTGATTTTTCTCAGAATTTTTTGAATTTTCTACAGGGAGATAAGCTCAAATCCGTGACAGCTAAAAATCTGTCACTGCGCAGAAATCCAAATCTTGCATCAACTTTCAATATAGAACTTTACTTGGCACAACATTGCGATAAAATAAAGATACAAAGGAGTTGCTACAGAAGTAACAAAACTCCTTGACTCAAAGAAAACAAAAATAACAGCAAATAAAAACGATGGGTTGTCTCCCATAAGCGCTTTTCTTTAACGCCTTTCAGCTAGGCGCAGAAAGTGAAAATCAAGTGTTGTCAAGTGGCAAATCATTCAAATCATCAAAAGCTTCTTCCAACACACAGCTTGTAACAATGGGTATCTTAGATGTTCCTGGAGGTGTTTCATTACCTTTAACCGTACTAAAAGTTTTATCAATTTTAAGCTCATAATGAGTCTTTGGTTTTGGCACTTTAGGAACATACATAAACTTTTGCTCTCTACCCACATAAACTTTCTCCTTTTTAGACTTAAGAGAAGTAAAGGTTGAACTTAAGGTTTCAATAGCTTCCTCTAACTCATCAATTCTATGATTTTGGGTGTCATGGATATTATTATCCTCAAGAACAGTGATTCTTTCATTGATGGTGGCTATTGATTCATTAGTCTTACCAATACAATCAAGAAAATTTGGAAAAAAATTCTCCATAGAGTCTAACTTATTTATAACATCCTCCAAGGTGATCTCAATTTTAATATCTTTAGTGGGTGGTGTTCCTACCAAACTTTCAATAATATTACAGGCTTCTAAAGCAGGAGTACCCAAGAAATTTCCACCTGTAAGAGTGTCTAGAACATACCTATACCAACTAGAGATACCAACATAAAAGTTCCTAAGGAGGATAGTGGTAGAGTGTTTCTTAGTACATCTATGATGAGCATCACTAATTCTATACCAAGCATCTTTCAAATTTTCACCTCCTAGTTGCCTAAAAGAACGAACTTCAACTTCAGGAGCATTCATTTTGAAAAACAAAATCAAACGAATTAAACAAGTAACTAATTTTTTTGTGTTTTTGATAAAGAGAGCAAACAAGACTAAATAAAAATAAACTAAGCAAGACAAATAACAAAGTAAAGAGATTGGGTGTGAGAGACTCCCCTTGCAGAAGCAATTCGGTTTTCCCCGGCAACGGCGCCAGAAAACGTGTTGTAGCTCTAGTTGACGAGGGAATATCTCCCCGGCAATAGTGCCAGAAACAATGCTTGTACGTCACACGTCAGTTGGGAACCCCAAGAGGAAGGTATGATGAGTGCAGCAGTAAGTTTTCCCTCAGTATGAAACCAAGGTTTAATCGAACCAGTAGGAAAACGAGGTTTGCTTCGAAGGTGTTGGTGAAGGAGTGTAGTGCGGCGCAACACCAGGGATTCCGGTGCCAACGTGGAACCTGCACAACACAATCAAATTACTTTGCCCCAACTTAACAGTGAGGTTGTCAATCTCACCGGCTTGCTGAAAACAAAGGGTTAAACGTATCGAATGGAAATGATGTTTGTTTGCATAAAACAGTAGAGAACAATGATTGCAGTAGATTGTATTTCAGATGTAAAAGAATGGACCGGGGTCCACAGTTCACTAGTGGTGTCTCTCCAATAAGATAACTAACATGCTGGGTAAACAAATTACAGCTGGGCAATTGACAATTGATAAGTGCATATAACATGCATGTGTGAGCTGTGGTGTCTACTATGAGATTCATTTGGGCATTACGACAAAGTACATAGACCGCTATCCAGCATGCATCTATGCCTAAATAGTCCACTTTCCGGTTAACATCCGTACCCCTTCCAGTATTAAGTTGCAAGCAACAGACAATTGCATTAAGTAATGTGCGTAATGTAAACAATACATTCATCCTTGAATAAAGCATTGCTGTTTTACCCCTAGTGGCAACAACACATCTACAACCTTAGAACTTGCTGTCACTATCCCAGGTTAAATAGAGGTTGAACCCAACTATCATGCATAAATACCCCCTCTTGGAGTTACAAGTATTCACTTGGCCAAGGCTTCAACAAGTAACGGAGAGCATGCAAGATCACAAATGACATAGACATGATAATATAATATTCAGCTCCACATAGGTATCAATATAAGTCAGATCCCAGCAAACACAACATGTAGCATTACAATAAGATGATCTTGATCATGATAGGCAGCTCACAAGATCTAAACATGATGGCACAAGTGGAGAAGACAACCATCTAGCTACTGCTATGGACCCATAGTCCAAGGATGAACTACTCACGCATCACTCCGGAGGCGGGCATGGCGATGTAGAGCCCTCCGGTGATGATTCCCCTCTCCGGCAGGGTGCCGGGAAGAGCTTCAGAAACCCCCCGAGTTAGGGTTGACGACGGCGGCGGCAGCGAATATGTTCTGGATGAAAGGCTCGGTGTTTTAGGGTTTTCGCGTCTCGGGGAATAAATAGGCGAAGGGGCGATGTCGGCGGACCCCCGAGGGGCCCAAACCACAGGCGGCGCGGCTGGGCCCACTGCCGCGCCACCTGGTGGTTTGGCCACCTCGTGGCTCTCCTTCGTCTCTCCTTCGGACTCCGTGTACGTGCTGGAAAAATAGGGACTGGCCTTTTGTTTCGTGCAATTCCGAGAATATTTCCAGAAGTAACTTTCTGAAACCAAAAACAGCAGAAAACAGGGAACTGGCACTGTGGCATCTTGTTAATAGGTTAGCAAATGGTATAATATAAGCATAGAACAGCAGAAAATTATGGATACGTTGGAGACGTATCACTATCCGCAACAAAACCCTATAAACAGATCAAGCCTCCACGTTGCGTACATATATGAGGATCACGCCTGAATTTTTCAGAATTTTTGATTTTCCTAGAGTGCGTACAACTCAAAACGGTGGACAACAAAAATCTGTCTATGCGCAGAAATCCAAATCTAGCATCAACTTTCTATTAGAGACTTTACTTGGCACTACAATGTGATAAAATAAAGATACAAAGGAGTTGTTACAGAAGTAAGCAAGCTCCAAGACTCAAATAAAAAGAAAAATTACAAAAATAAAAAACATGGGTTGTCTCCCATAAGCGTTTTTCTTTAACGCCTTCCGGCTAGGCGCGGAAAGTGAAAATCAAATGTTTCCAAGTGAAGAAGCATCAAAATCACCAAAGGGTTCTTCTAAAACACAACTTGTCACAATAGGTACTTTAGGTGTCCCTGAAGATGTTCCAATGTGTAAGTCACCATTAATTGTACTAAAGGTTTTATCAATTTTAAGCGCACTAGGAGGCTTTGGCTTAGGCATCTTGGGAACATAAATGAACTTTTGCTCTTTACCCACAAAGGCCTTCTCCCTTTTAGTTTAAGAGAAGAAAAAGTCGAACTTAAGGTCTCCATAGCCTCCTCTAACTCCCCAATTCTATGATTTTGAGTATCATGAGTGTTACTAGCCTCTAAAACAGCGATTCTTTCAATGATGCTTACTATTGATTCATTAGCCTTACTAACATTATCGAGAAATTTGGCAAGTTTTTCTCCATAGAATCCAACTTCTTTATAACATCTTCCAAAGTGATCTCGGCTTTAATATCTTTAGTGGGTGGTATCCCTACCAAACTTTCAATTAATTGAAAGCTTCCAAAGCAGGAGTACCCAGAAAATTACCCCCTGTAAGAGTGTCTAGAACATACCTATACCAGCTAGTAATACCAACATAAAAATTCCTTAGAAGGATCAAGGTAGATATTTTTTTGTGCATCTACATCACTTATCCTATACCAAGCATCTTTCAAACTCTCTCCCCCTTGTTGCCTAAACGAACGAACTTCAACCTCAGGACTACTCATTTTAGCAAAAACAAGACTAGGCCGAAATTACAAAATAAAAACAAGTAACTAATTTTTTTGTGTTTTTGATAAAGAGAGTAAACAAGACAAAATAAAAAAACTAAGCAAGACAATAACAAAGTAAAGAGATTGGAAGAGAGAGACTCCCCTTGCAGAAGGCTTGACCTCCCCGGCAACGGCGTCAGAAAAAGTGCTTGATGACGTCAAAGTCACACGTTCGTTGGGAACCCCAAGAGGAAAGTGTGATGAGTGCAGCAACAAGTTTGTTGGGACCAGTAGGAGATCAAAGTTACTTCTGAAGGTTGTTGGTGGTGAATTGTGGCGTGGCGCAACACCAGGGATTCCGGTGCCAACGTGGAACCTGCACACAAGACAATCAAACTACTTTGTCCCAACAAATCAGTGAGGGTGTCAATCTCACCGGCTTGCTGAAAACAAAGGGTTAAAAGTGTGGTGTGTAACATGATGTTTAATTGCAGAGAATGAAAGAAAACAATGATTGCAGTAGGTTGTATTTCAGATGTAAAAGAATGGACCAGGGTCCACAGTTCACTAGTGGTGTCTCTCCATAAAGATAACTAACATGCTGGGTAAACAAATTACAGCTGGGCAATTGACAATATTGAAAGTGCATAATAACAATGCATGTGCAAGTAGTGTCTACTATGAGATTCATTTGGGCACTACGACAAAGTACACAGACCGATATCCAGTATGCATATGTGCCTAAATAGTCCACCTTCAGGTTAACATCCGTACCCTTTCCAGTATTAAGTTGCAAGCAACTGACAATTGAATTAAGTAAAGTGCATAATGTAAACAACACATTTATCCTTAGACAAAGCATCATTAGGTTACCCCCTAGTGGCAACAGCATATCCACAACCTTAGAACTTTCTGTCACTGTCCCAGATTAAATGGAGACTGAACCCACTATCTAGCATAAATACTACCTCTTGGAGTCACAAGCATCAATTTGGCCAGAGTATCAACAAGCAAAGGAGAGCATGCAAGATCATAAATAACATAGACATGATATTTCAGTATTCAACTTGACATAGTATCAATATTCGTCGGATCCCAGCAAACACAACATGTAGCATTACAGTAAGATGATCTTGATCATGATAGGCACCTCACAAGATCTAAACATGATGGCACAAGAGGATAAGACAACCATCTAGCGACAGCTATGGACCCATAGTCCAAGGATGACCTACTCACACATCACTCCGGAGGCAGGCATGGTGATGTAGAGCCCTCCGGTGATGATTCCCCTCTCCGGCAGGGTGCCGGGAAGAGCTTCAGAACCCTCCCGAGTTAGGGTTGACGGCGGCGGCGGCTCTGGAACTTTTCGTGGATAATGACTCGGGTGTCTAGGGTTTTCCCGAATAGATGAATATATAGGTGAAGGGGCGACGTCGGTGGAGACCCGTGGGCCCCTCACCACGTCACGGCGCGGCAGAAGGTGGGGCCGCGCCGCCACATGGTGAGGGCGGCCCACGGCCCTCCTTCGTCTCTCCTTCGGACTCCGTGTACGTGTCAGAAAAATAGGGACTTGGCTTTTTGTTTCGTCCAATTCCGAGAATATTTCCAGAACAACTTCTCTGAAACCAAAAACAGCAGAAAATAGGAACTGACACTGTGGCATCTTGTTAATAGGTTAGTCCTAGAAAATGCATAAAAATGATATAAAGTGTATATAAAACATGTAGCAGTTGGCATAATATAAGCATGGAACATCAGAAATTATAGATACGTTGGAGACGTATCACAATACCACTCGCTCCATGCAGCAAACAACTACCTTGGTATGAACTTGTTGAAGCAGAAAATATAGAACGGAGCAAACTTCTATAATTTACGGTGAAAATCATAATGCATAGAATCATCATGCTCAAAGTGTACTAACAAAATCTTCATCCTTACTGAAAGGATCGAGTATGTTGACTAGAGGGGGGTGGGGGTGAATAGGCAACAAAAAATTAATTTTCTTTTAAACAAATTAGGGAATTGCTCAAATATAAGTTCTCTAGATGTGCAACTAGGTGAACAATCCTATATGATGAGCAATAAACAAGCTAGCAAGGTATACTATGCAAGATAAGCTAGCAATACAATAGCAATACAAGTAAAGGAAGATAAAGAGACAACCACAAGGTGACACGGAGATGATTCCCAAAGTTCACTTCCCAATGGAAGCTACGTCTTCGTTGGAGCGGTGCAGGGTCACAAGTGATCCCCAAATAGCCTTGATATGGCACACCGTATCTCCCTCGTGTTATCCTCCAATGAGGAGTTCCACGAGCCACTATATGATGCCCTCGAGGTCGGTAACAAACCTTTACAAGGATGAGGCACACTCCACAACCGAATTGGAGGCTCTCACCAAATTTCCGCGGCTCCCAAAGCCACAACAATCACAAGGCTGGGGCACGTCTCCACAACTCAATTGGAGGCTCCGGCTAGTCCACGCGGCTCCAAAAGCCACACGAACGACCACGACCGTCTAGGGTTCCAATGAACCCAAGAGTAACAAGTTCCTCTCTAGAATGGATGGGGAAATCAAATCGCTTTGGTGAAAGTGTAGATCTAGGCCAACTCTCTCAAGTCCTAGAAGGACAAGGTGTTTGAGTGGGCGGAGAGAGAGATCTACGAGTTTAAATATTTCAACAATGGTGGGTAATATTCTGGTCGGGTACCTCTCTTGGAGAAGAAGAGGCGACTTAAATAGGTCCACTGAAAAACTAGCCGTTTTGACAGAAATCGTGCAGTCCGGAATGAATCCCGAATAGGTTCGGAATTCCAAACCACTCGGAATAATCCGACTTATAACCAACCGAATCCGGGCATATACCAACGGGTTTTGAATCAGCCCGGAACCAGTTCAGAATCAGTTCGGACTATTCCGAGCGTCCGGAATTTCGGACCAAATCCGAGCCACTCGGATTTCGTCTATAGAGCAGGTTTTTCAGCAGATCTATTTCCTATCTTTTTCCACCAAAGATGTAGGAGAGTTGTGGGGTGCAAGTATGATTTGTGATCAAACAAACGGATTTCCCCAAGCATTCAAAAGAGTAACCCCTCTTTATAGTATGACTTCCCTACGACTCAATAAATCTTCGGGACACCGTCTTCAACCTTTTTCACCTTTTTGAGGGATCAACCATTGTCGTGTGTATTTCATCAGTTGTACCTGTAGTACTTAGCACATGGTAAGATCCTCACTTATGTTGTTAACAAACACCCAAAACTTAGATTAGGAGGCGCATGTCCTTTCAATCTCCCCCTTTTTGGTGTTTAATGACAACATAAGGATTTGCATAGAGATATAAATAATAAGATCAATGCAATAGCTTTACAAAATATAGGAAGGCTTTACAAAATACATTGAGCACAGACAACAAGGGTCAATACTCCCCCTATATTTTATAAAACAATAAAATGTGCAACAAATAGCAATAGTGCATAGTCATGATGAAGTTGCACACAATGTGGTACAACAAGATAATATGAATGTAAACGACCACACACAACATATAGAGATGAATAACATAGTCTTTTAACATTACACACATAATCTTGACTTACCACAAGCTAGAGATAGTTCACACATAGTTCAACACATAAAGTTAAAGAGTACAAACTTATTAGATCAAATAGAATGGCAAGAAAACTTGTACTCCACCCATGCAAAACCCCGGAGATTAACTAATAGAACTCATTCTCCCCCTTTGGCATCAAGACGCCAAAAAGGGAAAAAGGAGCGATGCCAAACGACCAACCCAACTTGTTCTCCTCTTCCTCATCCTCCTCCTCGTCGTCATCATCATCACCATCCTCCTCATCGTCGTAGGCTAGAGGGACTCCAAAGAAGAAGTCACCATCTGTAATATGTGGCATAGTGATATCCACAAGCGTAGAGGGAGCCAAGGAAGCATCATCATCTTCTTGAGGCAGACCAGCAGCTCTCCTATCGGCATTCTGAATGTGATGGGTCTCCTTGGCCAACTCCTTAGCCTCATGGCTGTAAGTTCTGGCATCACGGCAAGCAGTAAATATGGACTGAAAGAACAAAGAGATGGTGCTGCTGCCTGATACATCCCTTTTGCAACACTATTTTATATCATAATTTACTGTTATTCATTGATATATTTCATATTTGGAGATGATACTTATATTATTTTACCTATTTTGCATGTTTGATGATTATTGGAGAATTAACCACCGGAGTCAGAATTCTGCTGGAAAAAGGAACGTCAAGACACCATATTTCTGAAGATCAACAATTTACAGAAAATATCCCGAAGTTCCTATTTTGTCAGATGGCGGAGGTAGCCAAAAGGGGAGGCCAAGGTGGGCAACCATGGGCCCACACCATGCTGGCGCGCCGCCACGTGGTGTGGCTACCCTGGCCCACCTCAGACGGAGCCCTTTCACATACTTCATCCCCAGAAAACCCTAAGACGAGGGGGAGCATCGAGGAAATATTCCGCCTCCTCCACGAGGCGGAAAACAACAGAGAAAGAAAAGCTCTCTGGCAGGGAGAAATCTGCCGGGGAAATTCCTTCCCGGAGGGGGGAAATCGTCGCCATCGTCACCGTCATCGAGCTGAACTTCATCGGGATCATCATATTCATCATCTCCACCGCCAGCACCATCATCTCCGCCGCTCCACTCCGTTCCGCTGTAACATCTAGGGTTGAATCTTGTCTAGTTCATAGGGGAAGCTTTCCCGGTGTTAATTACTCCTTGTGGTTGATTGATACATCTCCAACGTATCCATAATTTCTGATGTTACATGCTTATATTATGCCAATTGCTACATGTTTTATATACACTTTATATCATTTTTGTGCATTTTCTGGGACTAACCTATTAACAAGATGCCATAGTGCCAGTTCCTGTTTTCTGCTGTTTTTGGTTTCAGAAAAGTTGTTCTGGAAATATTCTCGGAATTGGACGAAACAAAAGCCAAAGTCCCTATTTTTCTGATATGTACATGGAGTCCGAAGAATGACGAAGGGGGGGGGTCATGGGCCGTCCTCACCACCTGGTGGCGCGGTCCCACCTGGTGCCGCGCCGCCACGTGGTGAGGAGGCCTCGGGCCTCCACCGACGCCGCCCCTTCGCCTATAAATTGCCTTTGACGGGAAAACCCTAAGCACCCGAGTCAAAACCACGAAAAGTTCTAGAGCCGCCACCGCCGTCAACCCAAACTCGGGAGGGTTCTGAAGCTCTTTCCGGCACCCTGCCGGAGAGGGGAATCATCACCGGAGGGCTCTACATCGCCATTCCTTCCTCTGGAGTGATGTGTGAATAGTTCATCCACGGACTATGGGTCCATAGCAGTAGCTAGATGGTTATCTTCTCCTCTTGTGCCAACATGTTTAGATCTTGTGAGCTGCCTATCATGATCAAGATCATCTTATTGTAATGCTACATGTTGTGTTTGTTGGGATCCGATGAATATTGATACTATGTCAAGTTGAATACTGAATATTATGTCTATGTTATTTATGATCTTGCATGCTCTCCGTTGCTTGTTGATACTCTGGCCAAGTGGATGCTTGTGACTCCAAGAGGGAGTATTTATGCTAGATAGTGGGTTCAGTCTCCATTGAATCTGGGGGAGTGACAGCAACCCCTAAGGTTGTGGATGTGCCCTAATGATGCTTTGTCTAAGGATGAATGTGTTGTTTACATTATGCACTTTCCTTAATTCAATTGTCTGTTGCTTGCAACTTAATACTGGAAGGGGTGCGGATGCTAACCTAAAGGTGGACTATTTAGGCACAGATGCATGCTGGATAGCGGTATGTGTACTTTGTCGTAATGCCCAAATGAATCTCATAGTAGACACCACAACTTGCACATGCATGTTATGCACTTTTCAATATTGTCAATTGCCCAGCTGTAATTTGTTTACCCAGCATGTTAGTTATTTATTATGGAGAGACACCACTAGTGAACTGTGGACCCCGGTCCATTCTTTTACATCTGAAATACAACCTACTGCAATCATTGTTCTCTTTCATTCTCTACAATTAAACATCATTTTCCATACAACACTTTTAATCCTTTGTTTTCAGCAAGCCGGTGAGATTGACACCCTCACTGATTCGTTGGGGCAAAGTAGTTTGATTGTCTTGTGTGCAGGTTCCAAGTGAACCGCCAGGACCACCCCATCAACAACACAAGTTTTCTGGCGCCATTGACACCTTCAGAAGTGTCTTCACCTCCTACTAGATTGATAACCTCGGTTTCTTACTGAGGTAAGACTTGCTGCTACACTCATCAAACCTTACTCTTGGGGTTTCCCAACGAACGTGTGGTTTACATGCATCAAGCAAGTTTTCTGGCGCCGTTGCCGAGGAGATCAAGGCACTTTGGATTCAACAGGCTTCTACCTCCCCTTCGACGCCAAGAAGTTTTCAGGCGCCGTTGCCGGGGAGGTCAAGCCTTCTGTTAGGGGAGTCTCTCACTTCCAATATCTTTACTTTGTTATTGTCTTGCTTAGTTTATTTTTATTTTGTCTTGTTTGCTCTCTTTATAAAAAATACAAAAAATTAGTTACTTGTTTTTTTTGTTATTTCGGCTTAGTCTTGTTTTTGCTAAAATGAGTACTCCTGAGAACACCAAGTTGTGTGACTTCACTAGCACAAATAATAATGATTTCATATGCACTCCTATTGCTCCACCTGCTTCTAAAGCAGACTTTTATGAAATTAAACCTGCTCTGTTAAATCTTGTTATGAAAGGCAATTTTCTGGTGTTAGTACTGATGATGCTGCTACCCATCTTAATAATTTTGTTGAACTTTGTGAGATGCAAAAGTATAAGGATATAGATGGGGATATTATTAAACTGAAATTATTTCCTTTCTCTTTGAGAGGAAGAGCTAAAGAATGGTTGCTATCTTTGCCTAGAAATAGTATTGATTCATGGATTAAATGCAAAGATGCTTTCATTGGAAAATATTATCCTCCTGCTAAGATTATATCCTTGAGAAGTAGCATTATGAATTTCAAGCAATTTGATAATGAGCATGTTGCCCAGCATGGGAGAATGAAATCTTTGGTAAAAATTGTCCCACCCATGGACTGACTGCTTGGATGATCATCCAAACCTTTTTATGCAGGACTGAATTTTTCTTCAAGAAACCTACTGGATTCGGCTGCTGGAGGTACCTTCATGTCCATCACTTTGGGTGCTGCAACAAAGCTTCTTGATGATATGATGATTAACTATTCTGAGTGGCACACCGAAAGGACTCCTCAAGGTAAGAAGGTAAATTCTGTTGAAAAACCTCTTCTTTGAGTGATAAAATTGATGTTATTATGTCTATCTTGTGAATGGTAAATCTCATGTTGATCCAAATAATGTTCCTTTAGCTTCATTGGTTGCTCAAGAAGAGCATGTTGATGTGAACTTCATTAAAAACAACAATTTCAACAACAATGCTTATAGGAATAATTTTGGTAACAACTATTATAAACCTTATCCTTCAAATAGTGGTAATGGTTATGGTAATTCTTATGGTAGATCTGGATTGCCTAGTGAGGAAAGGATGCTAGAAATTGAAAGGGCTACTAAGAACTTTATGCAATCACAATATGAGCAAAATCAATTGTTTACTAAAACTATGAATGAACAATCTGCTATGTTGAAAAATATAGGACATCAACTCGAAAATTTGAATAGGGAAATTCTGGGTTGCAAACTAAGATTTCCACTGCTGAAACCTGTATTTCATCCATGTCTGAAGCACAATCTTCTTTAATTAATAAAATGGCAGCTAAACCTGAAACTCTTGATAACTATACTTTTGCTACTGCCAATGCTATCCAAGTTAAAATTGACAACAATATTAGGATGTTGGCTGAATTGCATGCTAGGTGGGAAAGAGAGGATAAAATTAAAAGAGAATAGTATAGCTAGAGTTTGTACTATTACCACCACTAGTAATGCTAATGTTTCACATGCTAGTAAGCCTCCTACTATCAATGGTAACATAATTGGTGTTGGCAATGTTTCTACTACCTCTGCAAAGCGTTTAAAATTGCCCAAAACCACTGAAACTGTTCCTGATAAGAGTGCTGAATTTTTTGAAATATGGGAGACAATGGTTCCTTTGCCATTGATCATAATGATTTTGATTTTGATGATTGTAATATTTCTGAAGTAATTATGTTCTTGCAAAAGCTAGCTAGAAGTCCTAATGCTAGTGCTAAATATGGCTTTCAAAACATATTACAAATGCTCTCATACAAGCTAGGGAAGAGAAACTAAAACATGAAGCTTCTATCCCTAGAAAGTTAGAAGATGGTTGGGAGCCCATCATTAAGATGAAGGTGAATGATTTTGATTGTAATGCTTTATGTGATCTTGGTGCTAGCATTTCTGTTATGCCTAAGAAACTCTATGATATGCTTGATTTGCCACCTTTGGAACATTGTTATTTGGATGTTTATCTTGCTGATAATGCTATGAAGAAACCTTTGGGGAGAGTTGATGATGTTCTTATTATGGTTAACAATAACCTTGTCCCCGTTGATTTTGTTGTTATGGACATCGAATGCAATGCATCTTGTCCTATTGTTTTGGGAAGACCTTTTCTTAGAACTGTTGGTGCCATTATTGATATGAAAGAAGGAAATATAAGGTACCAATTCCCACTCAAGAAAGGTATGGAACACTTCCCTAGAAAGAGAATGAAGTTCCTTTTGATTCTATTATTAGAACAAGTTATGATTTGGATGCTTCTTCACTTGGAAACACTTGATTTTCACTTTCTGCGCCTAGCTGAAAGGCGTTAAAGAAAAGCGCTTATGGGAGACAACCCATGTTTTATTTCTGCAATTTTTCTTTTCTTTGAGTCTTGGAGTTTGCTTACTTCTGTAACAACTCCTTTGTATCTTTATTTTATTGCATTGTTGTGCCAAGTAAAGCCTCTAATAGAAAGTTGATGCTAGATTTGGATTTCTGCGCAGAGACAGATTTTTGCTGTCCACCGTTTTGAGCTGTACGCACTCCAGAAAAATCTAAAAATTCTGAAACAATTCAGGCGTGATCCTCATATATGTACGCAACTTTCATTAGTTTTGACTTTTCGCATCTGAGCAACTTAAGTGCCTCGAAAAAATTCGTCTTTCCAGACTGTTCTGTTTTTGACAGATTCTGCCTTTTATTTTGCATTCTCTCTTTTACTGTGTTTGAGTGGATTTCTTTGCTCCACAAAATATCAGTGGCTGTAGCTAATGTCCAGAAGTGTTGGAGATGATTGTGTCATCACAGAACATGTGAATTTTTGATTATGCACTAACCCTAATGAGAATTACTTGAGTTTGGTGTGAAGGAAGTTTTCAAGGATCAAGAGAGGAGGATGATATGATATGATCAAGAAGAGTGAAAAGCCTAAGCTTGGGGATGCCCCCGTGGGTCACCCAAGCATATTTCAAGAAGACTCAAGCGTCTAAGCTTGGGGATGCCCAAGGCATCCCCTTCTTCATCAACAACTTATCAGGTCATCTCTAGTGAAACTATATTTTAATTCTTTCACATCTTATGTGCTTTACTTGGAGCGTCTGTGTGCTTTTATTTTTGCTTTGTTTTCTGAATAATTTGGATCCTAGCATTCTTGTGTGGGAGAGAGACACGCTCTTTTTCATGTGAATACTCGTATTCTTCACTTATATTTGTTGAGTATTCTTGACTAGCTACTGCAATGCTTTTAGCTCCTGTTTTTCATGCATCTCTTGTTCAGAGCTGTTAGTTCTTGTAGAGAAGTACTCTCTTTTTTCATTGTTGAATTATTTGGAGAGTTTATGTTGAAATAAGTTGATTGGTGTTTGGTTGGAAACAAAAATGCTACATGTGGTAGATGGTATATTGAAAAGACATACTCATTCTTGTAGATCATTGTCTTGGATAATTTGATGCTTTGCAATTGTTTTGAGCTCTCAAGTAGATCATGTTTAAGCTCTTGCATCATGTAGTTAAAGCCTATTAGTGGAGAACTACCGTAGAGCTTGTTGAAATTGGTTTGCATGTTTGTATCTCTAAGGTCTAGATATTTTCTGGTAAAGTGTTTGAGTAACAAGGAAGACAGTGTAGAGTCTTATAATGCTTGCAATATGTTTTTATGTAAGTCTTGCGTACCAGTTGATATCTGTGTTTGCTTCAAACAACCTTGCTAGCCTAAACTCTGTACTGAGAGGGAATGCTTCTCGTGCATCCAAACCTTGAGCCAAAACCCATGCCATTTGTGTCCACCATAACTACCTACCAAGTAAATTCTTCATGTGCTACCTTTAAACTATTCAAAACTTTATTACTCCTTATTTGTGTCAATGTTTTATAGCTCATGAGGAAGTTTGTGGTGTTTTCTCTATCACCTTGTCATTTACTCATGACAGACTTTCACCAATGGACTAGTGGCATATACATCCGCTTATCCAATAACTTGCAAAAAGAGCTGGCAAATGGGGTGCCCAGTCCCAATTAATTACAACTATAACTTCTTAATTCTCTTCACATGTTTGCCAATGATTTATCAAAAGCAAATTTCAAAGTATGTGATTGTTGGAAGGCACCCGAGGATTCGGTTAGCCATGGCTTGTGTAAGCAAAGGTTGGGAGGAGTGTCATACCAATTTATAAATATGCATGTGTAAACAAAAGAGAAGAGGGATGATCTACCCTTGGGTAGAAATAACGTCCTTCATGGGAGCCGCTCTTGAAAGTCTGGGTGATAAGGGGGATAGAGTGCCCACTGCCATTCGTTGACAACAACAAACACCTCTCAAAAACTTACTTTATGCTCTCTATATGATTTCAAAAACTTAAAAAGCTCTAGCACATGATTTAATCCCTGCTTCCCTCTGCGAAGGGCCTTTCTTTTACTTTATGTTGAGTCAGTTTACCTACTTCTTTCTATCTCAGAAGCAAACACTTGTGTCAACTTTGTGTGCATCAATTCTTATATGCTTACTTATTGCACTTGTTATATTACTTTGTGTTGACAATATCCATGAGATATACATGTTGAAAGTTGAAAGCAATTGCTGAAACTTAAATCTTCCTATGTGTTGCTTCAATGCCTTTATTTAGAATCTATTGCTTTATGAGTTAACTCTTATGCAAAGCTTTTTGATGCTTGTCTTGAAAGTACTATTCATGAAAAGTTTTTGCTTATATGATTCAGTTGTTTACTCTTTATCTATTTGTTAGCAAACTATAGACCATTGCTTGAGTCACTTCATTCATGACATGAGCCTTGCAATATTATTTGATCAAGATTGTGTGAAGCATGTCTCCTCAGAAATTATTTTGTTGTTATCGTTTTACCTACTCGAGGACGAGTAGAACTAAGCTTGGGGATGCTTGATACGTCTCCAACGTATCATAATTTCTGATGTTCCATGCTTATATTATGCCAATTGCTACATGTTTTATATACACTTTATATCATTTTTATGCATTTTCTGGGACTAACCTATTAACAAGATGCCACAGTGCCAGTTCCTGTTTTCTGCTGTTTTTGGTTTCAGAAAAGTTGTTCTGGAAATATTCTCGGAATTGGACGAAACAAAAGCCAAAGTCCCTATTTTTCTGACACGTACACGGAGTCCGAAGGAGAGACGAAGGGGGGCCGTGGGCCATCCTCACCACCTGGTGGCGCGGTCCCACCTGCTGCCGCGCGCCACGTGGTGAGGAGGCCTCGGGCCTCCACCGACGCCGCCCCTTCGCCTATAAATTGCCTTTGACGGGAAAACCCTAAGCACCCGAGTCAAAAACCACGAAAAGTTCCAGAGCCACCGCCGCCGTCAACCCTAACTCGGGAGGGTTCTGAATCTCTTCCCGGCACCCTGCCGGAGAGGGGAATCATCACCGGAGGGCTCTACATCGCCATGCCTGCCTCCGGAGTGATGTGTGAGTAGTTCATCGGACTATGGGTCCATAGCAGTAGCTAGATGGTTGTCTTTCCTCTTGTGCCATCATGTTTAGATCTTGTGAGCTGCCTATCATGATCAAGATCATCTTATTGTAATGCTACATGTTGTGTTTGCTGGGATCCGATGAATATTGATACTATGTCAAGTTGAATACTGAATATTATGTCTATGTTATTTATGATCTTGCATGCTCTCGTTGCTTGTTGATACTCTGGCCAAGTGATGCTTGTGACTCCAAGAGGGAGTATTTATGCTAGATAGTGGGTTCAGTCTCCATTTAATCTGGGGGAGTGACAGCAACCCCTAAGGTTGTGGATGTGCCCTAATGATGCTTTGTCTAAGGATGAATGTGTTGTTTACATTATGCACTTTACTTAATGCAATTGTCTGTTGCTTGCAACTTAATACTGGAAGGGGTGCGGATGCTAACCTGAAGGTGGACTATTTAGGCACAGATGCATGCTGGATAGCGGTCTGTGTACTTTGTCGTAATGCCCAAATGAATCTCATAGTAGACACCACAACTTGCACATGCATGTTATGCACTTTTCAATATTGTCAATTGCCCAGCTGTAATTTGTTTACCCAGCATGTTAGTTATTTATTATGGAGAGACACCACTAGTGAACTGTGGACCCTGGTCCATTCTTTTACATCTGAAATACAACCTACTGCAATCATTTTCTCTTTCATTCTCTGCAATTAAACATCATTTTCCATACAACACTTTTAATCCTTTATTTTCAGCAAGCCGGTGAGATTGACACCCTCACTGATTCGTTGGGGCAAAGTAGTTTGATTGTCTTGTGTGCAGGTTCCAAGTCAACCGCCAGGACCACCCCATTAACAACACAAGTTTTATGGCGCCATTGACACCTTCAGAAGTGTCTTCACCTCCTACTGGATTGATAACCTCGGTTTCTTACTGAGGGATGACTTGCTGCTACACTCAACAAACCTTACTCTTGGGGTTTCCCAACGAACGTGTGGTTTACACGCATCAAGCAAGTTTTCTGGTGCCGTTGCCGGGGAGATCAAGGCACTTCGGATTCAGCAGGCTTCTACCTCCCCTTCGACGCCAAGAAGTTTTCTGGCGCCGTTGCCGGGAGGTCAAGCCTTCTGTCACTAGTAGAAAAAGGCGTACCACTGGCGGACGGAAATGGACTACCGCTGCCGGGCGGGCGCCCGCCAGCGGTCATTATGCCAGTGGTAACATTTTACCGCTGGCGGACCCAGCGGTAAGGCTTGTTACCGCTGGCGGGCAGAACTTCGGCCCGCCAGCGAGAGGTTTGGCAGCGCTGGCGTGCAGCCTCGGCCGCCAGCGGTATAATTTTTTATTTTTTCTTTCTGAAAATCGTATTTCAGCAGTATCTACAGTACAGTAAATTCAAATACAGGCGTCAAACAAACAACAGAAATATAGACGAGCACATACAAATGATCAAAGTGCCATACATAGATACCTTAATTAGTTCATCACACATGCATCACAAATTAACCTAACTCGACATAGTACTTAAGCTAAAGTTCGATAAGATAAACAACATGCATTAGTTCATAACTTAACCTAACTTGAAATTTAACCTAAAGCTACTCATCGAGATGACCCCAGCATGAACTTATGTCAGATGAGTCGTCCGACCCATCGAGATCATCCCAGAAGCTCGAGTCGAAGCTCGAAGAATCAGAATCATCGCCGGTCTTCTTGCACGGCGGCGCTGCACTGGAGGGTCCGGCGACGTCGGAGCTCACCTGCCTCTTCTTATTCCTCGAGGCGTAGAAGTCCAGCTCCGCCTGCACCAGATCGGGGCGGTTCTGGCACAGCGTGTCCATCCGCCACTCGTCGATCTCGGCAACGCGGTGAGCTCTCCCCTCACGGCGGTTACGCCTCACCTCGTCTACGTCGACGATCTCCATGGGCGGCGCGAGGAACTCAGCCTCCACCCGGTTCGGAACGTCGGGGAAGTTGAGCTCGGAACGCGGCCATCCAAACCTCCAGGCTGTCGCATCGAGTGCGCGCGCGGCGAGCTCCGCCGTGTTGAAAGTCCCCATATACAACGGTGGCCGTCCACGGTGATCTCCGCGGACCAGCGGCCAGATGGGCGGCCACGGACGCCAATGAACCCGCTCGTGGAGCGGCGGCGCGGCGGCATTCTCTGCATACAAGGTAAATAAAAAATGTTAAACAACAAATTACAGTACAGAAATTGTAATGAGATGAAACATAACAACATTTTAATCATCGACAACCTAATAAGAATACAAAACAGAACAACATTTTGGCCAAAGTCATGCCAAAATTCACGAGAAATTTTGGCATGACTTTGGCTAAAAATATGACATATGAGTACCCAAATTTGCCGGAATGGAAGTTAATCAACATTCCGACAATCTCGAGGGTCTCTAAAGGTACCTGCAAACATTTTATACATAGCCACAAGGCCACCACCACAAGCACTTATGAAAATTTTCATCTCACTTCATGTACTACAAATCTATCAACTATCAACTATCAACATCAACTAGCATCTATTAGCAACTATCAAGATCACGAATCTATCAACTATCAACATAAAGTTAAAGTTGGCATTTCGGCAAACACCTTCGGTGCAACCCGTTGGAGAGAAGGGAGAGGAGGGAGATGGGCAGCACCTCGGGACGGCGCGGGCGTGGACGGCACGGGCGGAGACGGTGCGTGGACGGCGCGGGCGGAGACGGCGCGTGGACGCGCGGGTGGTCCGGAGTGGTCGCTGCTGCGGGGCAGGGAGGGGGCGGCGCGGTTGGTGCGGGGCAGGGGTGTGGATGGGTGGTGGGGCGCGAATGGATAGGTTTAGGTGGGTGGGGGGGCAGCGCGGGTGGATAGGGATGGTGCGCGGTGGGCCCACGCGACTAGGGAGGGTTATCGCTGGCGGACAGCGTGTGCCGTCCGCCAGCGGTAACTTCTAGGTTTTTTTTTCCTTATATAAAGGGCCAGGGGCAGACCCCAGATTTGCTATCAGTACCGCGTCATCACCGCGCCACCGCCGCCCTTGTACGCGCCTCTCGACGACCTCTCCGCGCCCGTGGCCTCCACCGGCGCCCCTCCACGCCTCCGTGGACCTCCCCTAGTCCGTCCCCATGCCAGTGTACGCTACCCTTTCTCCTTGACCCCCTCCTCCCCTCCGTAGGTTGCATGCACCTTAGGTGTTTGATCAAATTCCCCATTATTTTTTTTCAGATCTCGGGCATTTACCGACGCGATGGCCGCGGCCGGAAACCTGTTGGACAATAACGGCCCTGTGCGGGATTGGGCTCCGCCGGCTGGCACTGGGAGGTGTTATCTTCCGGAACGCGTAGCTTGGTGAGAAATCCGGGCGTCGTCGCCGACCCGGATCTTCTTTGGTGGAGGTCGCGTGGCCAGGGAGTATCCAGAAGGAGCCGCCCCCCAGGAGGTGGTACGTCGCCGTATAAGGGCGGAGGATGGGCACGTCTGTTGCTACATGTATTTGTTGGATACGGTGTATAGTAATACATGGCAGGTAATGCAAAGTGATCCTTATCATGTGAGTTTTGACCCTGTGATGGTTCCTACTCTTTGGGTGAGGAGCGCTCCCCGTGATGCACCCCGCGGCCTAGGACGAGGCAGAAGTTAGTTAAATAAAAATGGCATGAGGACGATCGATCCAGCTGTAACGTAACCGGAGATCGATTAAATAAAGATGTAACCGTGATACTTTTTGCATATTAATTTGATCTATGTTGCTTTTTTGCATAGAGTCTTTTTATGTGTACTAGTTGCTATGTGAAATGATAAACTTGATTTTCGACGAAAGTTTCACAAACATTCTTCACAAAAAGCACTATCATGTAGAAACATCTACAAGTTTCAGTTCGATCAAAATGACAATGTTATGTCAATTCTCAACGCATAGTTTGTGATAAAGTGCTCATATTTGACACATAGGTGTGTCTTGGTATAGGAAGCAATGGTTCCTAAGGAAATTTATAGATTGTTTTTATAAATATAATTTTCCTAGTTATTTGCATTACATGCAAACTTAGCGCTGGCGGACAATTTAGTGTGCCCGCCAGCGCTACTGAACTGACCCCTGGCGTACCCTTTAGCCTGCCCGCCAGCGGTACTGTCACTATTTTTTCCCAACTGAGCTCAGCCGCTGCCACTACTGCTGGTGGGCCCTGCCTTGCGTCCGCCAGCGGTAAGTTAAGTACCTCTGGCGGACATGTTTTGTGCCCGCCAGCGGTAGTTTGCCCCGCCTCCTCCCAGGTTTCTGCTCCTACCGCTGGCGGGCAGTGTTCATGTCCGCCAGCGATACGTCCAGAACCAGTGGCGGACACGAAAAACCGCCCGCCAGCGGTCGTAGCGCTGACGGACGTAACTGTTGTCCGCCAGCGGTACGCTGGGGCTATAAGCCTTTTCCTACTAGTGTGTTAGGGGAGTCTCTCAGTTCCAATCTCTATACTTTGTTATTGTCTTGCTTAGTTTATTTTTATTTTGTCTTGTTTGCTCTCTTTATCAAAAATACAAAAAAATTAGTTACTTGTTTTTATGTTGTTATTTCGGCTTAGTCTTGTTTTTGCTAAAATGAGTACTCCTGAGAACACCAAGTTGTGTGACTTCACTAGCACAAATAATAATGATTTCATATGCACTCCTATTGCTCCACCTGCTTCTAAAGCAGACTTTTAAGAAATTAAACCTGCTCTGTTAAATCTTGTTATGAAAGACCAATTTTCTGGTGTTAGTACTGATGATGTTGCTACCCATCTTAATAATTTTATTGAACTTTGTGAGATGCAAAAGTATAAGGATATAGATGGGGATATTATTAAACTGAAATTATTTCCTTTCTCTTTGAGAGGAAGAGCTAAAGAATGGTTGCTATCTTTGCCTACAAATAGTATTGATTCATGGACTAAATGCAAAGATGTTTTCATTGGAAAATATTATCCTCCTGCTAAGATTATATCCTTGAGAAGTAGCATTATAAATTTCAAGCAATTTGATAATGAGCATGTTGCTTGGATGATCATGGACTGACTGCTTGGATGAAATCTTCGGTAAAGAATTGTCCCACCCATGGACTGACTGCTTGGATGATCATCCAAACCTTTTTATGCAGGACTGGATTTTTCTTCAAGAAACCTACTGGATTCGGCTGCTAGAGGTACCTTCATGTCCATCACTTTGGGTGCTGCAACAAAGGTTCTTGATGATATGATGATTAACTATTCTGAGTGGCACACCGAAAGGACTCCTCAAGGTATCTTCTTTGAGTGATAAAATTGATGTTATTATGTCTATGCTTGTGAATTGTAAATCTCATGTTGATCCAAATAATGTTCCTTTCGCTTCATTGGTTGCTCAAGAAGAGCATGTTGATGTGAACTTCATTAAAAACAACAATTTCAACAACAATGTTTTAGGAATAATTTTGGTAACAACAATTATAAACCTTATCCTTCAAATAGTGGTAATGGTTATGGTAATTCTTATGGTAGATCTGGATTGCTTAGTGAGGAAAGGATGCTAGAAATTGAAAGGGCTACTAAGAACTTTATGAAATCACAATATGAGCAAAATCAATTGTTCACTAAAACTATGAATGCACAATCTGCTATGTTGAAAAATATAGGACATCAGCTCGAAAATTGAATAGGGAAATTCTGGGTTGCAAACTAAGATTTCCACTGCTGAAACCTGTATTTCATCCATGTATGAAGCACAATCTTCTTTAATTAATAAAATGGCAGCTAAACCTAAAACTCTTGATAACAATACTTTTGCTACTGCCAATGCTATCCAAGTTAAAATTGACAACAATATTAGGATGTTGGCTGAATTCTGTGCCCTGATTCTCTCTAGTTATCTGTTTGTGCCACCCCCGCGTAGTTTCTCTCGTACGATCCCTGACTAGGCCGCAAATGGCGCGCGCACGGCCAAGACGGTCGTTTACGTCTGGTCAACCTTATTTCACCGTAACTTGGCCTGACATGTGGGTCGGCCTGGCGCGGCTCGGTTGGAATCGCATCCAGTGGGGCCGGGGCACTTGTCTGACTGGTGGGTCGGCTCAAACTGACCACGTCTCCCGCTGTGCTGTTGAATCATACGTGTTGGTGTTGGTGTTGTTTTTAGTCCCACCTCGCTAGTTGGGTGTGTGCGCGGCCTCTTTAAATACCACAATATTCCAAGGCTTTTGTTAGCATTGAACGGAGCGGGGTTTAACCGGGCCCGGACCCCCTTCTTTCAATGCTAATTTTATATCCAGTGTATAGATCTGTCCCTAAAACTGTAGATAGTTTCGGTACGGATGATTAGTCATTTGTCCCTAAAAATATAAGAAATTTCTGGTGTAAAATACGTGTTGGTGTATAGATCTGCCCCTAAAACTGTAGATAGTTTCGGTACGGATGATTAGTCATTTGTCCCAAAAATATAGATGATAGTCATTTGTCCCTAAAAATATAAGAAATTTCTGGTGTAAAATACGTATTGGTGTATAGATTTGCCCCTAAAACTGTAGATAGTTTCGGTACGGATGATTAGTCATTTGTCCCAAAAAATATAAGCAAATTCTGATGTAAATACGTGTTGGTGTATAGACCTGCCCCTAAAACTGTAGATAGTTTCGGTACGGATGATTAGTCATTTGTCCAAAAAAATATAAGCAATTTCTGGTGTAAAATACGTGTTGTTGTATAGATCTGCCCCTAATTTCCAAATGGGACGACTGGTTTATCATAAGCGGTTGGTCCAAATAACATAGAGCTTACATTGCATTAATTATGCTTACATCCCATTAATTAACTACGACTGACAATCAGCAGATAAACAAAGCCTAGAGCAACTATACAGAGATAAAATCCTGCAGCTATCAGATTAGCCTGCTTCTTCAGATCATTCATCTGCCTTAAGTGCTTGTTCAACTTCTTCAGTTCGCCTCTCACTTCCGCAAGCCCCATCGGAGGAGCAACCATGTCAGACCCCATCGGCGGATCAATGATGCACATCGGCAGAGCAGAGGGTGCAATCTCCACATCAGGCGGCAGAGGAAGGTCGCTGGGCGCGTGCCACCTTCCATCCCGTGTAAGCAGCGTAACGTATCATCCAACCACTGAAAATGGTTGCATGGTTCCAACCCCTGAAAAAGTCAACCTGAACCCTAAATCCCAGATCTGAGCAAGAAATTGAAAACACTGAAGAAATCAAAGCAAAAGGATGCGAGAGAAAGATCTTTACATCATGTGGCATGCTCAGGCATTTCAAATACTCGCGCCCCTTGTCGGCTGTCTCAGCCCTACTAGTCTTACGGCTCAGTAGCTCCTTGCGTGAGCATTTAGGACATGCCGGCAATGGCACCTCAGGCTGCTTTGGCCAAATGGGGCAAACGGATGAACTGGAGGAGCACGACATTGCTGCTGCCCTTCATCGCCGGAGAGGAAGAAGAGGAAGGAAGAGGAAGAAGAAGATGGTCCAAAGAGGATGGATGCTCTGTCTGTGAAGAGGAGGCAAATGGTGGTCCGCGGTGAGCGTGTAACGGTCATTTGCGGCGGTGCGTCTGTTGCGAGTCCACCAACCCTTTTTGCTTAGAAATGGGGCCGTTTACCTACCTTTGGAGCTCATTTGAAACACATCAAACGGGTTGTGCAGAATGATTCTCACACGGGTTACAGCCAATCAGATCGCAGAATGAGCCTCTCGCGGATCGCCCCGAGTCTGCAGATTCCTTCTAGAGGAACGATCGACGGCTGCAGTTCAACGCTAGGGTTAGTTCGACGGTCATTGTTCAAATGGGGTTTGGAGGCACTCAACGGGGTTTGGAGGCACTCAACGGGTTTTGAAAAGTTTGATAAAGTGTCCAAGCTTCATTTTGAAGTGACTAAGAAGGATCGAGTCTTCGTTTTTCAAATTTCATGTTTTAAACTTGTTTAAATGTCGGTCAACGTTAAGTTGAAAATTTGAAATGAGCTTCAAATATTCACAAAAAATCAAAAAATGGAAAATCCTGCGCACATAGTCGTCTTATGTCATATACTAACGATTCAAGCTGATAAACAATGTCTATACACATTCAGATGAAAAATGCATGTATCTAAGTGATATCCCCGAACTATGTCGTATGAACTCGAGGTTCAAATGAGCTTCAAATATTCAAAAAAACAAAAAAGGAAAATCCTGCGCACATAGTCGTCTTATGTCATATACTAACGATTCAAGTTGATAAACATCATCTATAAACATTTCATATGAGAAATGCATGTATCTAAGGCGATATCTCAGACTATGTCCTATGATTTCTAGGGTGAAGAGAAGGGGTTTTGGATTTCCAACATAAAACGTTCAAACACCTCACAAAGTTTCATTTTGGAGTGACTAAGAAGGATCCATGCTTAGTTTTTCATTTTCATGTTTTAAACTTGTTTAAATGTCGGTCAACGTTAAGTTGACCGAAATCTGAAATGAGCTTCAAATATTCACAAAAAATCAAAAAATGGAAAATCCTGCGCACATAGTCGTCTTATGTCATATACTAACGATTCAAGTTGATAAACAAGGTCTACGTACATTCTGACGAGAAATGCAGTATCAATTGTGTATCTCAAACTATGTCGTATGAACTCAAGAGTAAAGAGAAGTGTTTTTGGACTTGCAACATAAAAGTTTGAAACAAATGACCGGAGGCAAGCTTATCCATCATAATATAATTACGGTGACGCACAGAGCGTGCCCAGAGCGCGCCAGTTCATGCCCAGAGCACGCCCATAAGGTGTTCGACCAAAATACATCCATCCAAAATCCGACCAAAATCAAATACAAATCATAGTAATATTAGTCAGTCTCTTCTTTGACGTCGTCAAAGCCGGACATCATCTCGTCAACCCACTTCTCGATCTCTTCGCTGGGGTTGCTGGAGTCGCTGGAGTCGCTGTAGTCATCAAATTCGTACATCATCTGGTCGTCCCACTGCTCGATGTCTTCGTCGGGCTCCTCGACGTCTTCGCTGACCTTCACAAATGTCAGCTCGATGTACTCCTCCTTGACGATCACCTTGATAACGTAGAGATCACCAAAGCGCATCTGCAGTTGCTCCCAGAATAGATCCCACTATCCGTGAACTTGATGTAATCTTCGATCACTCGATATGATCCAAAGATCTCGACATCGTCTCTCGCCAAAAGACGAGATTTTCCGTGAACTTGACGTAATATGCGATCACGCGATGGAATAACATCGTAACCATCTACTACCACAATCTTGAGATGCTATCAAAATAACATGAGCATCGTATCAGAAAATGACAGAATAGTTCAAATGACAGAATACTTCAAAATGACAGAATAGTTCAGAAAATGACAGAATAGTTCAAATGACAGAATAGTTCAGAAAATGTAAATGAATACGAAACGTTTGAATCATACCAGAGAATTGACATCTATAGAATCATCCTCAATCCTGCGCACGTAGAACTGAGGGATCTCTTCCAACTCCATCATGGCATCTTTGAATAAAGCGAAAGATATCGCATTCATTTCTGAATAGGTGACATCTCTCGGTTCGTGAAATATGCTCTTTAGGAGGGCTGGCTTGCAGCATCCGACAATCTGTTCAAACTCTGATCAAAGAGAGGAAGACATTCAGAAAACTTGTAAACTACTCAATGTGTAAGAAAAAGAACACAAACTAGCATACCCGTGTGTTGCACAAAAGGTTTTGCAGCATTGTGCTCGTTAGTCACTTCAACATTGAACAGATGCTGATCTTCATTCCAAGTGAACTTGACAACATCGCCCTCCTCGATGCCGTAGCATTCACATAGTGCTCTCCACTGCGTTCCACAGATCGAGGTGAAAATATGGGTCTTCGGGCTATCACTTAGCCGCTTACAGAGATATCTCCGATGTGTTTCAATTTCAATTTCCCACCTATCCAGGTAGAAGAAGTACTGGTCTCCGTTCGAACACCTAGCCTCCATCCAGTTCTTACGAGGGCCAATTGCCCGACTCTCTAGAAGATATCTTAAAGGGCATGGCAGAATCTACAAAACCGGAGAAACTATGAAGACACTCATTGAGGGAAAAACAAATGACATTCCCTCGAATTTGAAAGGCAATACTTACAACTTCCTCTTTGTAACCGTGTTCAATCAGGACTTTGAAAGTATTGGAACGATGAGTTAGTGTGCGACAGAAAGTTGCTGTGTGACGGCACATAGCACAGTAATTGACGACATCGCTATCGGAATCCTATTTTAACAAATGAAATTTAGAACCAGATAAACAGGCGGAACCTGGGGTTTTTCCCCATTCTGTAAGCCAAATAGAAAATCAAATCTACTCACATATAATGAACCATTCGGGAGCTCAAACAGGAAAATGAAGCATGTAGAGAAGATAGCACTGACCATCGAAATGGGGTTGATGGACTGCAGCTGGAACCGTCGGCGACCAAACAACCCCAAACGGCGAAGGCGGCCGTACAATGGCGATGGCGATGGAGCTCCTTGCTTGTCCCTCCTTCTCGATGGGCGACGGGAGACGTGCGGGCGACGGCAATGGCAATGGCGATGGCGATGGAGCTCCTTTGCGCCTTCAATCACCCTGCTCTCCGCCCTCAATCCAACTCCTATTGCTCTGTTCTTGGGGGTTCCTCGGGGGTTCTATGGGCGGCGGCAGTGAGCCAGGGAAGAAAGACCACGTGGGCCCCATCGGCGTATCCCTTCATTAAACAAGTGCCCCGGCCCCACTGGATGCGATTCCAACCGCCCCAGCCCCACTTGACCGGTCCCACTTCCAACTCACGAGCTGCGCCAGGCCGACCCCACAAGTCAGGCCAAGTTACGGTGAAACAAGGTTGACCAGACGGAAACGGCCGTCTTGGCCGTGCTCGGGCCATTTGCGGCCCAGCCAGGGCACGGACGAGAGAAACTACGCGGGGTGGCACAAACAGATAAAACTGAGGTAGGTAGGGCACATAAACGATTGACCCTTATCTTAATTACTTTCTTGTATTTGCGGATGCTTGCAAGAGGTATAATCACAAGTAGGTATTAGTCCTAGGAAGGGCGGTGCATTAGCATAGGTTCTCCCACACAACACTTATCAAAACAATGAAGATTAATCAACTATATGAAGCGAAAGCACTTGACGAAATTCCCGTGTGTTCTCAAGAACGTTTGGTCATCATAAGTAAACCTACTGGCTTGTCCTTTGCTGTAAAAAAAGATTGGGCCACTCGCTGCAATTATTATTACTGCCTTTTATTTACTTGTATTTTATTTATCTGCTATATCAAAAAACCCTAAAAACTTGTCTGCTAGTATTTATAGTGAATTCCTAATCAAAACTGCTTGTCAACACCTTCTGCTCCTCGTTGGGTTCGACACTCTTATTTATCGAAAGTACTACGATACACCCCCCTATACTTGTGGGTCATCAAGACTATTTTCTGGCGCCGTTGCCGGGGAGTGAAGCTCTATTGGTAAGTGGAATTGGTAAGGAAAACTCTTACTGTACGTGCTGTTTTTATTTCTGTCTGCTGCTATATTTTATCATGGGGAGATCTTCTCTTGAATTCCTATTTGGAAAAACCACTACCACTTTTGAGGTAGTTGAGGAGGCGCCATCTTTGCAAGTAATCCCATTCAAAATACCTATGAAAATTGTTGAACGTGTTACGAATAACCGCTATGAAGGGAATGGAACTGTCCATCCTGGTGATCATTTACTATTTCTACATGAATTATGCGAGTGATTCAAGTGTGCAGGCATTTCAATGGAAGAAGTTAAGAAGAAACTATCCTCTATATCGATGGCTGGTAGAGCCGCACAATGGTATAAACTGCTAAAGAATGTGCATTCTCTTGGTTGGGAGGAAATTGTACCTGTCTTTTATTCTAAATTCTATCCTCCAAGTGAGATTCACAAAAACCGGAACCTCATATATAATTTCTGGCCTCATGATGGAGAGAGTATTGCCCAAGCGTGGGGGAGATTGAAGTCACTAATGCTCAAATGCCCCATTCATGAGCTTCCTGGTAATGTCATTGTTGATAATTTCTATGCAAGGCTGTATTTTCAGGATAAAACTTTATTGGATACTGCTTGTTCTGGATCATTCAATCGTAATAAAGAAGAGTTTAAATGTGACCTTCTTGATCGGATTCAGGAGAACACTGAAGGATGGGAGAACGACAAAGGTAGAGAGTCAGGTATAAAATATGATTTCGAATGCATTAAGACTTTCATGAATACTGATGATTTTCGAAATGTTAGTACTGTTTATGGCCTTGACTCTCAAGTTGTTGTAAATTACTATAAAGTTTTTGCCTCTTATTTCGGTATGCCTAAGGAGGGCTTTAAGAAATATCATGAACCTTATAAAGATAAACTTGTTTCTCATATGACTAGAACTATTGAAGTTAACATTGTTGATCATATTATTCCTGAGCCTTATATTGAAAAAGTTCCTTTTCCTGCTATAATAAAGGAACATCCTATTATAGCTAGTGTTGTTAACAAAAGTACGAGAAAAGCTATAGAACCTGATGAACAAATAACAGTTGAACCCGCTGTAGCAATAATAAAGGACCTTGTCACCAAAAATATAGAAGATGGGCATATTATCTTTTGTGAAGATGCTTCTAATATTGTTTCACATCCTAAAAGCTCTAGGATTGTGTATTCGAATATTAATTGTGGGGTTGCCGGAGTGACAGAAACCTGAACCCCCGTTGGTATATCGATGCATGAGGGATAGCAGGATCTCAAAGTTTAAGGCTGTGGTTAGATTTATCTTAATTACTTTCTTGTATTTGCGGATGCTTGCAAGAGGTATAATCACAAGTAGGTATTAGTCCTAGGAAGGGCGGTGCATTAGCATAGGTTCACCCACACAACACTTATCAAAACAGTGAAGATTAATCAACTATATGAAGCGAAAGCACTTGATGAAATTCCCGTGTGTCCTCAAGAACGTTTGGTCATCATAAGTAAACCAACCGGCTTGTCCTTTGCTGCAGAAAGGATTGGGCCACTCGCTGCAATTATTATTACTGTCTTTTATTTACTTGTACTTTATTTATCTGCTATATCAAAAACCCCTAAAAACTTGTCTGCTAGTATTTACAGTGAATTCCTAATCAAGACTGCTTGTCAACACCTTCTGCTCCTCGTTGGGTTCGACACTCTTATTTATCGAAAGTACTACGATACACCCCCTATACTTGTGGGTCAGCACTGCCCTTCTTCTTCTTCTTGGGAGCTGAAGTGGAGGCACGAGAGGTGGAGGCTGCATTACGGACCTGAGGGCCTTTGCCCTTGGCATACTCTGGAATGTCAGGGGCCATATGTGAACACCGGAGCAAGCATCTCAGGCACAACGGTCGCACGACAAAGTATGATAGAATTACTGGCAATACGGCTAATGAACTTCTGAATGAGAGGACCATATGCGAGTGAGCGCTTACCACAAACCCCAAGCTGAATCTCACGGTAGATGAAATCCATAACATCAATCTTCTTCTGTAGGTTTGGCTTGGTGAAGTACATGAGGTTAGTCATATAGCCACAAACAGCAGACACATCCCCAGCCTTGTTCATGATGTTTTCACGGAATATCTTAGCAAGCATGTTGTAGAAAGGATACATGAGAGAGATGAAGGGAAGATTGGGGTCTTCAAGGTCTGGAAGATAGAACTCCTCAAGCATTTCCTTGGCATATTCCGGACCTGAATGTATCTTGAAACCATACTCACCATAGATGTTTTCCCAATCATGGTCCAGGGCAGTATCAAAGGTGGACAGGTTGCTTTGATATTTTTTTGTACCGGACATCCAAGTCATGGAGCGCACGCTGTCATTGTGGAAGTGGACGGTGCAATATAATTAACTAATGAGCTCAGGGCAATATGATTGAGAGACCAAGGTTACCTTCAAAATGTCCATCTTCTCAAGAGTGGAATAGATGTGAGCAAGATATTGAGCTTTGTGGTCATTGATGTAGTCTTTACCAAGTTTCTTGCATACCACAACTGGGACTTTTAGAGTCATGTAAAACTCATTCCACATCTTGAACTGCGTGGAAGTCCAGAACCTTTCATCACCCTCACATGTTCTTTCACTTACTAACACAACAAATACACTCAATGGTTTTTATATCCACAATGCTACCGACAATAATAGTTATTGCTCCTGTAAATTTTACAAAATGATTTACTGGAGCAAAGTTAAAAAAAAATCATCAATAATGAATCAAAAAATAACTTGTATAGTATGTATCCAACATCATCATGCTACAAAGGAGATCATCATGCACACAAACCATGCAATCAAATGAACACCTGGTTCCAATAACTTGTATAGTCCGATCTGCCGTCGAATGCTTCGATTTCCTGGTGCGGGTAGCTTTGCTCGGGAGGCAGATACGGTTCCAATCAGACGGTTCCTCCGTGTAGATCAGACGGCTCAGGACCCGGGGGATTGGACGAAAAGATCATAGGGACGCCTAGTCCTGTCCTATTTTGAAACGAAGAGAGTACATATTAAAGCTGAGTTATACCCATCCGTTCCAAAATAACAGTTGGCAATGGTTATTTTGCAAAAATGGACCTGGTTATCAAGTGGGCGCTTTAGTCAGAGAGTTTAAAGATGTGTGCTCTAATGCGTTCGTTGAGTACCAAGTGGTGTATGTATCCCGTACTTGCAACAAGCCTGCACATGCTCTTGCGGCAATTGGGTTAGCTGGGGTACAGAACAACCACAGGGTGTGGTTTGAGATTGTCCTTGATGTTGTAAGCAGGGCTCTGTACGGTGATTCTGCCGTTCATGTTTAATGGAATGGGGGCGAACACTGTCGAATTGGGGGCGACTCCTCCCGCGACTCCTCCTAACCCTAGCCGCCGGCGTGCTCCCCTCCTCCCCGTGCTTTCCGTCCCCTCCTCTCCTCTCGCCCCCCCCCCCCCGCGGGCGACCGGAGCGCCCCCCATTTCCGGCCAGCAGTCCGCCCCCACCCTCTTCCCCACCGCCGCCGCCGGCAGGAGCCGCCGGGCTAGGCCTGTGTGGTGCTGGCGGCGGCGGATCTCCGTTCCCCGCGGCGAGTAGGAGTGGAGGCGGGGTCCCCTTCTCTTGGCGGCGGTGCTCATCGGGGGGCTGCGGGTCGGCTTCGGCCGGGATGCTTCGTGGCGGCGGGGCGGCGCAGCGAGGCGGGCGGCGGCGTGATGCAGTGAGGCTCGGCTCGACATCGCCCAGATCGGGCCCTGTGACCCAGATCGGGCCCTGGTGGCCCAGGCGGGGCCCAAGCGGCCCAGATCGGGGCCCATCTGGTCGTGATGAGTCGGCCTTTTTTGCAGCACGTTCGACGGCGGACGCGAGGTAGCGAGTGCAGGGACAACAACGACTGCGACCGGCCTGTTGCAATGTGGCAGCGAGCTTCACGGGCCCTTGGGCTCGGCTGGACCCTAGTAGAATTGGTATGCCCCTGCGGGGGCTTTACGGGCCAGGCGGGCCTGGCCGAATCTAGCGGGGACCGGCGTGCTCTATGGTCGCGTCCGGTCGACTACCGTCTTCGGCGGTGGAGGTAGTTCCCTCCCGCGTGGCCGTGGTCCTGTTGTCTCCGGTACTAGCTTTTCTTCGCCTCCGTCTTGTTGTCCTCGTGACGGTTGCTTCAGTGAGACGACGACGATGGTGGCTTGGTGATCATGGTGGCGCATGTTGGTGGGTGGATAGTTTGGTGGCGGCGAGGCGTCGTCCTCGTGGGCTCCTCTGCATCGGATCGTTTGGGAGTGTGAACGTGGTTATTCGGGAGAAATCCTTGTTGGCTTGACCAACACCGACGCGGTGCCGCCTTTGGGTGGCATCATCCTTCCTGAAGGGCGTCTTGGCTATCCGGCGTCCGTCTCACTGAGTTTGCCGGGGGAAACCCTAGGACTAGTTTGCTGATCCGGGCAGCAACATTCTCCCTTCTTGAAGGGGCTGCTTGGTACTCGATGATGCGACACAAGGAGAGTGGTGGTACTTCTTCGAGAGGGCGCAACGGTTGCGGGTCATCATAGTCTAGTCGATCTATCCTTGTCTCCATTTCTTTCTGCTTTTCTTGTTTTGGGCGCTTGTGTGTGTTTGCTGCTGCCCCAGCTTATGTGGTGTCGAGTTTGTATTGTTGGTTGTATATTTGTTGGTGCTTTATTTATAAAGCTGGGCGAAATCATGTTTCGTGTTAATGTTTAATGGAATGTCAGCGTTCCAAGGTCAAAAAAAAAAAAAAAAGACTTGGTTAGTTTTTTTGTTTTTGAAATTATGGACCTGGTTAGTTTGCAAAACAAGCCCTTACGTTTCTTAGACACAGCCCGCGGTCCACCTTCTGTCGCGACACACCCCGCTGCAAACTCCGCCACCGAGCTCCCGTCGCCGTGCCGCGCTCCCCTCTCCTCCACGTCGCCGCCTCGCTTCTATTCAACCAAAAATATTTTGTCGGTCCAAGGCGCCGGCGAGGCAGGATCCGGCGTTGGCGAGCCCGGATACGGTGGCTTCGAGTCCGAGGATGCGCCACGTATCGACGAGGAGGCCCGGGATGAAGCAGCGGCGACGAATCTACGGCCATGGCATCCGCCGGAGTTGAAGAAGAAACAGACGACATGGGCCCTCCGCGGTCGATTCGGCCGGCATTAGGTATCAGAGGATTACGGCGGAGCTTCTAGGACCCATGGCTGGGCTCGGCCGGGTCGTCGCCGGAGCTTCGGGAAGCAATGGCTGCTGGGCTGGCCTGTCCACTCCCACTGCACCACGGGCTGCCACCTTGTTCGTTCGCAAACAAAATGTGAGTGCAAGTACTCAAAGTTTTGGTTTTTCAGCTAGGGCTAGGAGTAATGAAAATCCAGAATAGTTCTGTACTCCTGCAAACCTGTGATGTTAATTCTGAATTCAGAACTTAATAGGTGTTGGTTGCTTTCTGCTAACTGCGGATTTAGTCTTGATTCTGTATCGTGAGTTATCGTGAGTCATCAAATTCATCATCCAATTGTGCAAAAATACTGTGCTGTAATCTTCCTTATTCTTGCTTAATCTTACAAAAAAACGTATCAGTTACGAGAAAACGCAAAAGCTTTGCGTTTCTTTTCATTGAATAGAAAGGGGTTTTCAGTTACATTTACAACCTCCTAGGAGGTGAAAGCGTTAAGGAAAATACATCAGTGAAAGCGTTAAGGAAAAACGTATCAGTTAGTAGTTCATTCAAATGAGTAGATGAAATCCATTTAGATAGTGCACCCAAGCTGTGGTACTTGACAGCTAGTTCTAATTTTTTAAGGAACGGAGGGAGTTTATGTATGCGTAGGTGTTACTCCTACCTGATAGTGCACCCAAGCTGTGGTACCTGACAGCTAGTTCTAAAATAATTGTAACCCTGTATTTTAAAATTGGGCTAGGACATGCTGTCTGTCCGAGCTCATCTTTTACTGCTGTTGCACTGTTAAAGCTGATTATCCCATGCCCTAAAATACTGAAAATTTGGAATGGGCCAGAAGTGGTGTTAACACTAATAATCTCCACCTTGTTTCATAGATGGGCATTATACCCTCCAGGAAGAGTGCCCGGTGGGATCACGGTGCATGTAAGTGATGAAGATGGTGATGTTGACATTTACACTCCAACATCGTTGCAAGTAAGGCACTTGTTACTATTTTTCTTTTCAAACTTTGGCCCAATATCATTCAACATAATTTTGATTGTTTGCAGTGGTGGCTCGATATCTGTCCTCATCTTGCTGAACACAAGAAGCCACTGGAATGCACTCAATTACCAGGAGAACCCATGTTTATTCCTAGTGGATGGTGGCATTGTGTTTTGAACCTTGAGACGACAGCTGCAGTTACAAAAAATTTGTCAGTCAATCAAATTTATAGCATATATTGGAGATATTGAAAATTATCCACCTGGGACAATTTTTTAGCGAAAACGCAAAGGACCTTTGCGTTTCTTTTCATTGAATAGAAATAGTTTTGATTACAATCCTCCTAGGAGGCCAAGTGCAATATATAGCTAAATTCAGTGCACGTCCCAGGTCTGTGGTAGCAGCACTCGAAGCCCGGCTGCACCTGCTCTGACCCAAAGTGCAGCTTCTTCCTTGATCTTGGACATAACCGAAGCTGTGGAGGGCTGTGCGCCTTCGAAGACGCACTCATTGCGCTGTTTCCAGACCATCCAAGGTAGGAGAAGGGTGATGGTCCACCTGGGATAATGAGATGGAACCGGACTGACATGACTAATCCAATTGGTCTGAGAGAAGAAAGAGAATGGCTGCAAAGGCTATGGGTTCTTAAACCTGAACTGAGAGGACTAATATGGAAGGTGAGCTTTGTTCCATCATGTACATAAATTTTACTTTGTCAATCTTTCTACTCCATATAACTACCATGTGGTTTACCTAGTGCTACTACTGTATAAAGGCTCTTGTAACTACCAAAAATAACTTAAGACTGTAATTTCTTAATATTCAAAATTCTTGTAGTGCTCCTTAACAGCAAAAACCTTATTTAGCACCCTCTTATTTTTAGTTTATCTCCAGCTTTCTTAATACCGAGACTGTTTTTGCACACATTCAATATACAATCAGCTTTTATGTTTGTCAGTTCATCTCCATTTTCTTTAACCTGATGGGACCCAGATATTTATCTCCCAGTTCAGTGATAAGTGTCTGGTCATACTATTGCAATAAGCTTTTATGTTTGTCAGTTCATCTCCATTTTCTTTAACCTAATGGGAGTGAATTGAGTGTCCATCACTTGCACAACACCATATATCTGAAGTGATCCCATAAAGATTAACCTCTAGGAATGAAATACCACCCTACAAAATGTTGTGTCGCTACAGAAGCAAAAAAAACTATAAAAGGCGTGTTTTGTGCTGCTTCTGATCCACCTGACCTTCTTCTGCCTTCTAAACCTCCCAACAATATTCTCTAGTTGTTTCCTTGTGGATTCAGATAAACAGTATGTAAAAAAATACAAGGATAAGCTACAAGAAATATTCGAAGGCAATATACTGTCAGACAGTGTGTTAACTAAGGAGTTCAAGTTCCTAAGCTTAGCTCAAAGGCATGATTCTAGTACATCGTAACAATAATACGGGAAACACCATTACGTGATAGATAGCATTGTTTGTAGCATCTAGCAGAGAGCTATTAGCATCAGATTTAGTCACATGGGTTCAGAGGCAGTCTACATAATTTAAATGAGGGCTTCTACAATAGACAATGCAACTAAATTATAATGTAAGGAGAAACTGAACCATGAGAACTCTGATTACCTACTGGAGTTCCGCCTTGCTGTGGCTGTAAGGTTAGTTTTGTGCTCTGCGCGTTGGCTTAGGATCCACCTCTAACTGGAAATAAAAAGCTAGACTTGTTAACTAACCTTAGATAATATTCATCGATATAGTATTAACAAAGAAACATAATCTTACAGATTGTCTAGATATGCCATAGGTCACCCCCTTGATCTTACTCCATGTCTATCATGTTCCAACCCGCATGGCAGTATAACATTCATTTTGATTATCTTGTTCACAAAAACTTGACAGATATAGGTCCAAGCTGCTAACTTGCTATCTTCTCCAATCAATAGATTGAGTGTTAGCTTTTACCACAAAGCAATCAAGGCGTCGGTAATTGTACAATATCACCTCTTTATCCTGCTATAGAAGATGAATCAAGTCAGATCAATGTAGTCCAATGAAAGGTCATTCGATCACTGACTATAACGATGACAGCGGACAGCAGAGGCAGCGGGAGGCCTAGTCATATTCTCATCTTTGATTCCTTTTGAGTCTACTGGTACAGTTTTTCTTTGTCTGGATTAGTTCTTGATTTGCATTTACCAAATAAAAGTTGTTGATTTATGGCTGCACTATTCTTTTGTAGATATTGATATTACAAGGAGGAGGATGAAGGTGAATAAGGCATGATAAGCCACATCGGCTGTAGTTCAATGCATCATGGATATGCAAAGAAGAAGCTGATCATGGAGAAGCAAAAGAGGCTAAAGGTACACAACTGTGGCGTGTTCTATTATCATCATGTCATGCTAGACATGTGGCAAAACAAACTTTAGCGCAATGAATTAAATGTTTACTCCCGTGAGAACCACTCCCAATAAATGTATGGTATTACTATGCATTGTCTTTTTCTTTCGTGAGTCGTTGTGCTTAACCTTGTTGTCTTTATGATTTCATCTGAGAGGTTGTTAACTCATATTCCATGGCATTTATACATTATAATAGTGTGGATCTCTGTATCTAAATACTGTTCACCCTAGCTGCTCTTATGTTTAAATACCTTTCGGCAGTTTACATGTTCATTAAGGACCAAAGTATCTGATCCACTTCAGTTATTGTGTCAGGTAGACATGGCGTATACGTGAGCTTTGAGACAGCGGCAGACTTAACAGGGCCAGGCTGATATCTACTCATTCGGGGTAGTTCTAGTGGAACTTTTCACTTGGGGCAAGGGTGTCGACATTAACAGACCGAATGGACAACAGTTCCTAACTGAATGGGTAAGTTCACCTCATAGTTAGACCATTATTATCACCGAAATCTCTTTCTGAATCTCTCTTTGCTGGTTAATGACAACAACCAACCGTAGTGGTAATAACTATACTGTATGAATATGATAGTTCATCACAGTAGTTGCCTCCATGAGATGGGTGTTTTCGCAGGTGACTGAAAAACTGCTCTCTCAACCTTATTTGGTGGAGTACTTAAAATCATCATTTGTTCATTTCAATATGGGTACTTAAAATGCCTAAAGTTAATTTTTTTTACCAGCTTGCCCATAATGCATGCGCTTGAGTAGAGAAGACTGGTGCCTAACTAAAGAGAACAAAGATGCAATACACAGGACCATGTGCTTGTATAAACGTGAACAAATAAGAAGCTTATTTAGGCGAGTAACTTCAAATATTATAATAAATATGCAAGAATATGTAGTTTTGTAAGCCTAGGGTACTTAGAAACTTCTTAAGTGAATATTGTTTTTTACAATTATATACAGTCCTGTCCAATAAAACAAATGCAAATACCAACCGGTCGTAAACCTGAAAAGATTCACGACCAGAATATTTTACCAACACACCAAGCTTCAAATATTGTCGTTGTTAGATATAATTTTCTTATTATATGGCAAGGCATCAAGTTAGAAACTAATAAGACCCTGTGTTTCACAAAAAGTGCAAGAAAATGTGATCTTATTGATCCACAAAATAATTGTGATTCCAAAGGTAGCTTACTTACACCTATGTATATGACTGCCGACTGATATCACGTTATGAACCAAATCGCAGATAATTTACACCATGAATTAGGAGTTGTGATAATGGTTATCCGCAAAAATATGGGAGTGTTACTTCATTTCTGTAGCCATGTTTTCCAGATCGCAGAACCAAGTCTAGAATTTAGTTTCTAACAAAAAGGAAAATGGAAAACAAAGAGACTAAACACATTTTTCTTAAAAATAATAATCTCAGGCTCCTAAGTTCTGCCCATGTCCGCCGAGCAAATTTTGTAGCTGAAGGACAAACTTGAAGTTTAGTGAAAAAGAACAACACAACTCTAACTAAAATGTTTTGCTAACATACTAAAATAATTCAGGAAAGTTAATCTAGTTAAGGAAACCAAGAAGGAAACCTACTGAACACATGGCCAGAGAAAGGAACACATGTTTCGCTAACATACTAAAATAATTCAGGAAAGTTAATCTAGTTAAGGAAACCAAGAAGGAAACCTACTGAACACATGGCCTTTCAGTTATAATAGAGAGCAAGCACTTGGCATCAACAACCAGAAACACAGTTCTAAAACAATAGCATCTACATTGTACCCTAACCAAAACTTGACAGCAAAAAAAGATATCCAAACGCAGCACACTTCAAAGATGACACACAGTTCTTGACATTAATAGATGACTCCCAGCTAGTGACACTCTTTACGCCGACATTCTAATCTTCTATCTCAACTGGTGCATCAAGCAGAACGTGGTCTTGGTGAAGGTGGTCTCCCTCCAGAAGTCAAGTCAGGGCGAGGAATCCATAGGTCTTCATCAAGCAGTCAAAGGTTGCCTGCAAAAGACAGAATGCTCAGTTTCATCTCTGCACTGAATGCAAATAAGAATATTTCAACCTCGGAGAAAGTCAAGGTCATCATGTTTAGCAGGCAAAAAATCACCATTTTACCACTCATGACAGTGAAATAAAACAGAACACATCAATTGTATAACGCATTACATCTACAAATCAAAAACATGAGCAACTTGCAATACCAAACAAAGGCAGGATGTTAATCTTAAGCTAGAGAAGCACTAGACTTTAATAAATAAGCTAATACCTAGGGAAGGTCGATTTGCTCAAATTAATCTTTTCACGATCTTGTCTTGCAGCTCCTTTTCCATGTCAACGCTCTCCTGAAGAGACCCTAAGAACCGTGGGAATGCGCTGGATAGTATTGAAGCCAACTGCCATATCTCAAAGCTTGAGCAGTCAACATGCTCTATTGCATTGCGTATAAAACGCAGTAGCCCTTTTGCATCTTGACTGTAGTAATTGCGTCTTCTCCCGTACTTGTCTACAGCATAATAGACAGCTCGGAGGTGGGAGTTAGCTCTGGCCCTTCTCTTCCATGTCTCAGCATATGCTATTCTGCTCAGTATGCTCTCATATACATCAGGATCAGGGCTCTTCTCAAGGTCACAAAATTTACGGTATAACCAGCCAAACAAGGCTATTTTGTTCCACGGAGGCATCAGACAAGCTGGGCATTTCACAGACAGATCACAACCGTCCGAGGACTTTGACCGCATGATATCGAGCCAGAACTTAAGCTCCTCCGGCTCTGCCACAGCAAATATTTCAGTCCTTAGCTCTTTGGAAAGTCTGTTCCAGTCAAGACAGGCTCTTCGTGTGGTCTTCTTCGTCAGTTTCAGGTTGCCCTTTAGTTTCACCTCACCTTCTTCAGTAACAAACAGGTTATGAACCTTGAACTTTCCCTTGAGGGATTTTTTTGCAACACTATGCAGTCGTCCGAACAGATTCGCAACCTGTTGCATAACAGTGTCACACTCTTCAATGGTGCTTGTGGACTCATCGAGGTCTCCAGGAACAGTAGTCTTTTGGGTTATCGGTATGGATGCACAATGCAGTTTCAGAGGTACTGAAGAGTCCTCTTCATCTGCTGAAATAAAATATTTCCGTAGCCTTGCTGGTACCACACAGCGTGACCTACTGGAGGAGGAACTAGAGGAGGAGCTGCTGCTGCTGCTGCTGCTGCTGGAACTCGGGCTATCAGGTGAAACCGGTACCTTCCTGGCTCTCTTGGAGGATCTTGAGGAAGTGTGAGAGCTGCTCCTTCTGCTGCTGCTGGAACTCGGGCTATCAGGTGAAACCGGTACCTTCCTGGCTCTCTTGGAGGATCTTGAGGAAGTGTGAGAGCTGCTCCTCCTGCTGCTTCTGCTGCTGCTGGAACTCGGGCTATCAGGTGAAACCGGTACCTTCCTGGCTCTCTTGGAGGATCTTGAGGAAGTGTCAGAGCTGCTGCTGCTGCTGCTGGAACTCGGGCTATCATCTGAAACTGCTTCCTTTCCGACTCTAGAACGGATAAAGGGGAATTGCGAGTGATATCTGTCGGGGACACACCTATCTCTTCAGCAGCCGGTTGCTTACATGCCGGGAGAGGGAGGACCACTGGAGCTGAGTCGGGGGCCACGGCCTTGGCCAGGGGAGGTGGCAGCATCAGGCCGGCGGCCGACGAGGTTTTCTTGCTTGGTAACATGTTATTGAATCGGAAACTGACGAGCTCCTTCTTCCTGTTGTCTGCGCATGGCAGAGCCGCTGAATTGGAGATGCCATTCTTGATCAGGATTGTTTCTGGTGACGAGCCTGATGTCAAGGGCGTCAGGACGTTCTTGGGGGAAGAGCTTGATGCCGCTTGCTTCATCTTCATGACGTTCGGGAGGGGAGCGAGTGACGAGCCTAATGTCAAGGGCGTCAGGACGTTCTTGGGGGAAGAGCTTGATGCCGCTTGCTTCATCTTCTTGACGTTCGGGAGGGGAGCGAGTGACGAGCCTGATGTCAATGGCCTCAGGAGGTTCTTGGGGGAAGAGCTTGATGCCGCTTGCTTCATCTTCTTGGCGTGCCTCTCGGAGGAAGAACTTGACGCTGCTTGCTCCGGTTTCTTGGGGTCGGCCGCTCTCTCAGGCGATCTCGAGGCTGCCCTCTTCCTGATATCGGAGGCGGCGACATTGGTCGAGGACGATGGGGCGGCGAGCGGTTGCTCTGGCGGCGAGGTTGTGCAAGACGGGTCCGGCAGGCGGGAGAGGCGGAGGTGAATCGTCTCGGGCGGCGGTGCGCGTCGGGCAGCCTGGATCACCCGCGGCAAGAGCGCGCGTGGGGCTTGACTTTTGCGCATGTCGACGCCTTGATCGAGGAGGACGCGAGCTCTCCGTTGCCTGTCGCTCGCGTCGAGGGGGACGAGGAGGACGGGCTCTCTCTCTCTGTGTTTGCGTCGAGGGGAACGAAGTAACGGCTACTTTTTTTTGAGGGGAGGGGAACGAGGAGGACGGGAGAGATGAGATGATGGCGTGGCCCGGAGGGGATCGAGCGAGGGATTTGGGCCGTGTGGTTTCTAATCTGGGTTCCGTCTGTTCTTTAGATTTTTATTAAGGCGACAGTGTGGGCTGAGATTGGGATCTCTTCCGCCTGTTCCCTCTGATTAATGGATGGAGTACTACTGAGGTGAGGTGCAGATATGGCGTTGCGATGGCGATCCAACCCTAGCCGTCGCCGCCGCCCTCCTCCCCTTCCCCCCCGCGCGACGAGGCTTTCGCTCGCCGGCGGCGGCGATCCTCCTCCCCTTCCCCTCGCGCTCGCTCGCCGGCGGCGGCGAGGCTTTAGGTCGCCATGCTCCGGCTGCGCTCCTCCGCCCACCTGCCCCGGATTGCAGCTATGCGACGCGTCGCGGCGTGAGGCCCCGCCCTGTGACGCCGACGGCGACGCTTTGGTCGCCGGCCCTGGACAGCGCTCCGGTGGTCACCCCGCGCGTCTCCCTCGCCCATTCCCAGGTGAGCTTGGGCGTTGCTTGGTCACTGAATATCGTGTAGCAACACCCTGTTTCTGAATCTTCTCGCCCATTTGATTGCAGAAAGACGTGAAGCTTGTGGTAGACGTTGCAATAGCAGGATTTGGATATCGTTATGTGGAAGCACCTCCAGCAATCGCACTACCGCTCAGCAAGTGATGGCCCACCAGAATTAATCAGTCGTGATGTCTTGCAGGAGTCTCCTTCAGCCATTGAAGTATCAGGTGATAGATACAATGGAGCTTGTGCCATACCCGGCAAGGAGCACGATTTCCAGAAAGAAAAAATCAACTGAGCCAAAATCATAGCCAATTAGCATATCCATAATTAACAAAGTATTGAAGTGCCTGGTAAATGAATACTTCAGTTTTCTAATTACTTCAGTTTAGGAAAAAAGTGGTCCGGAGTGAAATTCCAATATGGCAAAAAAATGCAGTTTTGCATGATACTTTAGTTTGTTAAACCACAGTATATATTCATGTGACCCAAACGCATTAAAGTATTTGATACTTCAGTTTTTTTAGAAACTGAAGTATTAACAGAATACTTCAAAATTACAGAGCTCCCGAACGGAGGCAAATTACAGAGCTCCCGAACAGTATTAACAGAATACTTCTGCCTGCTTCCTTTTTTATATATATTTGCACATTTTATCCTTGCTTCTATTCTAACCTTCCTTTTTTTATACTTAAGACCAAAATTATCATTTTTCCATCTATTCCGGAGATGTACACACAGCTAAGTTAAGACCTGAGGGCTGACAGCAACTCATTTATTGGCTGAGCCTATCATGATGGTTCATGAGGTTATTGTACTCTTTTGAAATATTATTTAAAGCAAGCAAAATAAACTGCTATGAGGAGTGCCAGGTCGGGCACTGTTAACTTAAACAGGTCGTAGTCTGGAATGTTTACTGCCTGTCTGTAGCGTGACAAGCATGAACAAAAATCCGCCGCATGGGATCAAGATTAGTATGAAGCTTGGGTTAATTGAGATTATGAACATAATGTTGTTAGAGATATTTGATTAGATGTAGTTAACACCAGATTGTATGCATTTCCATGTTTGGTGGTGCCCAGCTGATGTGGTAACTGCAATTCTATTTGAAGTGTTGTTTCTACACTTTTATCCACTTTCAGATAGTTAGGATGGAAAACAAATATAGGGGATCTTGCCCTACTTGTGTCGTGCTATATAAAATACAACTATTGATAGACTTGCTTCCTCAAAAACACTCCTTTTTCATCTATACATTTAGTTCAACCTGGTGTAAATAAAATATTTGCTTCACTGATTCTGCTGTCTATCATCTTCAAAATGAGAACTCCCTAATAGGCTAAATACTCTCTCATGCTAGCGAGACTTTGGATCTCAATAGATGAATATCATCACAGAGTGCTTGATAATACACAGTCTATTTATTCGTGCTTTTCAACACTGCTCTCTATATTGTGTCCACGAGCTATGGCAGCAAAACTTACGATTTACTAAAGCTGTAACGAGCTATGGCAGCATAACGTTGGAAGTCACATAGCCTGTGTAAAATACGTTGTTTTGTAACGATGATAGTGTTGTACTTTGCCTATGCAGTCTGAATGCATGTTCTTATACACCACTTCAGACGCAAAGGTAGTTCCTCTCTTTTGCCTTGTATTTGTAACTTGTCTATACCATGTACTAAAAGTAGGATGGGCAGTGTCAGTATCAATGATACATGCTTTTTCCCTTTTACCAGGTTATATCTAGGGCCACTATTTAATGAGATGTATACATCTGGCTTGAAGGGAATTCTATCTGTTCCTACACCCTGTCTGTTCCTACACCCTACCAGAAGTCTGCCCCTCGGAAGGTATCAACACTTCTAAGTTTGCAGCTGAATTTTTAGAGCTCAATCTGTATTCTGTCTGATCCCCTCTCACAGCCTGCCTCTGGGAATGTAGTGTCACTTTTACAGTTTTACTTTCTGGTTCGATGAATGTATAGAAGACAATCTGAATTCAGTTGAATCCCCTCTCTTTGTGTTTTCAGGCTGAACTCCGATGCCACTGTTGGGCTGAATGCAAACCCTCTTGTTAACTTTAATGGTGTAGTTGGGACTAAAGCTGTAGCTTTTGGTGTCGATGTTAATTTGATACTGCCTTTCGGGACTTCACCAAGTACAGTGATGGAGTGAGCCACACTAATGAAGATCACACCACTTCCCTGAATCTGTTGTTTCTACCAGTGCTTCGGTGTATCAACAGTCAACACTTCACTCGATCTGTAATTTTTTGCAATCCTTACATGTTGTTTAGTGTTTACCTTGAACAAGTCTATATTGCCCTGAACATCCTTTCTTGCTAAGTTCTGAATCAGAATATTTTGTTGCTGAAGACGTTAGGAAGCACTGTACTGTGTGTTTACTGCTTTATTGTCTTCTGCATGATCTGAAACTAATGGTATTCAATTTGCAAATTCAGCAACAACAAGGGAGACACCCTTGCTGCTTCCTACTAGTCCCTCCGTTTACAAAAGAATGTCTCAATCTAAACCAAATACATGTAAATTTGAAGTAGGTTGAGACATCCTATTATGAACGGAGGGAACACCAATTTCATGGCACCACCCCTGTCGGAGCAGAGATTGTTTGCAGCTTCTCAAGCAACCAGAACACCATCACCATCAGGACGCAGCACGAGCTGGATCTCCTGACCACCGTGAAGGCACGCTTCAAGAAATTTGACATCGCCAGGGTAATCCTCTAGCACAGGTAGAGGCCCCAGTACCTCGTCACCTCTAGCACAGGTAGAGGCCCCAAATTCAGGCTGGTTCTGTCCGTCAAGGCCTGATGTGGGGGTGCTTTTGGATGCATTGTGAGGATACTAACAGCAGCTAAATTCCGGAGAGAAAAAACCTGGACAAAACTTCTAATGCCTGACTTTGGTGATGTTGTTAGGATTTAATTAACCATTTAATTAAAGGGATAATCCTCCCTCTGTAATTCTGTATGTCGGTTGGTCTGTCAACCGACTTTCCTCACACCCCTTCGATCGAACGGACGCGACCCATATTCGTGTCCCTTCCCCTTGTATAAATAGGCTGGACATCAATGAAATAAACGATAGTTGAATCATTTTGTTGTCTCTCGTTTGTCTCTCGATTCCCTCTAACACGTTATCAGCCACGTTGCTCTACACCTGTGCGATTTCGAGATCGAGAAGAACAGGAACGAACAGGCAAAAGAAGAACAGGGCGTCGGCCTCCATCGTTCATAGAAGAACCGAGCAGAAGAAGATTGGGATATAGGAAGAACAAGCAAATCGGTAAGAAAAATTGCTTGGAATCGCTGTTTCTTCTACTCGTTCACAACGATATCAAGAACAGAGGAATAACAGAAACCACAATCCCCATATCAAGAACAGAGGAAGAACAGAAACCACAATCCCCATATCAAGAACAGAGGAAGAACAGAAACCACAATCCCAAAATTTCCACTGCTAATCGGTAAGAACATCGAGTGCACCTCGAAAATCAGATTCGTCACCAAAGTTTTCCATGGTCCTGGTCGCCGTGACATGCGTTCCCGGCGTGTCCAACGTCGAGCACGAGGTCGCGCCGCTGCAATCCCCGACCCCCGCGGTCGTCGAGGTCGCCGGCATTCACGCGCGCCTTCGTGCGACCGGGATACCCGCGTATGTCGTCCTCCACGGGCCCAGGCTCCTCTGCCACTCTTCCGTCTCCGCCGCACGCGGGGCTCGTCGCCGCCTCCTGGCGCTCGGCGCCCCGCTGACGAGCCTGCCGTCGAGCAGCCGCTCCGGCCGTGCGGGCACATGGAGTCCGACGGCGCTCGGGCTCGCGAACGTCGCCTCCAAGGGCGTCGCGCCCGGCAGCCTCCTTCCAGGAGGTTCTTCTGACAAGGAGGAGCGCAACGGGAGCTCTCTCGTCGCCGCTGATGCGGCCGGCCGGCTGGGTCTCGCTTGTCTAGGCGTGGATTGGCAATTTGGGATTGAAGCGTTGGGGGATTTTACCTTGGTCGCTCTCCCTTATCTGATCGGTTGACCTGGTTTATTTAACGATGGCTGCTGGCCCATTTGCTGCATGCGTACTGGGCCACCACGAGTCCATGCTTATTTCTTGAATTGCTAAGTACTAGTACAGCTTATTAGTAATTTAGAAATCTCAAAAAAAAAAAAAAAGCTTATTAGTAATTTAGACTTATAACAGCAGTACTAGCAGTAATTTATTCCTTTTTAGACCCTGTTATTTGTAGCATTTATTTCAATGATGTATTTCTGTCGAATACTTTGTATTCCAGAATAAAGGGTGGTGTAATATATTTCCATGTACTTCCTACATGTTGAGATTAATTACATCTACTATTTGCAATTGAGATTTTGATTTCTTGCAAATAAATAATCAGTTCATCTTAATTGAGCCATATTGGCTTAATACGAGCAAAAATTGATTTGTAAAATTCAAAGCAAATATTTCCACGTTTGTCACGTGTCGACATTAATTACGTCTATTTGCAATCGAGATTTTAATTTCTTGCAAATATAAATTCAGTACATATATTTCAGTACTGTTTTTTTTTCTGTTGAGTACCAATGTATTCCAGATCGATGTAATATGTTTTCACGTTTGTCACGTGTCGAGATTAATTACTTCTATTTGCAATTGAGATTTTTAGTTTCTTGCAAATATAAGTTCAGTACCTCTATAGTACTGTTTCTCTGTCGAGTACGATGTATTCCGGAATCCTTTTAAGATATGTATATATTTTCCATGTTTGACACATGTCGAGATTAACATGTTTATATGCAATTGAGATTTTCAATTTCTTGCAAATATAGATGCAAAATTCAAAGTGATTTCTTCGAATTGATGTTTTGGGATCATGAGGTGGTGTGTAGATTTATCTACCACTACTGTTTAGGCCTACATTTTGTCACTTGACATTATGATTGCCAATGTGCTCTCCCATACATTTTATTAAGTTATGACATAAGGCATTCGAAGTGTGAGTACCTTATACTCCGCTAATGCTGCTAGATCTACTCCAAAATTTCTTTTGGAGATTATCTACAACGTGTCATACTTAACAATTTGAGGTTCACACTAATGAGTTCAAGCCCACTTCTTGAAACTTTATTCATTTTGCATAGTTCATTACAACATAACCATGATGGATTTTAATTTACCAAAGATCGCCCTTGCGCCCCGTGGGTTAGTGCGTGCAATCTAGGCCCCGGAGGTTCCACTCCCGGCTGGAGACACGCCGCTGACAGATGAGCAAAAATATGCTGCTTTGGACATCATAAGGCACCATATTCATCCAGATCTCAAGTCTGGGTACTTGGAGGAGGTTCATAAGAAGCCTAAAAACTCAGACCGTGGGAAAGGCACCGCAAAGCATGAGTTTGAAACAATTAAGCTTTGTGACAAGTGTGGCTGCTACACGCATCCCACTAACAAGTGCAAGACCCCAAAGCATCTGGCCATTCTGTACCAGCAATCTCAGGGATGCAAAACACCTCAAGGGAAAAGGTTTGATGCCAACTTCAACCTTCCTCCAGATGACACCAATGGAGCTGCTTGTTCACGAGATGTTCCTACTGGACCTTGCAACATCATAACTCTCCATAAGTCAGAGGACCCTACAGGCACGGAGAACATGATGGTTGAGTACGCCTCAACCAAAGTGTTTGGAGACTTAAACTAGTCCCACTATCTCCTTAGTGGTCGTTTTATTAATGTCCATTTGTGTTTGTTGTAGTAGAACATATATATTGTATCAGCACTGATAAAATAAGATTGTATACATTCTATATATCTGATAAAGATTTCCATATTGGAACTTCTTCAATTCTATATATAGAATTCTACGAGTGTCAATCCGATGGATGTGGAACAAGTATATGATAATGTACCCACTCTATTGTCTGGATTGTACTAGACGTACACCCAACTCGTAGCACATGTTGCATATAATGCAATTCCATCGGTCATGATTTGCATGAGCTAAACTTTCCTAGTCATGAGATTTTGTGTGCATATACTGCACCAAATGATCACTTCAGTCTCTTGAACACATTCAAAGGTGATATTTGTGGTCCCAACTAACCATTGTTTGGACTAAAAATCGAATTAAATCAATTCGTATGGACAAATGTTGCAGAATTCTCTTCGCATGCCTCCACTATTTAGTGCATGGCTCCGAGGATCGAAGTTCAGCAGAATGTCCTATGTGTCCATGCACAATTTTTGGGTTCCATCTCTGATCAAAGGATTTTTCTCAATGCACGACCCATGTTAATGAATTGCAATTTACCAACTTCACGTTGGAGTCATGCAGTTTTACACGCTGCTTATTGACTAACTGCATATCGCAGTACTTCCCCTCTGCAATTGATACGTGGAAATCCTCCGAGCATTTCCCATCTGCGTAAGTTCGGAAGCGTTTCACGCGTACCGATCTCACCACCGCAACATACATCATTGGGCCCACAGATTAGGGATCTATGTGGGGTACAGATCTCCGTCGATCACAACATACCTGGAACCCTTCATACGGGATCCATTCATAGCCCAGTATGTTGATTGCTATATTCAAGGATGGATTATTTCCGGGCATTAGGGGGAGATTTCAAGTACCACATGGAATGCCAGGAAATCAACTGGGACTCCACGTCCCACCACATATCCATGTATACAAGAATTTGAACTCTACGTTCAACATTCACAAATTTGCAACATATTGCAAATAACATGCCAGATCCATTTACTGATCCAAAGGTGTTACAAAGTCCTATAATCCGGCTAGAAATGCGCCCGAAAGAGTGGAGGTACCAACAAAAACCACTCAACTCCCCATTCCTGCGAAGAGGGGGAGTAGTAAGGCCTCTAACCAGGATCTAGCTTCACGCAAGCAACAAAGGAAATTGAGGAAAAATCCTCTAAGTCAGTAAATGCAAGCTAACCTAGCGTTAACAAACACCTGATGGGTAGTATACACCCAGTGGAAGGGAAACCTCCACAACCCAGCTTCAGCTTGCACACACTGGTTGGGACATCGGAACACTCAGACTCACGCGTATTGGGAAATCACGAAGAGTCATCATGGGTGGATGCGATTTCCTCCAACTATATTAATTCTGGAGAATCTTACAAAAAAGCCTACAATTGTCGACAAACATTTCTCCTGTCTGATTGCCAATAACCTTCACAATGATTCAGATCCAAATACCATGGCCATGGAAGAGTGTAAACCACTCACTCGGACTGAAACAATCGAAGGGTGCAATCCAAGAAGAAAATAGCCTCGCTCTTCCAAATGAATTCCCTATATGGGATTCAATATGTTTTCTTCTATAAACAGAATGAGAACAAGGTGGTGAGAAAGCAGGGCTTGTAGCATAAGGTCGGGTTTCCGCAGAGATCCGAGACCTACTCTCCAGACATGAGTAGAATCCTCATTTTCCGATACCTATATCATTGGCATTACAAAGTCATCTATCTATGCAGTTGATAGATGCAGTGACTACATAGCCATGTGGATCACTAGATTCGGACATGTATGGTTCCTGAAGGAATCTCCATCCGAATTGAAATACAAATGCAACATGATCGTGTAAAGTCAATGAGTCACTACGTGGCTTATTGTTGTCGGCATATTTTGGTACAACCGACGTAGTGAGTACCTTTTACACAAGGATCACTCCTACACTGATGATTGCCCATGCGTGTTTATCATGCTCAAGGATTACTCCTGCAATGACAAAGCACGTGATCATCTAAAAGACGGAATTTGAGATGAAGGATTTGGAGAAAACCAATTAGTGCTTGTGACTAATACTTTAGCACCTTCACTCAAGAATTATGGTACACCAAGCTGTCTATGTCCGAAAATATTGGAAAAAATTAATAGGGACAAGTCATATCCATCTCCCATGACGGTTGTTCGATCTCTAGACGTAGAGAAAATTCACTCAACCACGGGAAGATGTAGAAGAGAAGTTGGAACTTAAAGTTCCATATCTCAACGCCATTGGACCCACCAACACAACTAGTTGGGAATCAAGAATATCTTTCGATATCTCCAAGGCACTAAATATCTTGACCTATTATTTCTGTTTTAGAGAAATCTGAACTCCAATAACATCAGGCACTAACACTGCTACATGTACGATCCCACAATGTGTACCTACAGGGTAGAGCTGTCACCCCATTGACGTCTTTCATACAGACTCTGGTGACTACACCTACCAATCATTCTAAAATGCAAAGCTGCATGTTAATACGTGTGGCTTCAAGGAATGATGAACCACATACATCAGTCATGTGGCATTGGTTCTCTTGAACCATAAACCATTATCTACACAGATAATGTTGCTTGTGTTGCATGGATGCAAACATGATACATAAAGAGCAATATCACTAAGCATATTGCCCTCAATTGTTTATCCCTATGAATTCTAGAAGAGTCGGGGAATAAACATCGCGCAAATCCAAATCATGCAAGAACCTTGCTGGTTTGTTCATCAAGTCTCTACCAACTTCAGTACTCCTGAAGGTGGTATACGATGGCTTCAAGATATGCAAGAGTCAGGGGGAGTATCTTCCTGAACTATTCATGTTCAAAGCATCATATTACACTCTTTTTCCCTTTATGAGTTTACTATCCAGGTTCTCATTAAGGTTTTTAATGAGGTAATATCAACACAAGATCATATGTCATACTATCCGTTTTCCCCACCGGGTTTTTTTTAGGAAAGTATACACGACATATTTATTGATCTCTAAATTCTATGGATTAACTTCATATTGAGTTAAGAGAGACAATAATCATTATATGCTGTGTCATTTTCTTCTTATTTTCCCACCGGGTTTGAAGGAGTTTTAACATCATATACAACCATTATATGTTGCATCATTTTCTCCTTATTTTCCTACTGGGTTTAAAGGAGTTTTAGCAACATATCATACACACTACTCTCCTCATATTTTTCCCACAGGGTTTTTGGAGGAGCTATTCTCAAGATTATTCCAGAGATGTTCAATCGCAAGGACGAGGAAGGATTAGGGGGAGTGTTAGGATTTAATTAACCATTTAATTAAAGGGATAATCCTCCCTCTGTAATTCTGTATGTCGGTTGGTCTGTCAACCGACTTTCCTCACACCCCTTCGATCGAACGGACGCGACCCATATTCGTGTCCCTTCCCCTTGTATAAATAGGCTGGACATCAATGGAATAAACGATAGTTGAATCATTTTGTTGTCTCTCGTTTGTCTCTCGATTCCCTCTAACAGATGTCACCTAATTATCCCCTGCCTTGTTCTAGATTGAGGGGTTTCTACCCAGTTGATCCGTACATGCACAGTTTATTGCAATGTCCTGAAATCTGAATTGTCACCATGATGCAGAATGATTGTGTATGCAAGAATGAACTAAACTATGTGGCAAAGTGTTTTGACAGATTATGATAATCCCACCTGTCAGCTGAAGAATCAAATAAATAAACTAGATGCTAAAATATTGCCAAAACACTTTGCCAATGAAGCTCACATCAATTCATGTTCAATGAGTAGAATTTTACTTTATTATACGGAACAGTGTAACTTTGTTGTTATGCGTAGGATAGTGGATTCTTATCGGAACAGAAATTTAGGTGATTGAGAGTTTGAGAGACGCGCCAAGCATTCGGTCGTCTTCCTCCTTTGTTTTCTTTCTCCCCTTTGACGACCCCCCGTTGCAGCCGTCGGCCTAATCGTCGTCCAGCTCCTCGTCTGTGTCCGGCGCGCTGCGGTGACGCCTCGTCGGCCCAAGCTCCTCCTTCGCCGGTTCGCCACCATCCCGGCCATCCCTTTAAGTCATGCGATTCTTCGGCGTCTTCTTCAACAACGACGCCCCCCTCCCCAAAGTTAAGTTTTTTGCTGGCTTCCGCCACCTCCGTCGCGTCCACATCGTCGGTGACTCCGACTCGCTCCATCTCTCGTCGCCGTCCGTGGGCCTCCTCTCTCTACCCATCTTGATTAGTAGGGTACAGAAATGGACCGTGCGCCAGCTTAATTCTCGGCCAACCGAGCATTAGCAAAACCACTTTTGTTAATGTAAAGCCGGGAATATGGGCCCTTTATCGAGACAGAAATATAGGTGCCCAAGAGTTCGAGATTACGGGTCCAAAATAATTTAGGTTATCGAGATTGTGAAAATTGCATAGTATCAAATCTGACAGAAGAACCTAATCTACATGCAGCAACTTGTCCTAGAGGCGGAGTAATTTCTAGTTGACCGCCACGGCCGCGCGTGCCGGCCTGAGTGTTCCGGCCGAGTGAAGGGCGGCAGGCTAACCGTTAACGTAGTCGAAGCAGACATGTCGGAAGACCTTCATGATACAGACGTGGTGCTCGTCAGCGTTGAGCGCGAGGTAGCACGGGAGCAGCCGCTCCAACCTCCAGCTCATCCGGCCGCCCGCCGCTCACGATCATCTCCGACATGGATTTCTGGAACACACGCTGCGGGTCCCGCGTCCGCCGCACCACGGTGACACTAGTAGGAAAAGAGTTATAGGGAGGGTGCGCCATAGAATTATTTCTATGGCGCATGGTGGCTGGTGCGCCACAGAAATCTTGGACTTTCTGTGGCGCATCTTTTGCCCATGCGCCACAGAAAGTCAGAATTCTGTGGCGCATGCCCACCCATGCGACCCCATGCGCCACAGAAAACGTGTGGGTCCCACGTGCAATGATTGAGCCAAGGTCCATGTGGGAACTTTCTGTGGCGCACGGTGGCTGGTGCGCCACAGAAAGCGCAGAGTTTGCTTTCTGTGGCGCACCAGCCACCGTGCGCCACAGAATGTCCACTTTCTGTGGCACACCGAGATGCGTGCGCCACAGAATGTTGGCCCACCAGATTCACAAAAAGGTGGCAGCACACTTTCCCCATGCATGTGACTTTCTTCATTCTCCCATCTAGCTCGAGCTCCTCCTCTCTCCCATGCCATTTTGACCATCTTATTCTCCATTATTTGTTGTTAAACCAAATTTTTTTGATATATAATTGGTGAGCGCTTGGGGAGAGCCTCCATATATATTCTCCTCCTCTCGTTTTGTCCACTATTTTCTCTCCATCACCACACACTCTCTCTCATCGATCACGGTCACGTCTCGGCAACGGATCTAGATCTACTAGGTGGGTATTGTTGGATGGATATGTGTATGCATGTTTTGTGTGGCCGGCGATGTGTATGGATGTTTGTTAAAGGCATGAGAAACTTGTCGGCGGGCGGTTTGCACGACGATCGATGTTTATACAGGAAGTTTGTGTGTGTTGTGCATGTTGTTGCCTTTTGTTGTTGCGTTGCGCCGGCGTGGTGCATGGATGTTTGCCGAAATGTTGATTCATTTCCATTTCGGTAAAATTTTGCACCACATATGTGCTACTTTTAGGGGAAGTCATGCCGAATTTTTTCGTCGAACATTTCCGACTTTCCGACTTCCCGCATGAGAAGCTTGTATGTGTGTGTGCATGTTGCGGTTAATTAATTATAATTAATAACACATACTCTATATGTATACCGCGTAGGCGACCATGGTCATCAAAATGAGCTCCAGTCGAATCAACAACTACAAGGAATAAGCGAAGGCGGAAATGATTCGGTGCAACGGGCGCCAGATACGATGTCCGTGTAGAAGTTGCAAACTTGTGAGATTGGATCGACCTTGATTCCGAAAAATTGGAGGAACACCTGCTCAGGCGTGGTTTCATGCAAGGCTTCAACCATGCGCCGACAGCAAATGTTGCGCCTGAAGACGAGGGCGGGCAAGATGATCGTGACGAAGGAGATGCCGACGGACATGGTCATGATGAAGGAGTAGATGGTGGTGGAGAAGACGCGAACACGCCGCAGAGCTCGCTAATGTCGGCCTTGATGGAGTCTCATGTTCAAGAACTGCTCCTCAAGAAGGCGAGCACCGCTAGAGAGAAAGCCAAGCTGGCGCAAATGGAGATAGACGGGAAGACTCCGTTGTATCCTGGGTGTCGGCCACAGGATACGCGCTTGCAAGTAACGCTTGATGCTCTGGAGATGATGTCGGGAAACAAATGGACCGACGCGAGCTTCAACAAGAACATGCAATTCTTCCACGAGCGTCTTCCCGACGGTAAGGAACTTAATTACCGTGGATATCTCAAAGTGCATTTCCGTTGATTTCTACATGGGTTCACGTTTATTTCCTTTGTCCGCAGGAGGATGAGTTGAAGGCTGAGGCTGAGGCTGAGGCCGGCCCGTCGTCCCAGGAGGCTCAGGCCGGTCCGTGGGACACGACTTTCAACCGGGCGATGAACGTTTACAAGGGGAGGGACAAGTCAAAGCCGCCGACGTCAGCTGGCCGTGTGACCGGCTTTGGTACGGCGATGAAGTTCATCGAGTACTACAGCACGGACACCGACAAGAAAAAGGAGAGGAGGAAGCCGCCTAAAGATAAAGCCGAGGTTCTCGAGCTAAGGAAGAAGCTGGAGACACTAGAGAAAGAAAAGGTGGACTCCAGCATGGTGGACAAGCTAGTGGCCGAGAAGGTGGACGAGAAGCTCCGGAGTTTCTTACCCCCTGCATTGCTAGAGGGGATAGTTGCTTGGCAAGCGGGAGGTCAACAGGGGCCGATACTCGTGCCCAGCTTCGCCGGCAGCACCTCCAGCAGTAACGTGTCGCCGGTCCTGGTGACCCCACCGGTGCCCCTGTCGTGGAACAACATACACCAAGGCCGGAGAATAATGACAATGCGCATGAGCGGCCGTAGAATGATAGGCCGGCCGCCGGCACCGGCGCCCTTGTCTCAACATTAGCCACGCTCGACACCATCACCAAGGTAACTAATTAGTTAGTCTGTGACATCTTCTATGACTATATATTCCTTTGATGACTGCCATATCTCATGCATGGTGCCCAACATGTGTTGACTCCCAGGACATGCCTTGCATACTCCTGCATAGGGTGGGGGCCGGCGGCGAGTTGAAGGAAGTCGCAATGACCAAGATCGTAAAACCTTTGACCCGCGATATGCACAACACCCGAATGAGCGAGGATGTGATGAAAGTCAATGTGAGCGAGGTACTGCCTGAGTTCCGTGACATCGACCCCCCACGCAACCTCAGGGAGATGAGAAACACATGAAGCTTGGCGAATGTGGGCAGTGGATGCTGGAATGGCCGAAGACCCAGATTTGTCTTGGGGATGTTCTTCATGGGTTCAGGCACACCAGCGGCGCCACCTCGAGGCCCCGGCCCTAGGTCGTTCGGCCCCCGTCGAGGAGGCCACGACAAGCTGTTGCGGATGAACCGGCGCCACAAACAGCCGTCGCCACCACCCAGAAGGAACCGCCGGTCGCCGCCACCACTGGCCGGAAGCTACCGCCGGTCGCCCCCACCACCGGCCGGAAGCTACCGCCGGTCGCCCCACCACCGGCCGGAAGCTACCGCCGGTCGTCGCCTCCACCAACCGCCACAAACAGTTGTTGGGAACGTCTTCACCGCAACCGTCCAAGGTTAGTTCTGACTTCCCGAATTCCCCGACTTTCCGACTTTCCCGACTAACGGATGTCCTATTGTTTATGTTTAGGACAAAGCCGTTGCACCTCAACTTGGTGGCAACGACGACAATGAAGAGGAGGAGGATGTCAACATCGATGAGTACCTCAACACTGGCGCCTACCGGATGATATGTACATGCCTCTTGTGGATGAAGAACCCTTCCGCGACCACCGCTGTCAACCTTCTCATCCCACTTCATGCACACAGTGCCTGGCCTTCACCGACACGCCTCCGGATGCCGGCGATCATCAAGCTCACCCGGGTAACATTTTTAGCCCTAACACACTGCAAGAAACTGTTAAAGCGGGTTCACTGCACCCCCACAATCCCCAGAGACGAAGAACAAGAAGAAGCACAGGAAGAGAAAAGCATCCTCTACGAGCCATCCAGATCCTAAGATCCAGGGTATTGAAGACACGATTCCACCCTGTGCGGATGGCTTCCCCCGAGTTCATGAAGCTGGTAAACCTATCTTGTCTGGGGACTTGCTCCGCCTTGCAGAAGGACCCATAATTTCTTTGCTGGATTATGTCTTGTATCTAGAGGAGACCCTTCTTAAAGAGGAGAACCCGAGTTACCCGGCGTTCGCGGTCAAGGTGCCAAAAGAGTTGGTGGACTTCGTCCAGGAAGACCCCGCGGATGTGTTCTTCATAGCGTACGAGGACATCTTCAACCTGTTTCACTCCGAACGGCTGGACTATAACATGGTCCGCCTATATCTGCTCGATGCGGCGAGGAAGATCAGGAGAGATGATACCCCGTATGTCGCGATAGTGGATCCCTACTACATGCGCGACAACCATCTGGTGGAAGGATCAAGGACACGGGAAACGGCCAAGGAGTACCTCGTAAGGGTCATGCTGGCCAACAAGAGGAAGAACACCCTTCTTCTGTCTTACTTTTTCGAGTAAGTACACATCCGCTCGCCACCGTCCTATCTTATGCCTTCTTGTACATTTCTTCCATCGCTGATCCTTTGTCCAACATTCCGCTTCAATTGTGTTGAGCAGGGACAAGTACTGCGCACTCATCTACGTATTCCCGAGGTGGTCCGTTGCCACTTATTTGGACTCGGGGAATAAATCCCAGCCGAGACAATACAACAGAATAAAGGGTGTTCTCGATGACGCTCTCGAGGCCTATGCCAAAAAGGGCGGCCCCTTCCATAAGAAGTCGGAACTTTTCACGGAGGACAACACTCACAGGTTCTTGCATGGGATCGGATTCCATTGCGTCAAGCAACTGGATGGCAGCGTGAAGGAGACCTTAAAGCGATTGTCCGGGATTGCGAGAAAACGAAGATTCCATCTAATCTCACAGAATACACCAAAATGGCGGATGCTCTCACCAATGCTGATTATAGATAAGACTTCCATCACATCTGGTTGCAGTTAACAACGATCATCCTCGACGATGTCATTCATGCCTCAGGGTCCTTCCACTTCCCCAGAGGTAGGATGTATTATAAAAGATAGCCTTGCTAAGCATTACTAGCTAGTGTGTACTTTTTTTTGTAGAAATGCATGTGTAGGGTTATATATTATATATATGCTATGCCATAAAACCCAAATAGGATAGCCATAAAATTTCCAACCATGTCAATTGATTGATCGTCTTGCCTCTTGATGACCCACAAGTATAGGGGATCGCAACAGTCTTCGAGGGAAGTAAAACCCAAATTTATTGATTCGACACAAGGGGAGCCAAAGAATATTTATAAGCCTTAACAGCGGAGTTGTCAATTCAGCTGCACCTAGAAATAGACTTGCTCGACACAGATTATCAGTAGCAATAGTTTTATAGCAGTAGCAGTAGTGAAATAACAGCAGTAGTAGAGTAAAAACAGCAGTGACGATTATAGTAGACAGCAGGATTAAAATACTGTAGGCATATGGATGGATGAACGGGCGCTGCATGGATAAGATAATTCATGTAATAATCAAGACAAGGCATTTGCAGATAAATAATAAAACAGTATCCAAGTACTAATTAACCATAGGCATGTGTTCCGTATATAGTCGTACGTGCTCGCAATGAGAAACTTGCACAACATCTTTTGTCCTACCAGCCCGTTGCAGCGGGGCCTCTAGGGAAACTACTGGTAATATAAGGTACTCCTTTTAAAAGAGTACCGGAGCAAAGCATTAACACTCCATGAACACACGTGATCCTCACATCACAGCCATCCCCTCCGGTTGTCCCAATTTCTGTCACTTTGGGGCCTCGGGTTCCGGACAACAATATGTGTAAACAACTTGCAGGTAAGATCTTAAAACAATGAATATCATCATGAATCAATAACATGTTCAGATCTGAAATCATGCACTCGGGCCCTAGTGACAAGCATTAAGCATAAAAAGTTGCAACAATGTCATAAAGTACTAACAACGGATACTAGGCACCATGCCCTAACAATCTTATAGCTATTACATGAATGATCTCATCCAATCCCTTCCATCCCCTTCAGCCTACAGCGGGAATTACTCACACATGGATGGGGAAATCATGGATGGTTGATGGAGAGGCGTCGGTGATGATGATGGCGATGATCTCCTCCAATTCCCCGTCTCGGCGAAGTGCCAGAACGGAGTTTCTGGTCCCGAAATATGGTTTTCGATGGCGGCGGCGCTCTGGAGGATTTCTGGAATTATGGTCGAACCTCCCGTCATTTTTAGGTCAAGGGGGTTAAGTACTCCAGAGGGGGACTCGGGGACATGGCCGAGTCGGCCTCCCCATAGGGTGGCGCGGAAGGGCCCACCGCGCCGCCATGTGGGGAGGGCGGCTCGCTGCCCCCCTCCGACTCCTCTTCTGGCTCCGTGGGTTTCTTCGTAAAATAGGGGCTTTGCAATTATTTCCACGGATTTTCTCGAAAGTTGACTTTTCTACACAAAAACAAGACACCAGGGTAATTATGCTGAAAACAGCGTTAGTCCGTGTTAGTTGTATTCAAAACACACAAATTAGAGGCAAAATAACAGCAAAAGTGTTCGGGATAGTAGATACGTTTTGGACGTATCAACTCCCCCCAAGCTTAGCTTATTGCTTGTCCTCAAGCAATTCAGTTAACAACTGAGTGCGATAAAAGAACTTTCACGAACACATTTGCTTCATATGATGTAAATATTCTCATTATATGGACAAGTGCTTAAACAATTCATAATAAGATACATGCAAATAATGCCACCTAATAGTTATGTCAATAATGAAAAGATACCAACACACTAATAATAAGCAACATGAAACATATCTATCAGCAGGATTGCAATGCTCATAAAAAGATATGATAAGGTGGTATCTCGCTTGCCTGTATTTGTACAGCAAAACATAAATGACCAGGCACCTCTGAAGTTCAAGGGAAGATTAGAAGTAAAGATTATCAAAGATAAAAACATCAAAGTTATACCACAGTTAACCGTATTCTGGGACAAGCACATTACACTAAGAATGACAGTTATGCTCTCGAGAAGGTGCTCAAAGAAAGGATGGTGACTCAACATAAAAGTAAAAGATTGGCCATTCACAGAGGGAAGCAGGGATTATCATGTGCTAGAGCTTTTCATTATAAAAACAGAAGTAAAATTGCTTTGGGAGGTGGTTGTTCCTGTCAACGAATGGCAATAGAGTTCTTGTTATCTTCCATACTAAACAAGTTGAGAGCGGTTCCAAAATGTTGATATTAAGCATTTATATAATGCACTTTGTATATAGTTTGACACTCCCCCAACCTTTGCTTACACAAGCCATGGCTAACCGAATCCTCAAATGCCTTCCAACAATCACATACCATGGAGGAGTGTCTATTTAATTGTTTTTAGCTTTTTGCTGTTATAATGGACTAACCAGCTCTTTGCAAAATTAGTGACAAGCCGATGAAGCATGCAAGTCGGGGTACTTAATTTAGTATGGAAGATAACAAACCCAACTACTACTTCCTCATGAGCTAAAAACAGTGTCACAAATGAGAAGTAATTATGAAAGTTTTAAAGGTAGCACATGAGAATTTACTTGAATGGGTTGAAATGCCATGCATAGGTATTTATGGTGGACACTTTGGAATAACTTGGTTTTAGGGATTTGGAAGCACGAGCAGCATTCCCGCTCAGTACAAGTGGAGGCTAGCAATAGACTGGGAAGCGACAATCAAGAGAGCAATAACCGTCATAATCATGCTTGCGACAAAACAAAATTAACAGGGGTATAAAAGTATACAAGTACTCTGAAGCAAAGTAAATCATCGAGGCTTATCGAATTTTTGTTTTTCGTTGTATGCATGCATGAGCATGTGCCAAGTCAATTCAAATGAATTATTCAGAGGAGGATACCACAATGTCATACCTATTTATGAATAGAACAATACAAGCAAATATTTATGACATGCTACTCACTATTAATGAATTGGAACTAAACATAAGAGAACATGAACTACTAAGCATCCATTAAATGACATATACCTCACATGAACCAACTAAGCATGCTCACATGGATGAGTATATGTACAAAAATGAAAACAAATAGAGTTCATACCAGCCTCTCACCCAACTCGAACTGTCGAATCGTCATTATTGGTTTTCACTTGTGTGGCTCGAATAATATGAAATGAAAACCAAGCTCCAACCACCGGAGACCGCTGAACTCTACAGCAAGCTTTACAAACCGAAGAAGAACGACAAATATTTTTGGTGTTTTTGAATTTAAAATAAGAACAAAAGGAAACAAGCAAACAAAGCAAAATATTTTTGGATTTTTGAATATCAAACCGAAATTAAAAACTAAGCAAACTAATACTAAATACTAAAGAAAGAAATAAAGAGAAACAACAGAAATATTTTTGGTCTTTTTGTGTTTTGAGAAACAGAAATAAACAGCAAACAACAAAAAGAAAGAAAGAAAATCAAAACATGGATATACAAAGTACTGAAAAGATATGATATGTAAATGAGTGTGATGTCGGTATACCTCCCCCCAAGCTTAGGATTTTGGCCTAAGTGGGGATCAACCCCAGCGAGGGTAAGGGTTCCACGCCGGTGGATCATACATGGCGTGATCGTAATCAGGCCCCTGTGCAGAAGAAGAAGCTGAAGGCTCCGCATACCCAGAGTACTGATGTGAAGAGCCTGATGCGTCGGATGACAGGTCGAGGGAGTCCTCGGCCTCCTCCACACCGTCCCATGCGTGATGGCCGTGTCCCTCTATGTATGCATTGAATTCATCTTCTGTGACCGACCAACGCACCCTGGAATCAAGGTTAAACAAAACAGGTGCATGCAATCCAACTATCCTCTTAGACTTAATCACTCTCCACTTTTTCTTGAAAAAGGTTATCTCATAGGATAGGATACTCAAGTCATACCAATTAGAAACAAAATCGTGTTTAATCATGGAAGCGATATCAAGTTTCTCTATAGGGAGCTAAACATCAAGAGGGTGAGGTACTACACCATGCATGGCTAACAAACGAGAGGTAATGAGACCCCCACAAATCCCACATTTATCGCGGTTAGTAGAAAGTCTAAAAGCTATCAAAGCACCCAGATTATAAGTTCTATCATGTTGCAATGCACCATCTAAGAAGACCAAGTCATGGATAGATAACTTATTTGCATGCTTCCTAGCAAGAACGCACTTGGTGATAAAGTAAGCAAAATATCGAATAGATGGGAGTTGAATACTTTGAATATTACCACTCTCATCTGAGAAATTTCTCCCTTGACATATCTCCTTGTATAGGTCCAAGAGTGGCGGTGGCAGCTCCCTTATCTTCCCTCGTGATCCCCACTGTGGCACCTTAATGGTTGTACAAAAGTCATCAAAGGGCAAGTTGACAGTTTTATTGTAAATTTTATATCGAACCATGGGGTTAGGTAGGGACCAATTTTGCATATTGGTAACGGTCACCAACAACAAAATCTCCTAACCCTGCACTAGAGATTAGAGTTTGAACATCCTGCAGAATTCCTGCACTTTTCATGAATTCGGTGCATGGGTAATAGGAGGGGAATACACCCTCTTCACGGTGGACTCTCATGACTTCATGCACCTCCAATTCATGTTGGTTGAGTTGTGTTCATTCACCTCCATTCTCTGAAATTTTTAACAAACGTCATAAAAGTTGATTTTGAGACATATAAATGAGGGGAACTACTATAGGAACTTGCTAGAGTACTAAACATGCATCAAAACTATTTTTACAACTTAGAACAAGCATGCAAACTCACTTAACATGTCACCTACAGTAGCAAAATACTCAAGATATACTCAACTAAACAAAATTCTACTTGGATAAACGGAGGAGTCACATACCGGAGAACAAAAGCCCCAAATCTGAGCAGCAAAGATGGGCTGAGCAAAGAGATCGAAAATCGCGAGCAAGAACAGCAAGAACTCGGGTTTGAACAATGGTGGAGTGTTTTTTCGTGAGAGTGAGTGAGGTGGTAGGTGGATGAGTGAGTGGAGGGCCAGGTGGGGCCCTCCCCATACCGTGGCGCGCCCACCTGCCTGGCCGCGCCACCAGGTGGGGAGCTGGCATGGTGGGACCCACTGGTCAGCTCCAGGCACTCCCACGTTGCATTTTGAAAAATAGGACCAGTGGCATAATTTTTATAAATTTTTGAAAACTTTTAAAACGCACATTTTCTGGGTGTTAAAGTAATAGTTTCAGGGCAGAAAAAGGTTTTCAAAGATTTAAACACAACTAAACTTCTTGCAAAACAAGTGATACTACAGAAGTAAAACAAATGTGGAGAAAGAAATGTTGTTTAGTTCCTTCATGCATTTAAAATGTATTTGTTAACAAGGTTGATGACATAAGAAGAAGTAAACCTCCAAAACAATCATGTTACCTTAAATTGTATTGATATGGATCCAATCATAATATTTTGATATCCCTCTTGATGATCATATATAGGACAATCAATACTTCCCACTTTGATAGCTCTCAAATTAGAAATTGTATTAACTCCAAGCACTTTATCAATCTTCTTGGGAAATAAACAGTATGCTCTTTGTCATTCACATTAAAAGTTACTTTTCCTTTGTTGCAATCAATAACAGCACCTGCAGTATTAAGAAAGGTCTCCCAAGAATAATAGACATATTATCATCTTCAGGCATTTCAAGCACAACAAAATCAGTCAAGATTAGACAATTATTAGCAACTTGAACAGGGACATCTCACAAATGCCAACAGGAACAGCAGATTTATCAGCCATTTGCAAAGATATATCAGTTGGTATCAATTTATCCAAATAAAGTTCTTGTAAAGAGAGAAAGGCATAACACTAACTCCTGCTCCCAAATCACATAGAGCAGTTCTAACATAATTATTCTTGATGGAACAAGGAATAGTTGGTATACCTGGATCTCCCAGCTTCTTTGGAACCTTGCCATTGAAAGAGTAATTAGCAAGCATAGTGGAAATCTCCTCATTGGGAATTTTCCTTTTGTTAGAAACAATATCTTTCATATACTTTGAATAAGGAGGCAATTTAATAGCATCAGTCAAAGGGATTTGCAAGAACAAAGGTTTCATCCAATCACAAAATTTATTATAGTGTTCTTCTTCCTTTGATTTGAGCTTCTTAACAGGAAAAGGCATTTGCTTTTGAACCCAAGGTTCTCTTTCATTACCATGTTTCTTAGCAATGAAATCTTCTTTAGTGTACTTTTTATTTTTAGCATGCTTTTCAGGTTCCTTTCAACCTCTTCTTTATCAGAAGCATCATTCTTATCACTATCATTGCCATGTCATTACCACTTTCAGTTTCAGCATCAGAAATAGATATACTATTAGGATCATTAGCAGGTTCAGAAGATTCTACAACAGTTTTATGTTTCTTCTTCTTTTTCTTAGAAGGAGCACTAGTTTCTTTAGTTCGTTGAGAATCTTGTTCAACTCTTTTGGGATGCCCCTCAGGATATAAAGGATCCTGAGTAGAAACACCACCTCTAGTTGTTACTTCATAAGCATGTTTCTCTTTTTCTTTAGAAGTATTAACTAACATGTCATTTTGCACTTTAGTGAGTTGATCAATTTGAGTTTGAACCATATGAAAATGTTTAACAAGCATCTTAACATCATTGGAGGTTCTCTCCACAATATCATGCAATTTACTAATAGCTTGAGAATTTTCCATTAAATGATTCTCCACTCTCATATTAAAGTTATCTTGCTTAACAACATAATTATCAAATTCATCTAAGCATTGATCAGGAGGTTTTGAGTAAGGAATATCTCCCTCATTAAAGCGTTGAAGAGAGTGTACCTCAATTGTAGATGAATGGGGAATTGGCTTACATAAATCTTCTATGGGTGGTAGATTCTTCACATCTTCAGATTTAATACCCTTCTCTTTAAGAGATTTCTTGGCTTCCCTCATCTCTTCATCATTTAATTCAATCATACCCCTCTTCTTCAATATTGGTGTTGGAGTCGGTTCAGGTGTAGTCCAATCATCATGATTTTGGCTTATTCTAGCCATTAATTCTTCAGCTTCGTCTGGAGTTCTTTTCCTGAAAACACAACCAGCACAACTATCCAGGTATGCCCTAGATTCAATGGTTAGTCCACTATAAAATATATCAAGAAGGTCATGCTTTTCCAAATCATGTCCAGGCCGAGCCCTAATAAGAGAGCAAAACCTTGCCCAAGCTTCAGGCAATTTCTCTCCATCTTCCTGATCAAAATTATAGATTTTCTGCAAAGCAATATGTTGAGCACTAGCAGGAAAATATTTCTGAAAGAAAACATTAAGCAAACCAGTAGGACTATCAATAGAATCAGGAGGCAAATTATTATACCAAGTTTTAGCATCATCCTTTAATGAGAAAGGAAAAATTTAGCAACAAAGTAACGCGCTTCTTGATATCATCAGAAAACAAGCTACTCAAAGTAGAGAGCTCATTCATGTGCTCTACAACACTTTCTTTTTCAGTACCTCGAAAAGGTGTTTTCTCAACAATAGATATATGAGATAAATCAAGAGAGAAATCATAATCCTTATCCTTAATGTTTATGGGAGATGTGGCAAATTTAGGATCAGGAGACAGTTTATATCTAACAGCATGTTGTGCAAGAAGGCTTTTCATACCGCTTGCACTAGTAGCATGACATTTATCAATAAAGTCATCATCAAGTTCCACATAAGTATCATCAAGATCATCACTAGAGTGTTCTACAACTCAGGTGAACCAATAGGTGTAAAAATTTTCATTAGGTGTTTCATCATTTTCAAGTTGTTTAGACTTAGCAATAGCAGCATCTAAAAGAGGACCTAATGGAATACTCTCATCAAGCACAGTTGAAGCATCATCAAAATTTTCAGAAGTAATTTCAGATTCAGCAGAAGTACCAACACGTGAAGCTTGTGGTGGTGTAACAAGTTGACTCATCACAGATGGTGAATCAAGAGCAGCGGCGGTACTAAGAGTCGTACCTTTCCTTGTAGTGGATGGCAATACACGGACTCTCTCAATAGGAGCTTTGCCATGATGGAGTAGTTGCAGCGAACAATATCAATATCAGGTGAGCTTATAAATAAAGCTATGCTCCCCGGCAACGGCGCCAGAAAATAGTCTTGATGACCCACAAGTATAGGGGATCGCAACAGTCTTCGAGGGAAGTAAAACCCAAATTTATTGATTCGACACAAGGGGAGCCAAAGAATATTTATAAGCCTTAACAGCGGAGTTGTCAATTCAGCTGCACCTGGAAATAGACTTGCTCGACACAGATTATCAGTAGCAACAGTTTTATAGCAGTAGTGAAATAACAGCAGCAGTAAGTAAAAACAGCAGTGACGATTATAGTAGACAAGATTAAAATACTGTAGGCATAGGGATGGATGAACGGGCGCTGCATGGATAAGATAATTCATGTAATAATCAAGACAAGGCATTTGCAGATAAATAATAAAACAGTATCCAAGTACTAAGTAACCATAGGCATGTGTTCCGTATATAGTCGTACGTGCTCGCAATGAGAAACTTGCACAACATCTTTTGTCCTACCAGCCCGTTGCAGCGGGGCCTCTAGGGAAACTACTGGTAATTAAGGTACTCCTTTTAATAGAGTACCGGAGCAAAGCATTAACACTCCGTGAACACATGTGATCCTCACATCACGCCATCCCCTCGGTTGTCCCAATTTCTGTCACTTTGGGGCCTCGGATTTCGGACAACAATATGTGTAAACAACTTGCAGGTAAGATCTTAAAACAATGAATATCATCATGAATCAATAACATGTTCAGATCTGAAATCATGGCACTCGGGCCCTAGTGACAAGCATTAAGCATAACAAGTTGCAACAATGTCATAAAGTACTAACAACGGATACTAGGCACCATGCCCTAACAATCTTATAGCTATTACATGAATGATCTCATCCAATCCCTTCCATCCCCTTCAGCCTACAGCGGGAATTACTCACACATGGATGGGGAATCATGGATGGTTGATGGAGAGGCATCGGTGATGATGATGGCGATGATCTCCTCCAATTCCCCGTCCCGACGAAGTGCCAGAACGGAGTTTCTGGTCCCGAAATAGAGTTTTCGATGGCGGCGGCGCTCTGGAGGGTTTCTGGAATTATGGTCGAACCTCTCGTCATTTTTAGGTCAAGGGGGTTAAGTACTCCAGAGGGCGACTCGGGGACGTGGCCGAGTCGGCCTCCCCATAGGGTGGCGTGGCCTGGGCCCACCCGCGCCGCCATGTGGGGAGGGCGGCTCGCTGCCCTTCTCCGACTCCTCTTCTGGCTCCGTGGGTTTCTTCGTAAAATAGGGGCTTTGCAATTATTTCCACGGATTTTCTCGAAATTTGACTTTTCTGCACAAAAACAAGACACCAAGGCAATTTTGCTGAAAATAGCGTTAGTCCGTGTTAGTTGTATTCAAAACACACAAATTAGAGGCAAAACAACAGCAAAAGTGTTCGGGAAAGTAGATACGTTTTGGACGTATCGCCTCTCTACTTAGATGAATAAATTATACTCTATGTATATCACTAACCAATATATATCCCAATCCATCTTCAGCGTTGTCTCAGAGGGAGATCGAAGAATGACTAGAGGTGCAGAATGACACCAGGGAGTGGAGGACGTTAAAGGGCATTCTACCGTTCCCGGCGCCGCTCAAGAAGAGGAATCCATGAGCATGGATGCTCCCGCACGCTCTTGCTCACCATCATCGGCACTTTGATCATAGTTAGACGGTGAACACTTGATTTGTAACGTGTAGTGTGAAATGATGAACTTTTATTTGTATCATGACTAATTGTGTAAACATTCGACACTTTTGTGACTATGTGTATGTATCTCAGGCACTAAGTAATATGTGTGATGACATAGTGATTAATGTGTTTGTCTGTTCATATACTTGTCAAATATACCTGTATTTCTGTATAAATCTGTATAAATTCTGTATATACCTGTATTTGTACAGCAAAATGTAAAAATACATGTATTTCTGTTTTTAACTTTCTGTGGCACATGTACATGTTTTTTGTGGCGCACTACTTTTTGTGGCGCACCAAGGGCCAGTGCGCCACATAATACCTCTGCTCTGTGTGCTGCCGAGCTATTTCTGTGACGCACGGCCTGGGTGCGCCACAGAAAGTTAGTCTTTCTGTGGCGCACGCACTGGGTGCACCACGGAAATTATTTTTGTGGCGAGAATTCTGTGGCGTACCCAGCAAACCTGGGGTGCGCAACAGAATAGCAATTTGGTGCGCCACAGATAGCCCTTTTCCCACTAGTGTGAGGCTCTCCAGGTCCGAGCCCGCTCGCCACGACGAACGCACCTTCAACCTAAGCGGCCGCCGCTGAGTCGCTGAGAGTGCGGCTGTGCCGGCAGCCACGGGCAGAGGAAAAAAGACACGGACACCCGTGGCGCGTTCGCTGCCGCCGCCACGTCGCCTGGGGCTCCAATGTCGTCGCCACACCCGTTCCATGGCGATGGCGGCGAGCCCTGCCTGCATGCCCAACGAAACTACCAGACGCCGCGACACTGGAGCAAGGCGTCCAGGCGTCGGCGGCGGCATGACGATGAAAACCACGATGGAGCAAGGCGTCCAGGCGTCGGGCGATTTGGGGGAAGAACTGGTGGGCAGCGAGGTGCTTCCGGATTCAGAAACTCCGTCCTAAAATAAATGTGAGTATATAAGATTTTGGTCACCCAACCAGAGCAGCTTGACTGCGATCGTGATCGCTCATGCGTGGTGCAGTTGATTGCCGGCTCGACCGATCGGATCGTCGGCTGGCCGGACCCCTAGCCGTAAGCCACTGGGCTTGAGACAGGGCAGTTAGATAGCACATAGCTTTAAACCCTTTCGGTGCAGACATGAACGTATATATGAACAAATGGGGATAAGCAAACAATTGACCGGAGCACAAAATAAGAACAAGAGAACCTTGTCTTGTACAACAACTACGACATGAGCAAACATATATCAGAAGCAGCGTTCTCGTACTGCCTCGACTGCGGACTTTTTTCAAAACAAAGACAAGAAACGAAGATGTTTCCGTTTCCACTAAGAAGTAGAAATCCATATTACCATGCACCTCCGCACTCGTGCGCGGCTTAAACCTCACACAAGAGATGCTGTACATATCGCAAGAGTTCAAGGCGACAGACTTAACAAGACAACACACATTGTAGTCCCAGTTATCCGTTTGCAATTCGTAGTGTCTTCCATGCCCATACTATCAAAATAACATATCCCTCATGTGGATACACAACAAACAACGTATGAAGTGGGTGCTACTACATAATTTATAGATAAAAAAGTAAAATGAGAAACACATATTGATCTCTTGGCCATGTAAAAGTCCTGGTCCTTATAAGGACTTGGTTGATCTCATTGACATGAAGTCATGGTCCTCCGGTAGGCCAATATATAAAGATCTCTTGATTATGCTTTGGTCCACTAGTAGGTTAGAGGCTATGAGATTTCCTGAGTTTTTTAATAATTCTTCTAAAGAAGAATTTTGCATTTACACCAGAAATTGAGATCCAAGCTCATGCTAGTTCCATGAAAACAAGGTTTTACTGAATTAAAACATCAGAGTACCCCACATGAGTTTTCTAACGAAATGTGATGCCCCACCATTTCACGCGAGAAAAACATTACTAAATACTCAACAAAAAATACGACAAACCCGTCTGAGGGTAAACATAAGTAGTTTAAGGATTTGGATCGCCTCAAAATTATTAAGTATCCACTACCAACATTGTTCAATAAAATTAATATTAGTTTATCATGCATTTACAAAAAAAATGGTCATCAACGTGTCTCTTTAGAGGATGTGTATAAATTTGAATAATAATTTGATATTTGAATATACTATATTGTTCCAAAGATTTAAGTCTAAATTTTGAACTACAACATCAAGAGTGAAAATGTTTTTTATCAATATAGATGATGGGCCAAATTTAAAGCCCAACTTGTACTTCGGTACTATTAATTGTCGGGTTTTTCCATTTTGTTTCTTGATGTTTGTTATGAATTTAGATATAAATCTGGCGTCATGTTAGATACGAGTATTACCCGTGTTCGATCTTTTTTCAATCCTGACTTCTTCATCCAAAGACCTGTACCAATCACGAGCATTACCAGATAAAGACAAATACAATAGCTTCCTTTTTACTTGATCCTCAGAAACAACAGGAAGTCTAAATAAGCTACATATGTCCTTAATTTTCTCTACGTGTTCACGTGCAGACTTAGTTCTATCCCCTGCAAATGGATTTTTCATAACTCTTTTCACATGACCCATGGGAATTTTATATCCCACTTTAGGTACCTCAGATACAGTAGTTTCAACCACTTTAGGAGCAGCGCCATAAGCACTTTCATATAGAGCAAGGTGCAACGAGGAACGATTCATAAATGCCATGGTAACAATGAGAAAAAACAGTAAATAAAATTCAGGTTTCAAGTTTCCTTACCAAACTTCTTATCAATAGCGCAACGCTCCCCGGCAACGGCGCGAGAAAAGTATCTTGATGACTCCCAAGTGCAGGAGAACAATTGTAGTACCTTTCGATTAGAAAAGGTTGTCGAACCCACGAGGAGCTGAAGGTATTGGTTAGTAAGATTGATAAATAAAACAGTAAAAGATGCAAGTGTTTTTGGTATTTTTGGTTGTATAGTTGCAATGCAGAAAATAAATAGTAGCAAGTGAAAACTCTCAATGAGAGAAAGCCCAATCCTCTTATGTGGCAAGAGGACAAGATCAAGTGATGTGTAACTTATATGTGGAAAACGTTCCCGAGGGCGGCATGGATATTGCTAGACATAGAGATTTATTAAACAACATGTTGAATATCTTGTCAAGCTTTAATCTTCTTTGGACGGAGCCATAATTAGGCATAGCTAAATAAATAAACTACAACTCTTTATGATGGATCATGTGGCCAAGTAAATGACTGCACAAGAGTTATTAAGACATAAAGTCCCACCATAGCATTCTAAGGTCCCCGATACTAATACCCTCATAATATAACTTCATGACTCGGTCTCAGGTTTACTTGTCCTCCCAAGTCTCCCTCAATTCATTATACTACGGTGTTCTCCTATGAGCCCATATAGGTGAAGTGTTGTGCAGTCGACGTTCGCACAACACACCATCATAGAATCACATAAAAAGATAAACTCTTGACAGAATACCAACACATGTTATATATAAATCATTGCCAATTCATCCTATGCCCTCAGGAAATATGGGAACGACTCATAACGTGCAAACATGATGATAATCAGTGACATAAGTGGTACAACACAATCTAAAAATATAACTTCACTACCAAATAATGACAAGTACTCAATCACAAACATGAATAGTAGCACAAGACAAGTATCTAGGGGATAGCAACTCTCCAACTACGAGGGGAACGAAGTGGATCATGGTGATGATGATAGAGATGGTGCTGGTCTTGATGGGGGTGATGATGTAGAGGCCTCCTCCCACGCCAAGGAGGAGAGGTGCTGACGATGACGATGATTTGCCCCTCTCTGGAGCTCCGGAGCAGCAGGATCTGATCCCCTCGGAGGGAATCAGGAGTTTTGCCACCACCGCGGCCTCGGATGGACTAGGAAAAATTAGGGCGTCACTTTTCAGGCGAGACGAAGGCGTCCATAAAAAGCCCCAGGCGAGGAGGTGCCCGAGGCCCCTTTTGGTGGGTCCCACGTGGCCAAGTACATGGGCCGCGTGGGCCCACCTCTTTCAGCCCTCGTGGCTCTCCTCTGTTTGCTGTTTGGTCTTCTTCCCATTGCCTTTCTCCGGATGAAAAACTGACGTGGTATTTTTCCTTTAATTATTTGAGTCCCTGTAGTTCCTGAAACATTAAAAACAAGAAAAGGAGGTTTTCTGCCTCCGAGAAATTAAATACCAAAAATAGGGACTTTGTATGAAAGTCCCATAAATCGTCTAAAACATGTAAAAACTATGATATAATAATATAAATAACATTCTAATATGATACTAAAAGTTGTATAAATGATGATATAAAATGCACGTATCATGCGCGCCATATCCGTAGCATTTCCCGCCATATGGGTAGCATTTCCTGCCTACTACGCGGCCATTTATACCCTTCCATCCGCCTTCTCACCATCCATCTCGTCACCCATCTCCGTTCTCACCGCCATGTCATCCCCATCCGAGAGCGACTATGAGGCGGGGGAGCGCCGCCGCCGTCAATCGAATGTCATTGCATCGAGGAAGAGGAACGTAGCTAAGAGGAGGGGAGCACCGCCTGCGCGGTGCGCGGTCGACGCCTGATATGTCTCCAACGTATCTATAATTTCTGATGTTCCATGCTTATATTATACCAATTGCTACATGTTTTATATACACTTTGTATCATTTTTATGCATTTTCTGGGACTAACCTATTAACCAGATGCCGCAGTGCCAGTTCCTGTTTTCTGCTGTTTTTGGTTTCAGAAAAGTTGTTCTGGAAATATTCTCGGAATTGCACGAAACAAAAGCCAAAGTCCATATTTTCCTGTCACGTACACGGAGTCCGAAGGAGAGACGAAGGGGGGCCGTGGGCTGCCCTCACCACCTGCTGGCGCGGCCCCACCTTCTGCCACGCCGCCACGTAGTGAGGAGCCCTCGGGCCTCCACCGATGCCGCCCCTTCGCCTATATATTCATCTTTTCGGGAAAACCCTAGGTACTCGAGCCAATTATCCAGAAAACATCCACCGCCGCCGTCGTCAACCCTAACTCGGGAGGGTTCTGAAGCTCTCCCTGGCACCCTGCCGGAGAGGGGAATCATCACCGGAGGGCTCTACATCGCCATGCCTGCCTCCGGAGTGATGTGTGAGTAGTTCATCCCTGGACTATGGGTCCATAGCAGTAGCTAGATGGTTGTCTTCTCCACTTGTGCCATCATGTTTAGATCTTGTGAGCTGCCTATCATGATCAAGATCATCTTATTGTAATGTTACATGTTGTGTTTGCTGGGATCCGATGAATATTGATACTATGTCAAGTTGAATATTGTATTATCATGTCTATGTCTTTTATGATCTTGCATGCTCTCCGTTACTTGTTGAAACTCTGGCCAAGTGAATGCTTGTGACTCCAAGAGGGAGTATTTATGCTAGATAGTTGGGTTTAGCCTCTATTTAATCTGGGACAGGGACAGAAAGTTCTAAGATTGTAGATGTGCTGTTGCCACTAGGGTAAAACAGCAATGCTTTGTCTAAGGATGAATGTGTTGTTTACATTATGCACTTTACTTAATGCAATTGTCTGTTGCTTGCAACTTAATACTGGAAGGGGTACGGATGTTAACCTGAAGGTGGACTATTTAGGCACAGATGCATGCTGGATCGCGGTCTGTGTAGTTTGTCGTAATGCCCAAATGAATCTCATAGTAGACACTACAACTTGCACATGCATATTATGCACTTATCAATATTGTCAATTGCCTAGCTGTAATTTGTTTACCCAGCATGTTAGTTATCTTTATGGAGAGACACCACTAGTGAACTGGGGACCCCGGTCCATTCTTTTACATCTGAAAAACAACCTACTGCAATCATTGTTCTCTTTCATTTTCTGCAAGCAAACATCATTTTCCACACTATACATTTAATCTTTTGTTTTCAGCAAGCCGGTGAGATTGACACCCTCACTGACTCGTCGGGGCAAAGTAGTTTGATTGTCTTTTGTGCAGGTTCCACGTCAACCTCCCCTTCGACGCAAGTTGTCTGGCGCCGTTGACACCTTCTGAGCATCGTGATTTCCTACTGGTTCGATAAACCTTGGTTTCACACTGAGTGAAGACTTGCCACTACACTCATCAAACCTTACACTTGAGGTCTCCTGACGAACGTGTGCTTCACATGCATCAAGCAAGTTTTCTGGCGCCGTTGCCGGGGATCTCGAGTTGCTCTTCCAAGGGGAGTCTCTCACTTCCAATCTCTTTACTTTGTTTTTGTCTTGCTTTATTTTTATTTTGTCTTGTTTGCTTTCTTTATATCAAAAACACAAAAAAAATTAGTTACTTGCATCAAGTTTTATTTCGGTTTGTTATTATGTCTAGTTATTTATTTGATATCAATGGCTTCTCTCTTTGAAACAAAATCTTATTGTCTAAGTGGGTTCACGGAGGAACAACAGAATTATTATAAGGAATACCGCTTGTCTCAAAAAGGGAAACACTTATGGGTACAAATATATAAATTGAATTATTTTGCTAGAAACTTGTGCTCTACTTATGATGAATGCTACTGCTTCAATGAATCTTCTTATTGTAGAAGGCATAAACACCTCCCTTTCCAATGTGATTATAATGATAATGAAACATTGGCTGCTTATGCTAAAGGAAACTATGACTTTGGTAATCTTGAACATATTGAAGAATTTGTTGTTTTAAGGGTGCATATGAAATTGCTGGTTATATTCAAAATGATGACGCTCCTTGTAAAACTGAGAATTATGCTATACTTGGTTATTGCCTTGAATATTACAATGATAATCCTTATATCACTGAATTTCTTGAGAAAATTTATTCTCGAGAACAACTTGCTACCTTTCAGGAACCTGTGGGAGAAGAAGCTGCTAAACCTGAAAGCTCATTGGATGAAAAAGAGGAAGATAGTGATGAACAAAAGGAGGATCTACCTTCTAATGATAGTAACTCTTTAACTCTTACATTATTTGATTGCCCTCCATGCCTGCCTAAGGAGGAAGAGTGCTATATTGTTGAATGTCATGATTCTATTGAAATATCTACTTTTGATAAATTTGAAGTAACAAGCACCTTGACTCAAATAGAAGAGGAAATGACAGAAAGTAAAACTGTGGTCCCTAAACTTATATATGATAATTCTCTTGATGATGGTCCTATTTTGTCTTTGAATTCTCCTTATTACACTACAAAGGAGAAACATTATTTTGATGATACTATGTCTCCCATTTATGATGACTACAATGATGAATGTGATATTTTCAGTCCACCTACTATTGAGGATAAAGTTTATTATGATTATGATATGCCTCCTATATATGATGATTACCATGATATTATAAATGTTTTACTCCCACTATCACTAATACGAAGGATTTTACTTATGTGGAGAGTATTAATAATTTTATGCTTATAGATCATGGAAAGCATGCTTTATGTGATAGTTATATTGTTGAGTTTGTTCATGATGCTACTGAAAGTTATTATGAGAGAGTAAAATATGGTTGTAAAAGTTTTCAAGTCACTAAAACACCTCTCTTTATATTGAAAGTTTTGAAGTTATACTTGTTTCATCTTTATATGCTAGTTGATTTATGCTTCAATAATTTATTTTGTTACAAGTCTCCTTTGCATAGAAAGTGGGTTAGACTTAAATGTGTTTGATATTTGTCTCTTGGTGGTCTCTTTTGTTTTTCAACTCTTATTCTTATGAGAACATTATTAAAATCTTCTAGCCTAGCTAAAAGGCATTAAAGAAAGCGCTTTAGGGAGGCAACCCTTTATCTTTTATTTTCAGTTTTTCTCAAGGTGTTGCTTACTTCTGTAACAACTCCTTTGTATCTTTATTTTATTGCATTGTTGTGCCAAGTAAAGTCTTTAATTGAAAGTTGATGCTAGATTTGGATTTCTGCGCATAGATAGATTTTTGCTGTCACGGTTTTGAGATTTATTCCCTGCAGAAAATTCGAAAAATTCTAGGAAAAATCACGCACCATCCTCAGATATGTACGCAACTTTCATTAATTTGGACTTGTTACATCTGAGCAGCCTAAGTGCCTCGAAAAAATTCGTCTTTACAGACTGTTCTGTTTTTGATATATTCTGTCTTTTGTTTTGCATTCTCTCTTTTACTATGTTTGAATGGATTTATTTGCTCCACAAAACATCAGTGGCTGTAGTTAATGTCCAGAGGCTTTGATTATGATTGTGTCATCACAGAATATGAGAATTTTTGATTATGCACTAACCCTCTAATGAGAACTATTTCGATTTGGTGTAAAGGAAGTTTTCAAGGATCAAGAGAAAATGATGATATTATATGATCAAGAAGAGTGAAAAGCCTAAGCTTGGGGATGCCCCCATGGTGCATCCCAGCATATTTCAAGAAGACTCAAGCATCTAAGCTTGGGGATGCCCAAGGCATCCCCTTCTTCATCAACAACTTATCAGGTCAACTCTAGTGAAACTATATTTTAATTCTTTCACATCTTATGTGCTTTACTTGGAGCATCATTGTGCTTTTATTTTTGCTTTGTTTGAATAATTCGGATCCTAGCATCCTTGTGCGGGAGAGAGACACGCTCCGCTTTTCATGTGAATACTCATATTCTTCACTTATATTTGTTGAGTATTCTTAACTAGCTACTGCAATTTTTTAGCTCCTGTTTTTCATGCATCTCTTGTTCAGAGCTGTTAGTTCTTGTAGAGAAGTACTCTCTTGTTGCATTGTAGTATTCTTTAGAGAGTTTTGTGTTGAAATAAATTGATTGGTGTTTGGTTGGAAACAGAAAATGCTACTTGTGGTAGTTGGTATTGGAAAAGACATATTCATTCTTGTAGATCATTGTCTTGTTTTGATTTGACACTTTGCAATTGTTTTGAGCTCTCAAGTAGATCATGTTTAAGCTCTTGCATCATGTAGTTAAAATCTATTAGTGGAGAACTACCGTAGAGCTTGTTGAAATCTGGTTTGCATATTTGGTATCTCTAAGGTCTAGATATTTTCTGGTAAAATGTTTGAGCAACAAGGAAGACAGTGTAGAGTCTTATAATACTTGCAATATATTTTTATTTAAGTCTTGCTGTACCGGTTTATACTTGTTTTGCTTCAAACAACCTTGCTAGCCTAAACTCTGTACTGAGAGGAATGCTTCTCGTGCATCCAAACCTTGAGCCAAAACCCATGCCATTTGTGTCCACCATAACTACCTACTATGTGGTATTTCCTGCCATTCCAAGTAAATACTTCATGTGCTACCTTTAAACTATTCAAAACTTTATTACTCCTTATTTGTGTCAATGTTTTATAGCTCATGAGGAAGTTATGTGGCGTTTTCTATATCCCTTGTCATTTACTCATGACAGACTTTCACCAATGGACTAGTGGCATATACACCGCTTATCCAATAACTTGCAAAAAGAGCTGGCAAATGGGGTGCCCAGTCCCAATTAATTACAACTTTAACCATTTGATTCTCTTCACATGTTTGCCAATGATTTATCAGAAGCAATTTTCAAACTGTTACACTTTATCAAAGAGGCACTCCTCCATGGTATGTGATTGTTGGAAGGCACCCGAGGATTCGGTTAGCCATGGCTTGTGTAAGCAAGGTTGGGAGGAGTGTCATACCAATTTACAAAATACATGTGTAAACAAAAGAGAAGAGGGATGATCTACCTTTGGGTAGAAATAACGTCCTTCATGGGAGCCGCTCTTGAAAGTCTGGGTGATAAGGGGATAGAGAGCCCACTGCCATTCGTTGACAACAACAAACACCTCTCAAAAACTTACTTTATGCTCTCTTTGATTTCAAAAACTTAAAAAGCTCTAGCACATGATTTAATCCCTGCTTCTCTTACTTTCTTTTACTTTATGTTGAGTCAGTTTACCTACTCCTTTCTATCTCAGAAGCAAACACTAGTGTCAACTTTGTGTGCATCATTCTTACATGCTTACTTATTGCACTTGTTATATTACTTTGTGTTGACAACTATCCATGAGATATATGTTACAAGTTGAAAGCAATTGCTGAAACTTAAATCATCCTTTGTGTTGCTTCAATGCCTTTTACTTAGAATCTATTGCTTTATGAGTTAACTCTTATGCAAAGCTTTTTGATGCTTGTCTTGAAAGTACTATTTATGAAAAGTTTTTGCTTATATGATTCAGTTGTTTACTCTTTATCTATTTGTTAGCAAACTATAGACCATTGCTTTGAGTCACTTCATTCATGACATGAGCCTTGCAATATTATTTGATCAAGATTGTGTGAAAGCATGTCTCCTCAGAAATTATTTGTTGTTATCGTTTTACCTACTCGAGGACGAGTAGAACTAAGCTTGGGGATGCTTGATACGTCTCCAACGTATCTATAATTTCCGATGTTCCATGCTTATATTATACCAATTGCTACATGTTTTATATACACTTTGTATCACTTTTATGCATTTTCTGGGACTAACCTATTAACAAGATGCCACAGTGCCAGTTCCTGTTTTCTGCTGTTTTGGTTTCAGAAAAGTTGTTCTGGAAATATTCTCGGAATTGCACGAAACAAAAGCCAAAGTCCCTATTTTCCTGTCACGTACACGGAGTCCGAAGGAGAGACGAAGGGGGCCGTGGGCTGCGCTCACCACCTGGTGGCGCGGCCCCACCTTCTGCCGCGCCGCCACGTGGTGAGGAGCCCTCGGGCCTCCACCGACGCCGCCCCTTCGCCTATATATTCATCTTTTCGGGAAAACCCTAGGTACCCGAGCCAATTATCCAGAAAACATCCGCCGCCGCCGTCATCAACCCTAACTCGGGAGGGTTCTGAAGCTCTCCCGGCACCCTGCCGGAGAGGGAATCATCACCAGAGGGCTCTACATCGCCATGCCTGCCTCCGGAGTGATGTGTGAGTAGTTCATCCCTGGACTATGGGTCCATAGCAGTAGCTAGATGGCTGTCTTCTCCAGTTGTGCCATCATGTTTAGATCTTGTGAGCTGCCTATCATGATCAAGATAATCTTATTGTAATGCTACATGTTGTGTTTGCTGGGATCCGATGAATATTGATACTATGTCAAGTTGAATATTGTATTATCATGTCTATGTCTTTTATGATCTTGCATGCTCTCCGTTACTTGTTGAAACTCTGGCCAAGTGAATGCTTATGACTCCAAGAGGGAGTATTTATGCTAGATAGTTGGGTTCAGCCTCTATTTAATCTGGGACAGTGACAGAAAGTTCTAAGGTTGTAGATGTGATGTTGCCACTAGAGATAAAACAGCAATACTTTGTCTAAGGATGAATGTGTTATTTACATTATGCACTTTACTTAATGCAATTGTCTGTTGCTTGCAACTTAATACTGGAAGGGGTACGGATATTAACCTGAAGGTGGACTATTTAGACACAGATGCATGCTGGATGGCGGTCTGTGTATTTTGTCGTAATGCCCAAATGAATCTCATAGTAGACACTACAAGTTGCACATGCATATTATGCACTTATCAATATTGTCAATTGCCTAGCTGTAATTTGTTTATCCAGCATGTTAGTTATCTTTATGGAGAGACACCATTAGTGAACTGTGGACCCCGGTCCATTCTTTTACATCTGAAATACAACCTACTGCAATCATTGTTCTTTTTCATTTCTGCAAGCAAACATCATTTTCCACACTATACATTTAATCTTTTATTTTCAGCAAGCCGGTGAGATTGACACCCTCACTGACTCGTCGGGGCAAAGTAATTTGATTGTCTTGTGTGCAGGTTCCACGTCAACCTCCCCTTCGACGCAAGTTGTCTGGCGCCGTTGACACCTTCTGAGCATCGCGATTTCCTACTGGTTCGATAAAACTTGATTTCATACTGAGGGAAGACTTGCCACTACACTCATCAAACCTTACACTTGAGGTCTCATGACGAACGTGTGCTTCACACGCATCAACGCCCACCGCAGCGCGTCACGATGGGGAGGCTGGGTCCTCGCGGGCCGCATCACTTTTATTTGGAGACCCCACCGCAGCGACCCTGTAACAGCCCAAACTTGAGAACCTGAAAACCTGTTTAAAATTTTCGCTTTTATGTTGCATTGCATCATGGCATCCAATTTTAACTTGCTAAACAACACACAAATGGTTTTGGCACTATCTAAAAACAAATGCCCAACCTGTTCTTTTACCAATTTCAAAACGTGCGACTGGTTTCAAAATTAAAAGAGAAAAGGGCTAGTCCGTGTTGGAAACAAAAGAGCAAGGGGCTCTGTGTAAAAAGGGACACTAAAGAAAAAGGAGAAAACCCCCAACCAGCCCACTCCCTCTCCCTCACTCTCTTCTCCATATTTTTCCTCTCCCCATAGAGCTCCAAAAGCTAGCTCCCATGGCCGAGCTCGCCGCCGTTGATTGAGGAGTCCCCGAGCGAAACGAAGACCGCCATTAGCTCCGCCTCGCCGTCCTCTACCTCTCCACCGAAGGAATCGAGCCGGGAAGCCTTCAATCGAGCTCACCGTCAAGTTCTCCGCAAACCACCACCGGAGCTTTCCCGAGCGATTCCGGCCGTCTCCGTCCATCTCCGGTCCTTCCAAGCACCCCCACGAGTTCAGGGTGAGCAAACCTTCCAAATGCATCGATACATTTCCTCCCTTTCCCTCTATTTCGTCGAATCACCGTAGCTCATTTTCGTTTTGGTCGCGTTGACAAATCCGGTGTCCAACCCGGAAATTTCCGGAACTGAACCCGGAATCACCCGGTACCAGACCCGGAATTTTCCGGATTCTATACCGGATTAGTGAAATGGCTACTGGACTCGCACGTCTTCACCCGGTTTATACCCGGTTTACACCCGGAAATATTTCCGGATGATTTAAATTCCGGTGCAAAACCCGGATTTCACCGGATCTGAAACCGGATCTGCACCCGGTGCCAGACCCGGAAATTTCCGGACTGGGATCCGGATGCCCCAGTTTTTTTTTAACCTGTTTCAAATGTAATGCTTTCTAACCTGAATCCCCCTCCTAGTACCTGTTACAAGCATGTCTAATCACCCTAAACCTTGCATCTCTCACATGGTCATGTCATATCATCTACAAGTTAAATCCTAGGGTCTCAACTACGTTAATCAACCAGTAAAGATGATTCCTTACTTAACTCCACGGTGTATTCAAAGTGTGTCCCCACTAAGCACCCAAACTTCGTTTAAATCGAATAGTTGAATCACCCTCCTCTCGAGGATTTAAATTGACATGTCATCATGTGTTTATGCATTGCATTTGCTAAAGTTTGTGTGGTGATTGATTGTTCTTCCGTTGCTATGCCTCGATAGATCAAGCAGCCGGGGTTACACCGCAATACCCCGACGATCCGTACTACCAGCACGTTGAGCAAGGCAAGCGTAATCCCCCCTCTGAGCATGTCTTATCCTATTTTCCGCAAATATTTTCTCCACTATAATATTGCATGCGGTTCTAAATGTCTTTTTGCTTGGGTTAGAGTATCCTATAGACTGCATTAAGATTCCGATGCCAATGCCTGTTTTCCCCTCCTATTACCATAGGTTTGCATTGTTGGCCTGATATAATTATTATGCTATGCAAGTGCTTAGCCATGCTTAGTGAATTGCCTAGTGGTACTATGGTGGTACATGCTGGAAACAGGTGTTGACTTGTGACAGCGATGTGGATGGTGGAGGAATTGTGGTGACAGGTAATAAGATGCTTAAAGGTGGGAATGAGAGGCCACTTCGGTAGGGTGGTGTTTTGTCTCGCTCTCACCGCCTAGGTGCGAGTTCTGGACCTCCTGAACCAAGACTGAGCGCGCTTCCTTTCGGTGGGGTATATGGAGCCCTCGTCGACCGACTAACTTGAGCGGGACTAGCCAGGGTCCTCTAGTTTGGCTTTCCATTTGCGTGTGCGTTGAGATGGTGGCCAAGACTGAGACGAGGATGGTGGTGTTTAGGAAAATGAGTGGCCACAGGGCGGGGTGTGTGATCCTGGCAGCCCTGTCCCCACTGATGATCCTGGGTTAGTCCTTAACAAGGTAAAGGTTGTAACCGTTCCCACTCAGCCGGCTTTCCCCGGAAGAGAGCTACATGTAGGCAATGAGCCGGCGGTACCGAAGGTAAACACAGTGCACCCCTGCAGGGTTAATCTTTTCGAAAAGCTGTGTCCACGGTTACGGACAACTTGGGAATGGACGCTGATCATAGAATAAGTTTAACGGAATGATTAAAAACTGGGTACTAGAGGTACCACTCACGATTGTAAGGTGAGCTTCCTCGAGGGTGATTCGGGGAGGTGCCTTTGATGAACAGGTACAGTGGTTGATGTTGTGAAAGGTGATGAAAGAAAGAGTTACCTCTTACCTCTTTTTAAAATATTCTGATTAGTCGATGCCTTTGAGTTATGTTTTTCATAAATAAAATCAGCTTTATGCAAAAGAGCCAAAAAACCTTGAAAGCTAATCATCGAGCATATATTAGCTCTTAATCTTGCGAGTTCGTCGAACTCAACGTCTTTGCTTTTGTTTCAGAGGAGGACTTCACCGACCTCGAAGGTGGGTTCTTTGTGGACGTCGACGAGTAGTCTGGGGTTCCCAGGTGGCAGCTTGGGACATCCCGGAACAGCTGGCGCTGGATGTTTATCTGTAGGCCTCTTAGGCCATAATTTGGTTCTTGTTGTTTAGAACAACACACTTCGCTTCCGCATGTTGTAATGTTGGGTCGGTGACCTCTGATTGTCATTTGCTATCTTTCTCTATTATAAGAGTTGAACTATATGATTTTGTGTCGTAGAGTCTGTGATGTGCCAGTTGTTCCACAAGTCTTGACCTCTCTCTTATGCTTTGATAGTGTGCCTGCTGGTATCGGATAACCGGAGACACAGTATTACTGTATAGCAGTCGGGTCGGGGCGCCACAAGTTGGTATCAGAGCAGTACTGCCTGTAGGAAACCCTTCTACTGGTCGATGTTGAGTCTAGTGTTTGCGAAAATATTTTTTAACCTAAAAATGAGTTGTGAAAACCATCTTAGGATTCTTTTTACTCCTTACCTGGTTACCCTCTAATCTCGGAGCAATCTTACCTCGATTTGATTTAAAGGTTTTACTTCTCACCTGTTGATTCAAAATTATTAGGATCGCGAGGGTGGGTTCTACCTTGAGTGTTACGTGTCCAGTTGTTTCCGCCGCGCTACAATCCGAAGCTTCATGTGCCGAGAAACCATCTGGAGTACGACGAAAATTCCTATCAACTCAGTTGTTTACGGACCCTTGTATTCCTATCGAGTCTAATCCTTGTTTCCTTTCTTCGGGTTTTAACCCAAGGACTTGAACATAAGGTCCCGGATTGTGCCAACTAGAGTGTGTTAAGTTGTGATTTCTTAACTCTCGCTAGTAGCGCATGAAGCTGACCTTTAACCCGAGTCCTTGATGTGGTCTGTGTGGTAAATGGTTGAACATTAATTGACCATACCTCGGATGGCTATGTAACTTTAACTCTGCCATAGCTGGAGATACTGTCTTGGAATCATCTGGGTTATGACCAGAATTTTCTTAGCGAATTCCCCTCTGTGTTCATGACTCTGCTGCATCTCTCCTTTTTTGGGCATGGTTATCACAATTGAGTAATAACCGGTGCATCTTCAACATCTTAGGATTTCTCCTGAGTATGTTTCTTACTCTGATCTGCTTTCTGACCTTTGTCTGTCTGTTGACAGTAAAGTCTTATCGTGCATTGGGTGTTCCGATGCAGTCACTCTTGTGGTCCGTCAAGACTTTCCCTTTCGTCTTGTCTGGAGAAATAACTCTAGTACCTTGTCCACTTCTCGGACCAGGTCAAGGTATTGTAATCTGCAGAAGAAGGGCCTTGTTTAGTTTTGGTTCTGCTCCACCTTAGAGTGTCACACTCTTTGATATCAGGGTATTGTGTGATGTATCGTGATCCTCTTGATGAAGTGATGCTCTTACTCTTTGTTACTCTTCGTTCTCCGAGTGACTTGTTACTCGGGAATGATAATTCGTGAGCAATGATGTGGCTATCGGATATTCTCAGCAGTTCTTACTGCGCTGAAATCCAAGGACATTCCTTGTCCTCCTCAGCATGATTGGTTATCCGATCAATAAGTTGAGTTTGACAGTGCTACCAAGTCCGTTGGCTTGATGCACTCCCTCGGTTAAAGAGCTAGGTTCACGCAGAAGCTCCCTAGACCACATCGTTGTGCCTTGAAAGGCATGATTCTCCCTCGAACCCAAGACAGATCGGTGGATCGTGATATTTTGGAGGTATTTCCAGAAGTATCGCCAGGTTGTCACCTGACCGTGATGTTGAGCTTCTGAGTAAGCTGGTTCTCTGAACAACTCCTTTCTCCAAGAAAATCGTGCTGGATGTCCTGAATTATTCGGTTGAGCTTAAACACCTTGGAGAGTTAAAAGACCAAAAGCTCTATCTAATATAGTTCACTTCTCAATGGATGTCTAGCTTCCTGTGTCGAAGCAAGGTGGTATCTCCTTTGTGGATATGCTATCCTACAAATTTTTTATTTGATTTGGGCTATCGTTAAATCAAACTCAGACTAACACATTCAGTAGGTTAAACTCAGATTAGAAAGATGTTAGTCTGACCAATACTTATGCCTAGTTCTGGTGAAATATGAGTATACCGACTTGGAGTACCCGGATAAGTTCGTTGTTGAGCCCATCAACTACCTTCTTATCTTCTTCATGTTTGAGGAGACTTATATTGGATATTGGGCGTTAGCATTGGAAAATTGTTGGAACTAACTTTGTGTCTTCACCAGGTATAGGTTTTGAAGTTAGAAGTGACTTTCCCTGGTTCACGTGCAATTGCTGAAAGATGTCGCCATGGATCTGGGTGAATGGTCTAGTTTCCTCTAAATCCTCTCAACTCGATTATGCATATACAGAATATTCCCGGGATGATATGTTGTTACCTCCATTCCTTGAGAATTTCATCTATGCCTCCAAGCCACTAATGGAATTGTTCCAGAAAGAGAAGTCTGAGAACTTCTTTTGTCTCCTATGATGTTTCCCATCAAGATCTCAATCGTGTCTCGCTACAAGATATTCAAGTATGGCAGCTGTCTCCTGACAAGTTGCTAATACTTGAGTTCCTCAATCTCGTTCCTCCTTTGGAGTTAGACCTTCTAGTCCAGCTCCTGGGATTCTAGCAAAAGTAATCCGGTGGTATCTGTGGCAAAGACTCCCTATTCATCCATGTTGAATCCGGAGTATCTCTACACCTGACCAGATCTAGATCTCAATCAGAAACGATAGTTGGTGATCCTCAAGAAGCTTGTATTCGATGTCTGGAACATCAAGGAGTTCTCCCTATCTAACGTTCCCGGAGTTTCTAAAGTTCTCTCGGTCCCTCGTCATGATCCTTCTCCAGTGATCTGAAATGCTCCTCCGTGAGGAAAGTTCTACTCAAGCCGACTAGTACAAGTTATCTCCTCATCTGTTGGAAGCTTGTTTCGACACTCTCCCTCAGACTTTTGGGCCTTGTGCAAGGTTCATATTCTGAATCTTTGGGAAACAGTTGTCTACCAACTGGAAACTTCTTGTCAATCCTCCGTCAACCGCTCGTGTCCCCTAACTGTCAATCCAAGGGATTCTTAGAGTCTCATCCTAAGTTCTACTAGGAGGTACTCCTTCATTGTAACTTCACCAAGATCCATCTTTCCGGTGAGGTTTCTTTCCTTGCTATGGTGTACTCGGATGTGACCTCGAAATGAAGCTGATGAAGATATTCATGATGCCCTCGACCAACCTCCTCAAGAAAGAAGCCACCTGAAGCGAGAAGATCGTGTAGTACCGTTGTAACCTTTCCCTCTTTCCTACTCTTAGAATCTCGGGGCGAGATTCCTGTAAGGAGGGTAGAATTGTAACAGCCCAAACTTGAGAACCTGAAAACCTGTTTAAAATTTTTGCTTTTATGTTGCATTGCATCATGGCATCCAATTTTAACTTGCTAAACAACACACAAATGGTTTTGGCACTATCTAAAAACAAATGCCCAACCTGTTCTTTTACCAATTTCAAAACGTGCGACTGGTTTCAAAATTAAAAGAGAAAAGGCTAGTCCGTGTTGGAAACAAAAGAGCAGGGGGCTCTGTGTAAAAAGGGACACTAAAGAAAAAGGAGAAAACCCCCAACCAGCCCACTCCCTCTCCCTCACTCTCTTCTCCATATTTTTTCTCTCCCCATAGAGCTCCAAAAGCTAGCTCCCATGGCCGAGCTCGCCGCCGTTGATTGAGGAGTCCCCGAGTGAAATGAAGACCGCCATTAGCTCCGCCTCGCCGTCCTCTACCTCTCCACCGAAGGAATCGAGCCGGGAAGCCTTCAATCGAGCTCACCGTCAAGTTCTCCGCAAACCACCGCCGGAGCTTTCCCGAGCGATTCCGGCCGTCTCCGTCCATCTCCGGTCCTTCCAAGCACCCCCACGAGTTCAGGGTGAGCAAACCCTCCAAATGCACCGCTACATTTCCTCCCTTTCCCTCTATTTCGTCGAATCACCGTAGCTCATTTTCGTTTTGGTCGCGTTGACAAATCCGGTGTCCAACCCGGAAATTTCCGGAACTGAACCCGGAATCACCCGGTACCAGACCCGGAATTTTCCGGATTCTATACCGGATTAGTGAAATGGCTACTGGACTCGCACGTCTTCACCCGGTTTATACCCGGTTTACACCCGGAAATATTTCCGGATGATTTAAATTCCGGTGCAAAACCCGGATTTCACCGGATCTGAAACCGGATCTGCACCCGGTGCCAGACCCGGAAATTTCCGGACTGGGATCCGGATGCCCCAGTTTTTTTTTAACCTGTTTCAAATGTAATGCTTTCTAACCTGAATCCCCCTCCTAGTACCTGTTACAAGCATGTCTAATCACCCTAAACCTTGCATCTCTCACATGGTCATGTCATATCATCTACAAGTTAAATCCTAGGGTCTCAACTACGTTAATCAACCAGTAAAGATGATTCCTTACTTAACTCCACGGTGTATTCAAAGTGTGTCCCCACTAAGCACCCAAACTCCATTTAAATCGAATAGTTGAATCACCCTCCTCTCGGGGATTTAAATTGACATGTCATCATGTGTTTGTGCATTGCATTTGCTAAAGTTTGTGTGGTGATTGATTGTTCTTCCGTTGCTATGCCTCGATAGATCAAGCAGCCGGGGTTACACCGCAATACCCCGACGATCCGTACTACCAGCACGTTGAGCAAGGCAAGCGTAATCCCCCCTCTCAGCATGTCTTATCCTATTTTCCGCAAATATTTTCTCCACTATAATATTGCATGCGGTTCTAAATGTCTTTTTGCTTGGGTTAGAGTATCCTATAGACTGCATTAAGATTCCGATGCCAATGCCTGTTTTCCCCTCCTATTACCATAGGTTTGCATTGTTGGCCTGATATAATTATTATGCTATGCAAGTGCTTAGCCATGCTTAGTGAATTGCCTAGTGGTACTATGGTGGTACATGCTGGAAATAGGTGTTGACTTGTGACAGCGATGTGGATGGTGGAGGAATTGTGGTGACAGGTAATAAGATGCTTAAAGGTGGGGATGAGAGGCCACTTCGGTAGGGTGGTGTTTTGTCTCGCTCTCACCGCCTAGGTGCGAGTTCTGGACCTCCTGAACCAAGACTGAGCGCGCTTCCTTTCGGTGGGGTATATGGAGCCCTCGTCGACCGACTAACTTGAGCGGGACTAGCCAGGGTCCTCTAGTTTGGCTTTCCATTTGCGTGTGCGTTGAGATGGTGGCCAAGACTGAGACGAGGATGGTGGTGTTTAGGAAAATGAGTGTCCACAGGGCGGGGTGTGTGATCCTGGCAGCCCTGTCCCCACTGATGATCATGGGTTAGTCCTTAACAAGGTAAAGGTTGTAACCGTTCCCACTCAGCCGGCTTTCCCCGGAAGAGAGCTACGTGTAGGCAATGAGCCGGGCGGTACCGAAGGTAAACACAGTGCACCCCTGCAGGGTTAATCTTTTCGAAAAGCCGTGTCCACGGTTACGGACAACTTGGGAATGGACGCTGATCATAGAATAACTTTAACGGAATGATTAAAAACTGGGTACTAGAGGTACCACTCACGATTGTAAGGTGAGCTTCCTCGAGGGTGATTCGGGGAGGTGCCTTTGATGAACAGGTACAGTGGTTGATGTTGTGAAAGGTGATGAAAGAAAGAGTTACCTCTTACCTCTTTTTAAAATATTCTGATTAGTCGATGCCTTTGAGTTATGTTTTTCATAAATAAAATCAGCTTTATGCAAAAGAGCCAAAAAACCTTGAAAGCTAATCATCGAGCATATATTAGCTCTTAATCTTGCGAGTTCGTCGAACTCAACGTCTTTGCTTTTGTTTCAGAGGAGGACTTCACCGACCTCGAAGGTGGGTTCTTTGTGGACGTCGACGAGTAGTCTGGGGTTCCCAGGTGGCAGCTTGGGACATCCCAGAACAGCTGGCGCTGGATGTTTATCTGTAGGCCTCTTAGGCCATAATTTGGTTCTTGTTGTTTAGAACAACACACTTCGCTTCCGCATGTTGTAATGTTGGGTCGGTGACCTCTGGTTGTCATTTGCTATTTTTCTCTATTATAAGAGTTGAACTATATGATTTTGTGTCGTAGAGTCTGTGATGTGCCAGTTGTTCCACAAGTCTTGACCTCTCTCTTATGCTTTGATAGTGTGCCTGCTGGTATCGGATAACCGGAGACACAGTATTACTGTATAGCAGTCGGGTCGGGGCGCCACAGACCCCACCGCCACCGCCTTCGCCGGCACCGTTTACCAAGTCCAGCGACGACGACGAGTCCTACTCAAGTCTCGAATCGCCCTCCATCGACGACGGCGAAGACCTCCTCAAGATCGTCGACCAAGTCGAGCTGGATGCGCGTGTGTTCGCCATGTCCGTGCGTTCGGAGCGCCGCGCGGAGAAGCGTCGCCGTGCGGATGCCAAGTTTGAGGAGATGATGAACGAGGTGCGTCTGGAGCAGGGTCTGCGACAGGACGCCGAGCACACCGCTCGCGCGTGGGAGTGGGAGGAGGTGCGCCGCCGCCAGCGGCTCAACCAAGCCTTCGCCGCCTCCGATAGTGAGTAGCCGCAGATGGTCCGGTGGCCGCTTTAGTTTAGATTTGGGTCTAGATTTATCCTAAAAATATGTATGAACTACTGGCTACTTATGAACTACTGTCTACTTTTTGTTTAACTAAGATCATCAGAATCATTTAAGCAATATTTTTGGTCAAGTTTTCATATACTAGCTCTAGCTATGTCGGCCGCGTTCCAATCGCGTACTTGCGTTACAGCTCGATCGCTCGCGCTAGTCTGCGTAAATTTATGTCTACATTGACCATATGGCAGAACGAGCGGCGCGTATCCATACCCTTCATGTTTATCCGTTCTAGCGTGAAAGGAAGAATCCGAAGCAAATCAATTTTACAAATATTTGTTTTTACGAGTCGTACGATGAGACACATCTGAGAGCCTTCCAGTTCGTGGCACTGCGTGCACATTGAATACGTGCGTGGCATGCCGTAGTCCACCCTACCGTCTATGTAGCGTGCACGGATAGGCATGGCCATTGAACGCGTCGCATGACTGCTTCCTCACCACCGCTAGCCTAGCCTAGCCGTCATGTCCAATCACGGTGTAAATGCATTTGTCAAACAAGATAGACGATCAGAATAAAGATTTACTCCATAGAAACAAACAATTATCTCCATATAACACAATCAGTTACTACCTTAAAACAAGAACTACTACTAATACTACTACTTCTACTACTACACCTTCTTCTTCTTCTTCTTCTTCTTCATGGGTGCTGCGGTGGACTGACGGGGACAGAGACGTCGGAGGCGACGGGGGACTGACGGTGACATCAGAGGCATCGGAGGCGTCGGATTGTCCTCGTCGTCGGAGTCAGAGGCGTCGGAGTCATCCTCATCGTCAGAGTTCCCCTCGCTAAAGATGTCCTCGATGACAACATTGGGCTCGGCAATGGGCGCAATGACGACGGGCGCGGGCGGATGGTCCACGACAGCAGGCCCGCGCTCCTCGTCGGAGTAGGGCTCGTCCGAGGACTCTGATGCCCCGTACTCGTAGACTGGGGATTGCGGCGGAAGATCTCCACGCGCCACTTCGTATGGTTGCTCTTTCTTCTCGCGTAGAGGGGAGAGCCCTTTCTGCTTCTAGAGAAGGTTCTGCTCCGCTAGCCACTCCTCCCGCTCCTCTCGCTCCATCTCCTGCATGTCGTGCATTTCCTGAGGCGAGTAGAGCTCCGAGTCCGGCAGCGGCGAGTAGGGAGGGGAGAGAGGGAGAGAAAATGGGCGTTTCTCCGGCGAGCGTGGCCCCCTTTATTAGCCGCGGCGGGGGTGGGCGGGGAAACCCTAGCTGACCCCACTAGCCGACCCCACGCCGACCCCACGCGCCGACCCCACGCCGACCCCACTAGCCGACCCCAGTAAATCCCAACCGAGCCGCACCAGGCCGACCCCACTAGTCAGGGGACTGAGCTTCTGTGACTTGCACACTACAAGTCATGGAGAGACTTGTGGCTATCTGATCCCTCCGTTTTAGATCCAATTGACAAGATTTATCTAAATTTGGTACTCAAAATAAAAAGTGCTCAGAAAATTTTGAAAAAAAATCCAATAAATCAAAAATGCCTCGCTTTTTATTCTGGGAAAGTGGCATCCGATTTAGATTAATATTTGGTAAATAAATAGCATTTTACCATTTTACGCTATAAAATTCACTTATTCTCAAAATAATTTTCCAAATGAAATTCCACTTTCCCAGAATCTAAAACGAGGCATTTGTGATTTACTGGATTTTTTTCAAAATAATCGACCACTTTTATTTTTTAGTAACAAATTTGGACAAATCTTGTCCATTAGATCGAAAACGGAGGGCTCAGATAGCCACAAGTCTCTCCGTGACTTGTAGTGTGCAAGTCACCGAAGCTCAGTCCCCAGTCAGGCCAAGTGACGGTCAAAAGAGGTTGACCAGACGGCAACGGAGCATTTGGCCATCCGCGGGCCATTTGTGAGCCAGCCAGGGCACGGACGAGAGAAACTACGCGGGTATGGCACAAACATATAAAAGGGCACATAAGCAATAATCCCAAACCTGTTTTGGTAGGCTACATCTTTAATAAATCAAAAACATCATCAATCATCTTTTATATACCCTATTAAGAATCAAACAAAACTAGTCTCCTTATATTCGAATGGATGGAGGATGGAGACAGTAATACCTTCTGACCGGCACTGTACGACATGATGCACCCACAAGTATTCCATGGAAACCAACTGAACGCCGGAAACGAAGTGGACTTCTTCCCTCCGTCAACATCTCCGACGGGCCCCGCGGCCGTCCGTCCGCTGCCACCATCCCGCTGGCCGTTGCGCCCTCCGTCACCACCTACCCGGCGACGCACCGGCGATCTGTTCGCCCTCCCCGCCTTTCCGCGGCGGTCGCTGTCTCGTGGTTAACTCCGCCGCTTCACTCCCTTCCTTCTCCGTCGCCATTGCCCCCCGTACCCTCCGCCCTATCCCCACAAACAATGTCGTCGCTGATACGATACGACCGGGTGGAGGTTTGTTAGCAGTTAGCCGCGAACTAGCCAGCCAGCCCTGTCTTCGTTCCTTCGCGCGCTGGAAGTCAGAGCAGAGCAGAGCAGGCCAGCCTCCTCCGGAGACGCGGCAGCAGCGATGGAGGCGATCCGGCCAGAGAGCCATCCGATCACCAAGGTATGCGCCGGTCTGCCCCCTGTGATGCCCGTGTTGGTTTTAGATCTGTCAGTTTTAACGGATAATGACAGTCAAGAAACGTTACGATAGAAAGATAAGAAGAAGGCCCACGAACCAACGTTCGTGACCTCTTCGTACGTAACAACCCGCCCTGATCGGGGGTACCCTAACCAACGATGGTTTTGGCTCCCCTGTCGCGTGCGCACATTATAAGAGGGGAGGCTGGCGACTGGTTAATGCTACCCTCGTTAGTTTCCAGTCCTGCTACTCCCCTAAATCTCTAGCCCACTCCGATCGTGGCCTGCGCATAGCGACGGGAAGAGCTGGAATCCCGGCAAGCCGTTCCAGGGCAGTGCCGGTGGAGGCCGGAAGGGATCCGGACGTTCTCGCGATCTTCATCGACCTCTGCGACGACTACTTCCTCTACACCGACCCTCAACCTCGCCTGCACCGAGCAGGCGACGATGGCTTCAATTGCTGGAGGCTGTAATGATCTAAACCCCTCTGATTTGATCTCGATTTAGGTGTTCTATGTGGCTGTCGCATGTTAATCTAGTTTTACTAGATGTTTTAGTTCTAACAGCCCGTACATGTCGCTTGCAGCAGTTTCTCATTTGTCCTGCTCCATTCGATTTCATTCAACTTGAACCCGCTGTAGTTGTTCGTCCCCTGTTCTCCTGCAAGATTCGAAAGCTTTTTTTTTTTGTTCAAGCACAACCAAATAGGCATGAGAAAGGTTCTGATGTATTGATGATTTTAGCTCTGAATTAGTCAAACATCTATCCATGTTCCATCTTGTATAAACTTGGCAATATATTAGGAATTTTGAAGAGATGTTGGAAGAATTGTTTTGGGATTCTGTTTTTGTTATTCTGGTGTCTGAATCAAATAAAGTTTCACCACAGTTTTGAGTGTGATTCTTTGTACTATGACAATCAGCAACTTAGAGGTTTGCTTGCAGATAATATGAAGGATGTTAAGGCATTATCATCTCAGCTGTCTGAAGCTAGTAGAGACATGTCTCTTCAATTATCTTCAGAAGAAGAGCTCTTGAGGCAAATTGAGAAAAGTAAAGAAGAGTGGGAGGACCTACGAATTGAAGGCGATGTTAGGGATGGGCTATACTGTACTGTTACAAGGAGTTTACTTGATGATTCTACGGACAACATGACGGATGCTGCAGTAAGTTTTGATGCAAAACTGTATTCACTTGAAGCTGTGATCTCTGAAAAGGAGAAGGCGTTGTGTTTGTCGAATGAAGAAAATAGGAAGTTAAAGGAGAAGCTAGCGGAGCTAGAGAAAGAGTGTTCATTCCAAGAGCTTCAGGAAGATCCAGAAATCATCAAGCAAGGGAGTGCCGCAATGGTTCTACGTGATATTGAGGTGGAGCCTCAAATATCACCAGGAATATCGCATGAGACTGCCAAGCAAGTTCTGCACTGTGATGAACTTATCAAACGGAACGGTTCAAATATGGATTACGATGGTGCTCTCACTAAGAACGGGCAGGAAAAGCAATTGGAGTGCATTTTGGTATCTATCATGAAGTTGTCAAAGGAGTTTGTGGAGATTGAGCAAAAATTGTCCATGGAAAAAACTGAAAGTAGGTCAGTCCATCTTGCTTCTAAAATAAAAACCTAAGAGCATCTCCACCGGGGGCCTCTAAAGGACCCCCAAAGGTCCTTTGGGGGGCCGAACACCAAAAATCGCCACCAACGGCACCCCCCAAAGGCTCGCCCCGAGCGATTTTGTGTCCGGCACCCCAGGAGGGCCTCCAAGTGGGGGTGCCGGACATCGCCTCGGCCACGGCCCTGACAGCGCTGGCCCGCCCGTCATACACACGACGCGCCGCGCCCGTGTTAATGAAGGCGCACAGGAGGCCGTTCCGCCGTGTTAATGGCGGTCAGTCGCCGGGCAGTCTCCCAGGCGATTGGACTGGACGGCCAGGCGATGGGACTGGACGGGAGGCGACGCGACGAGACGGCGGCGGCAGGCCTGCCGGCACGCGTCGCATTAACGCCGGCGACTGCATGCGCGGCAGTCCACGAGCCGGCGTCGCGGCGTTTCCACGCAACGTATTTACGCCGGCACGGATGCTCGCGCACCGCCCCCTCCTCTGCCCTTAAATCGCCTCTCCGACGACGCCCTCTCTCCCACACCGCCCTCTCTCCCACACCCTCTGTTCTCTCCCTCTCCCACACCCTCCGAGCCCATGGCGAACAACTGGGAGTCGGGCAGCAGCAGCCGGCCCAGCGGGCGCACGGTCTCCACCGAAGAGGCGTGGGACCTGTACCGCTACGGCCTGCTGGTGCCACTGGACGCGCGTCTGCCCTCAGGGTGGCGCCCGTCCCCCACGGCGGCCTCCCTGTGCCGGCGCTGCCGGAGACGCAGGACCAGGTCCGGCGCGAAATCGCGCGGCGCCGCTCCTGGCTGACCCCGCACGAGCGCACCCTCCCAGAGTAAACTGGGCGGTGTGGCTGCGGCGGTTCGAGCGCGAGCAGACGGAGGCGCTCGCGTTCTTCGACGGCACGAGACGGACGGGCCGCCACAACGCGGACGGACGTCACCAGTGGTGGGACGGCACCGGCCACAACGTCGCCTCCGCCATCGCCGCCGCGCGCCAGCACGCAAGGACGGTTGCGGCTGCCAACACGTCGTCCCACCCTGTTGCGGCTGCTGCCCGTGCGGCCATGGCACCAGGAGGTGCAGCAGCGCCGCGGCTGCCGCCCGGTGAAGGACGAGCCGCGCTCGCCTCCGCGTCGTGGAGGAGGAGGCACCGGCATCGTCATCCGCAAACGCCGCGAACAACGGCGTTCGGCACCACGCGGACGGCTCTACCTGTGCCGCCCTAGAGCCAGGACGCCTCCACCTCCCGTGGAGACGATCCCGTACGGGTACGCCGTGCCGTCCCCGCTGCGGAACGAGCACGACGGCAACTCGCCGGGGTTCCTCGCCGCCATCGCGGACTCGGTGACCACCATCGAGCGCGACAGCCCCAGCTACATGGCCGCAATGGCCACGTCGGTGGCAACGGTGGCCTCGTCCTCCTCCGGCGGCGCCTCCTGCAGCCGCGCACCGCGTCGCCATGACGGCGCGTCCACCAGCCACGGCGCATCCGGCTCCTCCTCCGGCTACATCGTGGTCGACGACGACGACGACAAGGACGGTGTTGTCAGCGGCGACGACTGGTGGGCCGACGTGTAGGCTAGGGCGCTAGGCTGCAGTTCAAATTTAATTCAAATTTTTTGTAATATATAACAAATATGAATGAAATTTGTACTTTTTCAAGTTTTCTAAAATGAATTTGAACGCCCCCGTGGTGTTCGACAGTTTGCGCGCGTTTGGGGGTGGGCCTTTGGGGTGCCGCTGTGGGCGGCCTCTAAATGTTGACCGGACACATGTCCGGCACTCCCCAAAGGAGGCCCAATTGGGGGGGGGGGGGGGGGGGGGGGGGTGCCGGACACACATTTAGAGGCCCCGGTGGAGATGCTCTAATGCATGTGTTACATATTAAACTATTTTCATTTCAGTTGTCACCAATGTTTCATATATTACGTAAGATCGGTTTAAAAGTCCTTATGCCATTGCTTGTGAAGTCGTCAGATTTGACCATTCCAAATCTTCATCATAACTGCAACATCTCGCTTAATATATTTTGGGAATACACTAAACCATAACTTGACGCGGTTATCATTAATTTCAGATCAGAGGATTTGAGTGATCATTGCAGCCACATGGTCAAACAAGCTGTGGTACTAACAAAAGTAGGCCTCTGGTACGAACAAATGCTTGAAGCAATGCGAGCTCCAGAAGGCTGAAGCTAAGGTATTCATTTGTTGATGTTGTCTATCTTCTGGGCTATATTGTCAAACACACTCTTTTATTCTTCATATACAGTAGCACTTGTGCAGAGATTTCTAATTACAAATTAAGTAAGGATGAGTACTGCATGCATAACAACCAAAGGTCCATTTTTTAGTTGAACTTGTATTGGCCTGCAGTAACATGTGATATATCATTATGAACTAATTATTTCGTTCACGATTCAGGTTGTCATTATATATCTAAGCTTAATAACAATTGATTACGCTCTTTGTTGATTTTTCATGATGCAACTATTGATGATATGTGTCTTGTGTCGATGCCTGTATGATACATGAGATGATTTGGTTTTAAGAACTAATTAAATACATTCACGTGCTATTGTTTATTGGCAATGCAGTGAACAATAAAGACTTGATTGTGTACCACTCTATTTTATTCATTATATCTGGTAAGATTCTCCTTAATTCCCCTAGAAATTACATATTATTAGGTCCAAGCTATTGTCTGGAGAATCTAAGGCTAGGAACAGAAGTTAGAACATTTAAGAAACAGTGGCAAATAAACGAAATAAGACACATAACGATACATGCTTTTGGAAAATTGTCATGATTGTGTGTCCTTGCAGCTGTAATGTTTTAGCCAAAGTTTGTTTATTCATCCTTTATTTCTATCTTGCATACATGGCTGAAAACACACATGTTTACAATCTTTCTCATTCATCATCTAGAAATGCAAACATCATTTTTATTCAGTTTTCCTTCATAAGCAATATTTTTATGCTAAAACTGTAGCCAAGGGAAGGAAGATAAAAATAATTATGTAGCATCAGCACAAGTCAAAAATGACACCCAGTTCTGGACTATAACAATAAAGCGAAGTGAGATAATTTACGCCGACATACTAAGCTCCTATCTTCTCAACTTGGTGCATCAAGCAAAAGAGCCTTGGGGGCCTTCGCCAACAGCAGGGGCGGAGACAGGGGGGCTAGCAGGGGTCCGACCCCCCCCCCCCCCCCCCCCCCCCCCAACCGATCGCCCCCTCAACAGGCATCAAGTACTGGATAGTGTATACGTAATTACAGATGCGCTAATGTCGTACGTAATTAGCTAATTAGCCCAATAATTAAGCCCAAAATTATGTGCTATGCACACACCGAAGCCCAGCACAAGGAAATCAGCCCATTACCTGTGTGTCCCAACTACAGATCGTGGACCTGGTTGTTTTCAATCACATGGTCTCTTCAGACGACCAAATCGATCGATCGATCTCGTTATCAGTGTTCCAGGGACGCTCGCCGGCGGCAGCAAACCGTGGATTTGATTGGCCTATCGTCCAGGCCGCCGAGCAACGGCGAATGTCGATGCGGCGGCTGCCGCTGCTGGCTCGCTTGCCGTTCGCACCACTGTGAAGGTATGTACAAGGTATACTATTTACTAATCCGATCTAAGTTCCATTGGTTTGGGTTTCGTTATTTGTTAGTTCGAAAATGAAGAGAAGGCATATGATTTCTCACGCAATGTGATTCGGATCAAACTGTTGCATGATAATGATAGTAGGCTATTTCTAAACTTGTGAAAAAGTAGGCAAAAAATAATGGTTTTATTTCCATTTAAAAAAATAGGTCATTTATTGGTTTATCCCCAACCATATGGTAATAACATGATATAATATACTTTTCTGATTTGATATCTTGATATATGATACTACAACATGTGATCGTCGTGGCTCGCCCCGCCCCCCCATGTTCAAATCCTGGCTCCGCCCCTGGCCAACAGGTCGGTGACGGTGAACCCCTTGTAGGGTGCCTTGGTGAAGGTGGTATGGTTCCAGAATTTGAGAAATGATCCTGCTCAACGAATCAAACCTTTCAGAAGGTCTAGCTCATCCTCCTCTTCCATACTCTTTTGCAAGGCCACAAAATAGATCGGAAATGCGCTACAAATGATGCTAGGAACTTCTGACTCGTCAAACATCCTACTGCCATCTCTTATGCAGTCATCACTCATGTGAGCGATGACATTTCTGATGAAACATACCAGACCGTGAATATCATCCGAGTAGTAAGAGCGCCTTCTCCCATACTTGTCCTCTGCGTAGAAACATCGATGCAAATGCAAATTCGCCAGAGCAACCTCCTTCCAGATATCATAATAGGGCAACCTCCCCAATATGCGATCATACTTATCCCTGTCCTCCTTCTTTATGTTGCATAGTCTCATATACATAAACTCATGTAGTGAAACTCTATTCCAGGTGGGCATCAAGGCAGCTGAGCGCGTCAAAGAAAAGTCAAGCTGGGGAGAGAATTCCATGATATCCAGCCAATAACTGATGTACTCTGTCAATTCTTCATCGAAAACACTGCGTCTCAGCTCCTTCGCTAGCTTCATCAAGTCCCTGGCTGCTCTCTCAGTGGTTTTCCGGCTGAACCTTAGGCAGGCACCATGTAACTTGACAGAACCATCTTCTGTAACATAAATGTTATCAATTGAGAACTTGCCCTTCATTGACTTTGCAGCGATCTTGTGCAACCGTCTAAACAAGCTTATCACTTCCTGCATAATTTCAGTGCACTGGTTTGAAGAACTCGTGGAATCAACCTTGTCTCCGGGTATCCTTTTTCTGTCGGTCAAACTCAATTTCTTGCAATGGATCCTCAAAGGGACAGCTGTTTCCTCTTCATCTTCTGAAATGAAGTACTTTCGTAAGCTGGCGGGTACCAAACGTCTTGAGGAACTCGAGGAGGTGTCATTGTCAGAGCTGCTGCTATAATTTGGCCTATCATGTGAAACCGGTTCCTTCCCGGCTCTGGAACGGATAGGAGGGGAATTTCCATTGCTATCTCACTAGTAGGAAAACGCGATTCTATGATCTTATTCTGTGGCGCACCATTTAGCCATGCGCCACAAAATAAAAATCTGTGGCGCACTAGACAGAATTTGCTATTCTGTGGCGCACCTAATCTGGTGCGTCACAGAATATTGCTATTCTGTGGCGCACCTAAACTGGTGCGCCACAGAATTCCAACTTTCTGTGGCGCATATGATCTGGTGCGCCACAGAATATCAGATGATTTCAAAATATCTTGTAGATCTCAGATCTATCTTCTCTCACATCTATCCTCTCACACACACAGCCACACGATCTCTCCCTGCCGCACGTCTCTTCTCACGCACGATCTCTCTCTCTCTTTTCTCGCACGTCTCTCTCTCTTCTCTGCTCTTCTCTGCCCCGGCCCTTGGATCCCACCGTCGGCGACGCTCAAGACGTGGGGCAGCCACTGCGTGCTGCTGTGCGCGGCCGTCAACCACGCCGGCGACGCCATCCGCCCGCGCACAGGCGCTCCTCCCCGCAGCAGCTCGACGAGGTCAGGGATGACCTTCTACTCGTCTCCGCGAGGTGGCGGCGGCGCCAGGTCCGCCTCGCCCGCCACCGCGGTGATCCTCGACGCGGCCACGGCCCTCGGGCTCCCCGTCTCGGAGGTCGTCCCCTTCCAACGCGAGGCCGCATCATCGGCACCGCCGCCGCGCACCGCCGTCCGCGCCTCCGTCCAGGGAACCGTTGTCCGCGCCTCCGTCCAACGCGAGTCCCGCAGCATGGTCGCCCGCCGTGGTAGCGCCTCCATCTTCCGTGGGAGCGCAGACACCGCCATGGCGGCCTCGCAGGCGCAGATTCGGTGGGCAGTGGTGGTCGTCGGCGCGATTCGGTGGCGCAGACACCGCCATGGCAGCCTCGCAGGCCTTGGGGCGTGGCGGGAGCGACGGAGTGGCGCGATTTGGTGGGCGGCGGTGGTCGTCGGCGCTCCCGCGGTGGAGGCGCCGTCCGCATTTTTTTTTAAATCGAAAAACGCAATTCTGTGGCACATGGTTCCTGAGTGCGCCACAAAAATTCAGATATTCTGTGGCGCACGGTGGGGTGCGCCACAGAATTGCTTATTTTGTGGCGACAATTCTGTGGCGCACCCACCATGCGCCACAGAATTTGTTTTTGGTGCGCCACAGAATCGCGTTTTCCTACTAGTGTCTGTCTGGGGTTGAGTAGCCGGTGGCTTACAGTTGATAGCCGGAAGATGGAGGCCCAGTGAAGACGATGCTCTTGATGCCGACTGGTTCTGGTTCTTGGGGGCTGCGGCAGATGATGCTCTTGATGCCCACTGGTGCTGGTTCTTGGGGGCTGCGGCAGATGATGAGCTTGATGCCCCTGGTTCTGACTCTTGGGGGCGGCGGCAGATGACGAGCTTGATGCCCCCTGGTTCTAGCTCTTGGGGGCGGCGACAGATGACGATCTTGGTACCCACGTTTGCTTCAATCCAAGATTGGTCAGATGATGATGACGATGAATGCCAAATTCTAGACCCAATTGACGCTCCTCCCATCTCATGTGTTCCTCCACAATCCTGGAACTCAGCTGACCCAGCTGGCCCAGCTCCAAGCACCAAGGGCTCCCGAGGTATATCCCGCAAACGCGGAGCGTCCGGTACCTCGGGTACCGGGACCTCTGGAACCTCGGCTCCCGCGGCGAAGAAACCAAAGGTGCCCAAGAAACCGGTACTTAAACCCCGAAGCAGGAAGCAGCCGCCGACCACCGAAGGGTAAGATACTCTTTGCTTGCTTTCTATTTTCCTTTAACCGAGATAATCTTTTCATAAAGTGACCACTTCTTATATCTTAATGCAGTGCCGCTCTTGACGTGCCTCAGAGCGCATCTTCGATGCGCTCACCTCTTCCGCCACCAACAGTGCCTCGGTCACCCAAGACTGGAGTTGCTAGCCCCGCACGGGCAATCCCTACATCGGTACGCACAACTCTGGCCGGCACACCGCCGCCGACATCTGGTGCCGCCCCTGGAGGAGGCCAAAGCACTCCCGAGGTCCTGGTCCTTGACCGAGACGTTGGCTCCGGTGCCTCCACCATGGACTCTGAGACGGAGCGAGCCGACACTTCGGTGGCACCAGATCAACAGCAAGCACCACCACCACAGCCGCAACAACAACAGCAGCAACAGCAGCCTCCGCAACAGCAGCAACCTCAGCGGCAGCAGCAACCTCAGCAGCAGCAGCCTCAGCCACCGCAGCAACAACATCAACAGCCAGCGTCGAAGTCCTTCGTGCTGGTGTCCTGGAAAACTAATCCACCGCCGAAGCCAAAACAAGGCCAGGTGGTCATTGGGAAAACATCGACAAGCTCGGCACTGACTCCGTCCCAAGCTCTTCATGCCTCGGTTTCCCGAGTTCACTCCGGCAGTTGGGAGACTCCCCGGCTGCGCACTCAAAGCGGGAATAGCCTCGGCTCGGCGGAGCAGTATCATATGGACTGGAATGCCGCCGACATCAGCGAGGTCTCCTCCACCCCGGAGAACCAACATCCGGCTGGTCCGGGTGCACTTGCACAGTCCATCCACTCCATGCAAGCTGCTGTCCTCAAATTTAGGAAGATTGCAGCGGTACATTTTCTTCAACTTAGCCTTCTCTCTTTTACAAGAGATACTAGATATATATTATCCCTAGTCCCCGAGATTCGGGTCGAGTGATCGACACCTCACCGAGTTAAAATCACACGGCGTGAATCTTCACAAAAAAACTCCAAGTGCAATGCATTTCAAAACTTCGGACACGCAGTCCCCGAGATTCAAGTCGAGTTTACTCGGCTTGAATTTTCATAAAGTCCGATACTCAGTCCCCGACATTCATGTCGAGCTTACTCGGCGTGAATCTTCAAAAAGCATACTAACATCTTCCCTTTTTTCAGGAGTGCACCAACATCTGGACCGAGGTGTTCCAGAAGCTGCACCTGGATCATAACAAGCTTAAGCGTCCGCACAAGCAGCTGCAGGAGGTGTTGAAGAACCAGGACGCCGCGCACACCACTGCCCTCCAGAAGGTACGAGACAAAGTGTCTCGGCTCCAGAAGGAACTTGCTTGGGTCCAGGGCGAGAAGGCCGAAATGGACAAGGCCCTGATGCAGAGGGTAGAAGCTACACATCAGCACAAGGAGATTCTCGAGCAGACCGAGGTTCGTGCTACCTCGGCACAGGAAGAACTGGATGCCCTCAAGGCTAACAGTGGCCGCTGGTTGTCCGAGCTCACTCGGCTTAACCGCGAGATGGACAGTAAGTTTCCCCTATCCTTTTCCTCATTCCCTTTGTTTCCACCGACACTAGCTATATGCCGACACACGACTTAACTCGGTGACAGCTTTCCTCTCTTCAGAACATTTCGTCCACTCCCAGATCGCTGCAGCCAACATCACCAAGAAGGCACGAGCGAAAAGAGCCGAGTCTGGCGCAATCTCGGATGTCTGGGACATTGAGGATCACCTGACGGCGCTGAACGCTCGCATTTCTCCTCTGAAGGCCATTGGTACCAAGCTTCTTGACGCTGGCCTCCGAGCTTATCGAGCCTTATGGCCAGAATCTCAGCCTCCAGTCACCATCGATGAATTGTCCAAGTGCCTGTCAGGGGCCGAGACCAGGGTCCGACAGTGGAGATCCTCTGCAGCTCGCACCGGAGCTGATCAAGCCCTGACATTTGTGTTGTCTTGGTATGAGGTCATCGACCTCAATGCATTGAGATCTCTGCGTGCCCACTCGCAATGGACTGAAGATCCGGTGTTGATCGAGCGCCGCAAGGAGGCAGCTTCCTTCATGGCTGGTTACGCTCAAACTCGGCACATCGTTCCGGGGCCAGCATATTCTGATGATGAAGAAGATGCCTCGGATGACGAAGAAGACGAGGACGAGGAGGAGGAGGTTGACGAGGAAATCGAGGCCGAAGCTCCCGACACTACCATCGATGCAGCAGCAGCCGACACTGCCAGGCAGCCAGAAGCCGACATTCCTCCGGAAGCAGCGTCCGACACTACCGATACCTCAGCAGCCACTCCAACACCGAGGTTGCTCCAACAACCGAAGTTCCTCCTGCCGCCGATACTGCGTCTGCTGACCCCAGTTCCTCCACCGCAACTGCCTGAACTTATTACCAGATGAACTATTAAATCCCCGGAATGCCGGGTGCAGATGTATATATACTCTTAAGTATTTCGCAGTGCTACTCTTATTTTGCTACTCTTATGGAAAACGGCTTAATGCCGGATCACTTTGCATCAAGTCCCTGAGTTTACTTTCTCGTTTACTATACTTAGTAATCTTTGCTCTTGTCTACCATTTCGGCGTTCGACAGTCGAGTCACAAGACCACAATTATAGCATACAGTACTTGTAAATTTTGAGGCAAGGTTCAGAGTCATCCGACACAAAGAAAAAGGAATGAAAAACGGGTTAGTAAACAACATATGTCAGATTATTTTTGAACCGAGTCCCCGACTTCGTTTTCATGTTTACCATATACCATAACCTCTGCTCTTGACTGCCATTTCGGCGTTCGTCAGTCAAGTCACAAGATCACAACAAAATAGCATACATTACTTGAACTTTCAAAAGAGGTTAAAAAACCATCTGACATATAAACAACATAAACAAAACTGAGATAAAACACATGCATATGGACAAGGCAGTCCCCGAGTCTCTTTTCGGAGTGTCGGCATTTTATTCAAAGGAAACCGAGATACATACATTGCGCCCTTATGAGTAAAAGGGTCGGAGTAGAGCTACATTCCAGGGTCGTTTGGTCTCCTCTCCGGATTTGTCCATTACATTTTTCCTCGGTGCCTGCGCATCTATAAGATAGTACGAATCATTGTGTAGAGCCTTGCTCACAATGAATGGTCCGCTCTCTCCGGCGAGCTCGACGCCGCCCTCTTCTTGATGGACGCCAGCATCGACAACTTTTAGCTATCCGAGGAGGCTACATGGTTCGAGGAAGACGCGGCGGCGAGCGTGGTGGGCGGCGTCGAGGTTGATGAAGATGGATCCGGCGGTGGAGGCGTGCGGGAGAGGCGGAGGTGAATCGTCTCGGGCGGCCGGGCGCGTCCATTACCGGAGGCGGAGGCCTGGATTACCCGCCGCAAGAGCGCGGGTGGAGCTTGACTGGAGGAGCGCATGTCGCCGCATTGATCGAGGAGGACAGGGGCGATCGAGGGGAAGGAGGAGGACGGGGGGTCTCTGTGTTTCGTCGAGGGGAACGAAGAGGATGTGTAACGACTACTTTTTTTTGAGGGGTACGGGATGGGAGAGCTGAGAGGCGTGCGGGTGCGAGAGATGATGCCGCGGCCCGGAGGGGATTTGGCTCGTGTGGTTCTAATCTGGGTTCTGTTCTTTGGATTTGCAAGTTTTGGTTTGGGCTAAGAATAGATTGGGCCTCGGTCTCTTCCGCGAGTTCTGATACTGACGAGGTGCAGCGATGGTGTAGCGAGCAGCTAGGATTCGGGAGAGAGATCCAACCCTAGCCGCCGCCCTCCTCCCCACTCCCCGTCCCCTCGTGCTCGCTGGCGGCCCCAACTGTTGGGGTGTGATCTCTCCCGGCCCCCGCGTCGTCCCGCTCCCTAGCCCACCCATTTCCGCGCCGCCGCCGGGCATTGTGGCCGGTGGCGGCGGGCCTTCTCCCCGTGGCGGCATGGGGTCTGGTTGCGTCGATCAAGCCGTCTGCTCTCAAGAGCGGATGGGCGCCGGGGCGGCGGCCCCGGGCTGCGGTGGTGCCGGCCGGCAAGGTGAGGAGGCTGTCGGGCGCCCCGGTGACGGATGGTTGCAGACTTCCTGAGGTCGCGCTGAAGGTAAGGGTGGGCGTTCGGTCTTTCGGTTAGTTCGGTTCGGTCTTTTCGGTCTTTAACAATTTCGGTCATCTAGAAAATGATACCGTAATAAATTCGGTCTTTCCGGTTTTCTGTTATTCGGTCTTCGGTCTATTCGGTTCGGTATTCGGTCATGACCAAATAGACCAAAAGCTAGTCCGCAAGAAGCGGAATCGACGCCCGGTACTAGGAAAGCGGGAAGAGATCGACTGGGTCTCTCGCCCACAGGAGAATCTAGATTACATTGGGCTTGTATACTCACTTGTTGCGTATAGAGACTAGATGGTACGCTTGGTTCAGTAGTTGGCCTATAGACTAGATGTACATAAACTAGGCTGGCACACAAATTTGGTTGTTTCCATACATAATTCTCTCAAAATAAAATAAAATCGGTCTTTCGGTCTATTCGGGTTATTTATAAGTGATGACCGAATTTCTGATTTAATTTCGGTCTTTTTCTAATTTGCTACCCAAATTTCTAACCGTCTTTTCGGTTTCGATTTTCGTCTTCGGTTTTTATGCCCACCCCTTGCTGAAGGCCAGCGACGGCCTCCGGCTCAGGTGGAGGACCGGCGGCTCCACGGATCTGAAGCCCCGGCAGTTGGCGCTGGCTAGCTGCTGGTGATCCTTTCTGTCGGCGGATGGCGGCGGCGAGGGCTTCAGTCGCCATGCTCCGGCTGCGCTCCTCCGCCCACCTGCTCCGGAAGGTCAGCCCGCACGCAAGCATCGCACGCAAGGTCACCGGCGGCAGCAAGGCTTTCGGTCGCCGGGCGGGCGGTGGCCTGGCCCCTGGATGGCGGCCGCGCAGACAGCTCTCCGGCGACCTAGGCAGTCACCCCGCACGTCTGCTTGGCTCATTTCCAGGTGAGATTGATGGCGTTGCTTGGCTGTAGCTTTTACTGAATATCCTGTTGCAATGTTTTAGGAACACCCTGTTTCTGAATCATATGCACAATCACAGCCGTGGATGATTCTCTGATTCTGATTCTGGCAGTGGTGAAGATAGTGTGGATCCTGATAAACCGGATGGGTCTGAATCAGAGGAATCTGGCAAGGAAGACGGTGAAGGTGAAGAAGGCACTGGGAGAGTTGAGCGTGTGGAGCAGCTAACACTTTTTACTAGGGTGGCAAAAACACCTGCTCAGAAGCTTGAAATTCTTTTTCAAGTGATTTCTGCCCAGTTTGATGCCAACCCTAGCTTGCTAGGTCATATGCCAGTCAATGTGTGGAAAAAGTGTGTTATGCTTCTTCTGCTTGATATACTGCAACGATATTCCAATATTGTTGTTGGACACCTCATCGGAGCCTGATGAGAAGGAAACTCAGAAGGGTGCTGACTATGATGGAACAATGAACAATCCATGTTACTCGTGACTTGGCTGCATTCCTTGAGAGAATATATTCTGATTTTTTCAAGAGTTTACAGACCAGTATCCATATACCAAAGATTATGTACAGAGGTTTAGAGATGAACCCTTGTTTTTGCTGGTTGCAGAGAATGTGCAAGAGTACCAGGAGAGGGTTGGGAATCTCAAGGCTGCTGCGAAGGTTGCACCGTGTCGTGTTGAGCTAGTCTACTATAAACCTCAAGAAGTATATGATGCAAGAGAAAACTGGCTGAGCAAACTGAGGTTAGTGTGGAGGATGGAGAAAGCGAGGCTGGCGAGGAGCATCAAGCAGCTGATGACAGGGGTCCATCACCGTTTGTTGTGATTCCAGATGTTGTGCCTAGGAAACCTACTTTCCCAGAGAGTGGCAGAGCCTTGATGGATGGGTTGATGTCTCTAATTTACAAGTATGGAGATGAAGGACGAAAGCCCGGGCAATGCTGTGTCACATATATCACTATGCAATATCTGATGAATTTTCAGTTGCTCGTGACTTGCTCTTAATGAGTCACTTACAAGATGGGATTCAACTTATGGACATCTCATCACAGATTTTATTCGATAGGGTCATGGCCCAACTTGGGTTATGTCCTTTCAGGTCTGGTTTGATAGCTGAAGCTCATGGGTGCTTGTCTGAGTCATATTCAACTGGAAGGGTCAAAGAGTTACTTGCGCAGGGTGTCCAGTATAGTCGATACCACAAAAGAACTCCTGAACAGGAAAGATTCGAGAGGAGAAGGATGATGCCTCACCATATGCATATAAACCTTGAACTTTTGGAAGCCACGCACTTGATTTGTGCTATGCTAAATGAGGTGTCCTATATGGCTTCTACTAATGACAAGCGGAGGCCTATGAGCAAAATGTTCCGGAGGCTTCTTGAAATGAGTGAGAGGCAGACTTTTGCTGGACCTCAAGAAACTGTGAGGGATCATGTAATGGCTGCCACAAGGGCCTAAATAGGGTGACCACGAGAAATCTTTCAGTGTCATTAGCTCTCTGGGTACCTGGAAACTTTTGATGAACAAGGAGCATATTCTTGAGTTGCTGAAGCTTAAAATCAAGGAGGAGTCTCCTTCAGGGTTGTGCCACAAGCTGTCACCAGAACAACCTGGCCAAGGAAAGGATGATGCTCCTGCTGTTGCTTGCCCTCCTAGTGCTCAAGAGACTGTCTCCATCATGCATGCAGGAGTTGAGAAAGATATGAAAAGAGTTATCGATGATGGCCCTGAGAATGTTGCGGTGAATGCAACTGGCGCTTAGGACTGAAGGTTTGTTGGTGGAGGCTAGGCTTGACTACCTCCAAGAGGCTGATAACGCTATTTTGAAAAATCATCCATCAATGACATGTAAGACTCGTTTTGAAATCTGATCATGGAATGGCTACATCATCAGCAGGAAGTATGACTCCTAGATCCCTGCTAACGACTCCGAGATCAAATAATATAGACAGGCTTTTAGCTGGTACAAGTGCAATTAATGAGAGTGATGATCTTCCACAGGTATGCATTTTATCTCTCTTTTCGCATTAGAAGCTGAACATACTGCTACAAAGGTGTTGGTTACGAAATTACCTGACTGGAAAAAATAGCTAGTATCTTTGTTTATATGGGGCTATGCGTGTGATTTGTTGTTCTATTCATCTGTTGTTTATAAGTTAAAACAATTTAATGCATACGTGCAACTTCGGAATATTAACTGTTGAAGATCAATGTGGACATGGCAAAAAGGGATTCCCCTGTTTTTACCAAAGGAAACAAAAGTTCCCCTGTATTTGGGGATGTATTTGTTCGATTGAGATAAGGAGGGGCGAAGAGGCTGTTGCGTGTAGCAGGGCTGTGGCTGGCTGCGGATGCTGCCGGTCCGTTCTTGTGCTATGGTCTGTCGTGACCCCGGGTGTCAGCTTGTATTTCTGTAGCAGGACTTGAATGAGTTATTGTAACATGGAGTTCGTGGTGTCCAATAGTTCTGTACCGTCAGGTAGAATTTTCTCCAAGGATTGATTCATGATAAGAATACTTAATTTGGGATAAGTTCTGTACCATGAGTAATGAGAATGATATGTTAATAGCCAACCGGAGTGTTCTTCGTATAATAGCACTAGTTCTTGTGCTTTGGTCTGTCGTGACCCCGGGTGGCAGCTTGTATTTCTGTAGCAGGGTTTGAATGAGTTATTGCAGCTCGTGTTGTCCAATGAGCTCAGAAGTTTAAAAATAAGTTTGGTTTGCACATGTGAGCAGTGCTTGTGCTGTAGTATCACCTAGTATACATTTGTGACCCGAGAGCTTTGTTTCCAAAAATTTGAGAGAATAAAGCTTTTGAAGTTTCTTCAAATCAGGTAGAGTCACACGCACAAAAAAAAGCTGGTTAGAGTCGAGAGATAGCCAAATAAACTTTTCTGCATCAAGCTATCTTCACATGTATGTTCCCAGGTCGCGCCTAGCTAGACTCCCAACGTGCGTATATACTCCGATTCCGTATTGGATCCAGGAAGGGAATAGGATAGGGAACTGCGAGGAAATTAGGGGAATCCATCACCGATTCGTGTCCGAGTAGGGCTAGAATCCATCACCGATGCTTAGCTTCCTGGGTATATATATGCTCGCATACTCCGTATGTACTTTGATCTAATCCATCAAACTGCTACAGCGACTGCTGTTTACGGACCGCTGTGTACGCGCGTCTCGCCAGATCGTCTAGATCAGGTCGCTGCCGGCAGAGCGCTATGGGCAAGCGTCCGCGATCTGAGGTTGAAGAAGATGAACCGCAAGATCTCCGCGCAGGCCAACGGCGTCGTCGTGGACGCCTCCATTTAATCGTCCACGACTACAAGCTGGGATGCACCGTGTACAAACTAGACGTCGACGGCTTCCAACCGATCAAGGACCACGATCTGGACTCCATGGCGGAGAGCCTGCCAGCTCACCGCGTTGCGGTCCGGCTGGTTTCTGCAGATGGCAAGCAGTACGACCAGATCGCGTGCACGGGCAGCAAGATCTTTGCTTTCGACTGTGGCGGTGGCAGTAGCATGATGTACGACAGCGCGACGTCGACGGTGGCCATATGCCCTCCTCTGCTCGCCCCGAAGGGCGCACGCCGCACACCCGAGCTCCTGGCTGTCGGCCACGACATATACGCCCTCGAGACCACCGCAAACCTCTCTGGCTTTCATCGCTGGATGGAGCAACTAGGACCGGCGCCCCGCAGCCGTGGCCGGGAAGAATGGCGATGGCAGCCTCTCCTCGCCCGCCGTTCAAGCTGCCTGTCTACATCTCGTCCACCGCGATGCATCCCGACGGCTCCACCTTGTTCCTCTCTTTCTCGGACAGGGGCACCTTCTCATTCGACACCGGCAGCCTCGCGTGGACGCGGCTCGGCGACTGGCTCCTGCCTTTCAGCGGCGAGGCCTACTTCGTACGCGAGCTCGACGCCTGGGTGGGGCTGTCGGACCAGCGAGGGTACATCGGCGTGTGCCAGGTCATCTCACCCGATGGCCGCCCTACAGATCGGCCGGCCTGGACCACTGTCAGGGAGAGGGTCTACAGCAACCTCGCTGAAGGCAGGTACCGCTCTGCCAGCCTTGCTTACATGGGCAACGCCGAGTTCTGCCTCCTCGAGAACGTGACGCGCGAGGGACATCAAAATTGCACTAACGACGATCCGAAGATGCTGATTCGCCTGGCAACCTTCTGCGTCGAACGTCGGCGCGACCGTGAGCTTCGGGCGGTGAACATGCGCACCAGGGTTTACAAGTTGCCTCACCGGGAGATAGGACACCTTTCACCTACTGCTTTCTGGATCAGCCAAGATGATTAGCACATATACTACTAGTTAACCTACTCTAAGCTGGACCTGGTACATGTTAACTCCATAAAGGCTAGCTTAGCTAGCAGAGGGCGGGAGGGAGATCCATGTAATAGAAACTATGCTAAACTATTTTCCAATCTTAATAATATAACAAGCAAATGGGTAGCATGTTCTTGAAAATACTCCATTGACACGTCAATTTATTTAATACTAGTAGGATAACTGCTAAACGCATTGATCAGAAAATTTCATCCAGTTTATAAGGGAACCAGACAAAAAAAATACAAGACTCAGATAATTACGGAAAACCGAGCAAAGACCACCCCAAAATACAATATCGACAACATATGACTCAATAAAACATACATGCCCTATCTCCACTCGGCCATAAGCCTATGAAAAATGACCATTACTCCGGGCAGAACGGCAACATACCCAAGCGTGCAGAATGAGTCGGTGAGTGGACTGCAGGCGCCGAGCGGATGAGCAGATATCGCCAAGGAAGCATTGATATCGGCATACATTGCACCTCGAAAGCCATAGCCTTAGAAGGGGCCAGTTCCATTTATGTCAGCCACCACAATGGCTCTTCAAACGAGATAGACCGTTCCTCCTAGGAGGGAACGATCTGTCGAGTCGGATCTAGGGTTCCCCCATTGCAAAAGGAAAGAAGAGCACAAGCTATGAAGACGCCTTCAAGAAGGAGACGACAATCGTGGGTGTCGTCGTCAATGTGAAACATGGATTTCTCCCTTGCACAACGCAAGGCTAGCCACTGGGCAAGATTCTGCGGGTCTTCCACTGGGGGTAGGTGTTAGGACTATGTGTGTCATAAGGCGATACATGAGCCGGTTGTGGAACCTTGTGCATAATTTAGTTCAATGTAGTTTTTTCCTTCGTGTATTGAGATTTGAGATTGAGCTGGACACACACCGTCGATTCTTCTACTTTTCATGGGCATGGAGATGCTAATTAGAATTACAGTAGCAGTGCTAAAGATTTAAACCGGCATGACTGAGCAAAGAATTGAGTTGGCGTGAGTGACCCATCATACAAACCGACATGGTATTCTTATACTTGAGTTGTTCACACTACCTGAGTTGCTGATAGTAATAGGGCCGGAAATAAAGATCGAAACTCGATGAGCTTAACAAGCACTCGTTAGCTCGACTCGAATTCAGCTCGGTCGAATACACTAACGAAATGAGCCAAGCAACAATTTTTGTTTGTTAATGTTAACGAGTTAAAAGAGTGAGCTCGCAAGCTACTCGTTAAGCTCATTAATTTGTACAAAAACATACTAAAAAGCATGAAAAAACACTATAGTATAATTTCTCCCAATAAGATACTACCTCCAGTCGGATTTAATTGACGCAGCCACAAGATGATCGGTAGTTCTTTCGTACTACCGTCCACGACAACCATTCCAGGTCTGAGGGAGTAATTTTTTTTTTGCCGAAGAATAAGATACTTCAAAAGCAGCCATCGGAGGTCCCATGGAATTAATGATTATGATTTTGTGTAATTCCCCTCATCGATGGCATTACAATGTAATGTGCATTCCATTTCCATGGCTATGATCTTCACTGTCATGGTGGTATCACGGCAGATGCCATAGGATGGCTAAAGTGCGGGGCCGATGAACGCTGGTGGATCCGGGAGAGGGCTAGCGCGCTAAGGAGTGCACACAGATGAACTCGCAAGCACAAGAACACACACGATCTACCCAGGTTTGGGGCCCTCGTGAGGAGGTAACACCCCTACTCATGCCTATCTCTCTGTATATATCTCTCAATCACAAGTACAAGCTGCACCTTGAGCTGTATGATCCCAACGATGGGGATGAACACGAGGTGGAAGATGAAGCTATGGGGGGAAATGAATATCAGGACATCGTCCCTCACGCAGGAGGGGGTGAAGCCCTATTTATAGGCTAAACCGAGTTACGGAAATACCCCTTTCGCTGCACTGTAGCCATGCCAATGGTATGTCATGATGGTACTCCTGTCAGAGACAGGACGTGACATGCCCATCCCCTGCAGCACAACGGTACACCTAGAATGTACCCTCTGCTAGGGACAGGACATGGCATGCTCATGCCTTCCTCGTAGCCTTTTCCCCGGATGTCCCGCGGTCAGCGGTTAGGTGAGGCCTGTCACCTCGCTCCCACCGCACGCTCCCAAGTCAGGCGCTTCTGTGCCAGGCGCTCCCGTGTCAGACGGGATGTGACAGGAGCATTGACTGCTCTCCGACACATGGATACCTCGTCTCGACTGATCCGACATAGATATGTCGGACTCTCCATTGGTGATTATCTCTTCCTGCACATAACAGAAAACAAGAACATACCGACATAGACATGTCGGTCGACCTATCTCGGTTAGCATATGCCGGTTTGCACCAGCATGGTACCTCGGTCCCTTCCGGCCCGGGTTGCCTCGGTTTGCTTATGTCGGTTTGCACCAACGTCACACCCCGGTCACTTATGAGGTCCAGGTATGTCGGCTTTTACTGTAACCTGACCCACACCTGGGCATAGATTTTACCATATCATGACCCTACCCGGGGGTAGCCCCCCGACATTAGTCCCGAAGCTGGTGTGGTCCTGCAGCCTTGGATGAAGGGCCACAACAGGTTTAAACAACCGAAACAACCACACCATGCACCTGACATAACTATGTCGGTTCAACCATAAATCCACTAATGACCTCTCCTACTAACTCCGACATTTGATTCTATGCCGGTTTTCCGACACACAAATCTCTTCAATATTCCTCCAGATCTCGACAGAGCACGTGGCAGCGAATCTCTGCTCGAGCCTTGGTTCTTGCGCGCGGACAAACATGCCACTGCACGCACGCCTCCCACGTCATGTGGGCCCCATGGACTGTCAAGTCCACAGAGCACTCAAGTGCTTTGGCCATGCTGCGCCTCCTCGATTCCTGCGTCAGTAACCGCACGCGATCGCGCCGCAGGCGGTTACCACTTTGTAACCCACGATGTGGCCCATTGTGCGGCCGCTTTTGCCGCAACTGCACGCACCACGCACAGTTAATCCCCACGATTAACTAGGAGATCGTGCGGGACGGTTCCGCTAACCGCGCATGCTCCTTGCCCATAAATAGGGGCACATAAATCTCATCTTCTTCCTCCTCGCATTCTTCACTCGCACCGTCCACCGCGCTCATCTCCGCCGCGCAGCGATCTTCGCCACCGCACAACGCCGGAGCACTCACGCCACCGACGACCGGAGATTCTTGCACCGCCGTCGAGTTCGCTTCTTCCCCGCCGCCACCGCGACTCCGGTAAGATCCTTGCCCTTAACATTGCCGATGAATACGTTCATCTTCCCCGATGAACTTGTTCATCCTCTCCGATGAACTTGCTCATCCTTTCCGATGAATTTGCTCATGCCCTCCGTAGTTACTTTAAGTTCATCCGTTTTAGATCTCTTCTAGATCTTCTTCATCCCCGATGAACTTGTTCATCCTCTCTGATGAACTTGCTCATCCTTTCCGATGAATTTGCTCATGCCCTCCGTAGTTACTTTAAGTTCATCCATTTTAGATCTCTTCTAGATCTTCTTCATTGTGCTTTTTTGTATCCTTGCACTAGTTCATCGCTAGGCCTCCTTAGATTCAACCATAGATCTTGCATGTATCTTCTATTTTTCCTTCTTCGTAGATCCTTCCGCAAAACACTTAGCCACAGATTTGTGTTTCCCGCCATTTATGCATTTTCTTCTGTTGCTCAAATATTCCGAGATTCTTTTCCCGGTCGAATCTCTGCCTCTTTGCAGAATCCTTCCAAGATGTCATCTAGCAATACCTCAGATCCTGCTGACACACCCGCCGAGGAGGGAACTCGTGGAGGATGGGATGGCTCGGATGTCTCTCCGTCCGAGATAGACTGGCTGGTTCGGACTCGGCGACTCCCTGCCGAGGTTATATGTCGGATCTCGGGGAATGAGGCCGAGCCAGATCTGGAATCCGATGAAAGGGTAGTCTTTGTCGGACATTTTGAGCGCGGCTTCGGGCTCCCCGCCAGCAAATTCTTCCAGGCCTTCCTCAACAAATTCGGCCTCCAACCCCATCACCTTCCAGCGAATGCCATCACCGCGCTGTCGGCCTATGTCTCTTTCTCCGAGGGATACCTCGGACTTTGGCCCAGCGTCGAACTCTGGGCGAAGTACTTCCAGCTTCGGAAGCAGAGCATTCCGGATCCGGATAACAAGGGTGCCGCCAAGGAGATGACTGCGTGCGGAGCGACGACCATCATACCTCGAAGGAATTCTTTTTTTCCCCGCATCCCGGGCCTGGAGTCTTGCCGGAAGTGGCAGCGGACATTCTTCTATACGTGAAGAGTCTGGCCCATGTTGATCTCCTCAACTTACCGGCATTCACCCTCGGAGCCCCCACGGACCATCTCAACTGGTCCCTTGACCCCAAGGAGTCCAACGCCGAGATCAACCAGATCCACGGGATCGTCGCCCAGCTCCTGAAAGATGGGTGGACTACTGATGATTTGCTGAGGACATTCGTCACTCGATGAGTTCTCCCCCTCCAAAGCCGAGCCCACAAAATCTGCCATATGAGTGGCCAGTACGATCCCACCCGGATCAGTACTCACGAGCTCAGCAAGCCCGGGGTCAAAAGATGCGTCAAGGCCATTGTCAGGACACAGATGGCCGAAGAATGGGAATGGGGAGTAGAGCCCCATAACCGAGCTCGGCTTTCGGAGCAAGTAAGTTCCTTACCCGCCCTTTCGACATATAATGCGTACCGAGATTATTTCTGTGTCGGCATCACATTTTCTTTCCTAATAACCCGGTTTTATCTCGCCCCTTTTGGAGAGATTCACTCGCCAATGACTTGAAGATGGAGAGAATCCCTCCGAGAAATGGGGCCCAGACTTGGACTCGGACGTCACCGACGTTAATGACCCGGACGATGAGGACCATGTTCCGATCCCTGCTGCCCATGCCCCTGCCTCGGGTAAGCCTCGAGTCCGAGCTTCAATCCAAGATTGGTCAGATGATGATGATGATGAATGCCAAATTCTAGACCCAATTGACGCTCCTCCCATCTCCTGTGTTCCTCCACAATCCTGGAACTCAGCTGACCCAGCTGGCCTAGCTCCAAGCACCAAGGGCTCCCGAGGTATATCCCGCAAACGCGGAGCGTCCAGTACCTCGGGTACCGGGACCTCTGGAACCTCGGCTCCCGCGGCGAAGAAACCAAAGGTGCCCAAGAAACCGGTACTTAAACCCCGAAGCAGGAAGCAGCCGCCGACCACCCAAGGGTAAGATACTCTTTGTTTGCTTTCTATTTTCCTTTAACCGAGATAATCTTTTCATAAAGTGACCACTTCTTATATCTTAATGCAGTGCCGCTCTTGACGTGCCTCAGAGCGCATCTTCAATGCGCTCACCTCTTCCGCCACCAACAGTGCCTCGGTCACCCAAGACTGGAGTTGCTAGCCCCGCACGGGCAATCCCTACCTTGGTACGCACAACTCTGGCCGGCACACCGCCGCCGACATCTGGTGTCGCCCCTGGGGGAGGCCAAAGCACTCCCGAGGTCCTGGTCCTTGACCGAGACGTTGGCTCCGGTGCCTCCACCATGGACTCTGAGACGGAGCGAGCCCACACTTCGGTGGCACCGGATCAACAGCAAGCACCACCACCACAGCCGCAACAACAACAGCAGCAACAGTAGCCTCCGCAACAGCAGCAACCTCAGCGGCAGTAGCAACCTCAGCAGCAGCAGCCTCAGCCACCGCAGCAACAACATTAACATCCAGCGTCGAAGTCCTTCGTGCTGGTGTCCTGGAAAACTAATCCATCGCCGAAGCCAAAACAAGGCCAGGTGGTCATTGGGAAAACGTCGACAAGCTCGGCACTGACTCCGTCCCAAGCTCTTCATGCCTCGGTTTCCCGAGTTCACTCCGGCAGTTGGGAGACTCCCCGGCTGCGCACTCAAAGCGGAAATAGCCTCGGCTCGGCGGAGCAGTATCATATGGACTGGAATGCCGCCGACATCAGCGAGGTCTCCTCCACCCCGGAGAACCAACATCCGGCTGGTCCGGGTGCACTTGCACAGTCCATCCACTCCATGCAAGCTGTTGTCCTCAAATGCAGCAAGATTGCAGCGGTACATTTTCTTCAACTTAGCCTCCTCTCGTTTACAAGAGATACTAGATATATATTATCCCTAGTCCCCGAGATTCGGGTCGAGTGATCGACACCTCACCAAAATCACACGGCGTGAATCTTCACAAAAAACTCCAAGTGCAATGCATTTCAAAACTTCGGACACCCAGTCCCCGAGATTCAAGTCGAGTTTACTCGGCTTGAATTTTCATAAAGTCCGATACTCAGTCCCCGACATTCATGTCGAGCTTACTCGGCGTGAATCTTCAAAAAGCATACTAACATCTTCCCTTTTTTCAGGAGTGCACCAACATCCGGACCGAGGTGTTCCAGAAGCTGCACCTGGATCATAACAAGCTTAAGCGTCCGCACAAGCAGCTGCAGGAGGTGCTGAAGAACCAGGACGCCGCGCACACCACTGCCCTCCAGAAGGTAAGAGACGAAGTGTCTCGGCTCCAGAAGGAACTTGCTTGGGTCTAGGGCGAGAAGGCCGAAATGGACAAGGCCCTGATGCAGAGGGAAGAAGCTACACATCAGCACAAGGAGATTCTCGAGTAGACCGAGGTTCGTGCTACCTCGGCACAGGAAGAACAGGATGCCCTCAAGGCTAACAGTGGCCGCTGGTTGTCCGAGCTCACTCGGCTTAACCGCGAGATGGACAGTAAGTTTCCCCTATCCTTTTCCTCATTCCCTTTGTTTCCACCGACACTAGCTATATGCCGACACACGACTTAACTCGGTGACAGCTTTCCTCTCTTCAGAACATTTCGTCCACTCCCAGATCGCTGCAAGCCAACATCACCAAGAAGGCACGAGCGAAAAGAGCCGAGTCTGGCGCAATCTCGGATGTCTGGGACATTGAGGATCACCTGACGGCACTGAATGCTCGCATTTCTCCTCTGAAGGCCATTGGTACCAAGCTTCTTGACGCTGGCCTCCGAGCTTACCGAGCCTTATGGCCAGAATCTCAGCCTCCAGTCACCATCGATGAATTGTCCAAGTGCCTATCAGGGGCCGAGACCAGGGTCCGAGAGTGGAGATCCTCTGTAGCTCGCGCCGGAGCTGATCAAGCCCTGACATTTGTGTTGTCTTGGTATGAGGTCATCGACCTCAATGCATTGAGATCTCTGCGCGCCCACTCGCAATGGACTGAAGATCCGGTGTTGATCGAGCGCTGCAAGGAGGCAGCTTCCTTAATGGCTGGTTACGCTCAAACTCGGCACATCATTCCGGGGCCAGCATATTCCGATGATGAAGAAGATGCCTCGCATGACGAAGAAGAGGAGGACGAGGAGGAGGAGGAGGTTGATGAGGAAATCGAGGCCGAAGCTCCCGACACTACCATTGATGCAGCAGCAGCCGACACTGCCAGGCAGCTAGAAGCCGACATTCTTCCGGAAGCAGCGTCTGACACTACTGGTACCTCAGCAGCCACTCCAACACCCGAGGTTGCTCCAACAACCGAAGTTCCTCCTGCCGCCGAGACTGCGTCCGCTGACCCCAGTTCCTCCACCGCAACTGCCTGAACTTATTACCAGATGAACTATTAAATCCCCGGAATGCCAGGTGCAGATGTATATATACTCTTAAGTATTTTGTAGTGCTACTCTTATTTTGCTACTCTTATGGAAAACGGCTTAATGCCGGATCACTTTGCATCAAGTCCCTGAGTTTACTTTCTTGTTTACTATACTTAGTAAGCTTTGCTCTTGTCTACCATTTCGGCATTCGACAGTCGAGTCACAAGACCACAATTATAGCATACAGTACTTGTAAATTTTGAGGCAAGATTCAGAGTCATCCGACACAAAGAAAAAGGAATGAAAAACGGGTTAGTAAACAACATATGTCGATTATTTTTAACCGAGTCCCCGAGTTCGTTTTCATGTTTACCACATACCATAACCTCTGCTCTTGACTGCCATTTCGGCGTTCGTCAGTCAAGTCACAAGATCACAACAAAATAGCATACATTACTTGAACTTTGAAAAGAGGTTAAAAAACCATGACATATAAACAACATAAACAAAACTGAGATAAAACACATGCATATGGACAAGGCAGTCCCCGAGTCTCTTTTCGGAGTGCCGGCATTTTATTCAAAGGAAACTGAGATACATACATTGCGCCCTTATGAGTAAAAGGGTCGGAGTAGAGCTACATTCCAGGGTCGTTTGGTCTCCTCTCGGATTTGTCCATTACATTTTTCCTCGGTGCCTGCGCATCTATAAGATAGTACGAATCATTGTGTAGAGCCTTGCTCACAATGAATGGTCCCTCCCATGGAGGTGACAACTTGTGTCGGCCTGCACTGCTGCACTAGCCTCAGCACCAAATCTCCTCTCGGAATACCCGAGGGCTGATCTTCCGGCTATGATAGCGTCGGAGATTTTGCTGATATATAGCTGACCGAGATAAGGTCAGTTCTCGTGCTTCTTCGAGCAAATCAACATCATTTTCCCGAGCTTCTTTTGCCTCGGTTTCAGTGTACAACGCCACTCTCGGCGAGTCATACTCCATGTCGGTCGGCAAGACCGCTTCTGCTCCATAGACCAGAAAGAATGGCGTATAGCCAGTTGAACGATTCGGTGTGGTCCTTAGACCCCATAATACTGCTGGTATCTCTCTATCCAGCATCCCGGAGTTCGCAACAGTGGTTCAATCAACCGGCTTTGATGCCGGCCAACACCAACGCATTTGCTCTTTCCACTTGCCCATTTGCCTCGGGTGTGCCACCGAGGCTATGTCCAACCGAATTTCTTTTCCGCACAGAACCGAGCAAACTCCCCACAGCAAAGTTTGTGCCATTATCCGAGATAATGCTATGGGGGTAACCATATCTCAAAATGATGTCCTTCAAAAAGGACACAGCTGTGTGACCATCACACTTCCTGATTGGCTTCACCTCGATCCACTTGGTGAACTTGTCCACCATCACCAGCATATGAGTCATGTTACCTCGGGCTGGCTTGAACTCCCCACCATATCCAGACACCAAACTGCAAAGGGCCAAGTGATTGGAATTGTCTTGAGTGCCGAAGCTGGCAGGTGGATCTTCTTAGCAAATCTCTGACATCCCTCACACTTCGGACGATATCTTCTGCCTGATTCAAAGCACTGGGCCAATAAAATCCATGCCGGAATACTTTAGCCACCAAGGCTCTTGATGAAGCATGATGACCACACTCTCCTGATGAATCTCCAGGAGCATCTCTTGCCCTTCCTGCGGCTCGACACAGCGCTGCAGTACCTCGGTCACACTTCTCTTGTATAACTCCTGGTTGATGATGGTGTATGCCTTGGATCTTCTTTGCACTTGCCTGGCCTCAACTTCATTACTTGGCAAACTCCCATCCATCATATACGCCATTATAGGTTGTGCCCATCCCGGCACAGCACGCACATGAAAGACCGGAGCATCCACCTCCATGAGATCAACCGACATTGCTTCCTCCGACATTGAGTAACCAGTCCCCGAGTTCTGCTAAGAAGTCCCCGGGTTTTCCCAAATGCATCCGACATCAACGTCCATGGGACAACTTCAGATTCTGGTTTCGCGGGATAAAAATTGACTCGGATTCTGGCGACGGTTTGATTGATGGCTTCCTCAGATGCTCCAAAGATATGCCGGGTGGAATTGGATCCCGAGATGATCCCAGCTTGGACAGTATATCGATTGCTTCGTTCTCTGCCCGAGGTATATGCTTGAACTCACACCCTTCAAAGAATCCGCAGATCTTCTGGACATGAAACCGATATAACGCCATATTGGCATCCAGAGCGTCCCAATTCCCGTGACTTGCTGCACTACCAGATCTGAGTCTCCGAAGCACTCTACTCGGCGGATACCAATTTCCTTGGCCACATTGAGCCAATGGACCAATGATTCATACTCGGCCACATTGTTAGATGCTGCAAAATGATCTGTAGTACATATCTCAGCTGGTCTCGCTTCGGAGAGCTAAGAACTACTCCGGCACCCAAACCAATCTTGGTCTTGGAGCCATAAAAGTGCATCCTCCAATAATTTGAGTCAGGCAGTGGTGGCTCATATTGCATCTCGGCCCAATCCACCAAGAAATCCGGCAATGCCTGAGATTTGATGGCATCTCTTCTTTCATAATGCGGAGTGTAAGGGGACACCTCGATGGCCCACTTGGCTCCCGTCCAGTTGCATCTTTGCACCCAATGATCTCCGAGATAGGAGCCTCACATACCACGGTGATTGAATGCTCTTGGAAGTAATGTTTCAACTTCTTAGCAGCCAGATAGACACCATATGTCATCTTCTGGTAGTGAGGATAGTTCTGCTTGGATAACGATATCACCTCGCTCAAATAATATACCGGCCTCTGCACAGTTTTGCCCTCTTCTTCTCGCTCCACCACCACTACAACACTCACAACTCGGTTTGTGGCTGCAATGTAGAGCAACATCGGCTCTTTGGGTAATGGTGAGGCCAGTATCGGCGCAGTTGCCAGCATCTTTTTTAACTCGGTGAACGCCGCATCTGCTTGCGGGGTCCACAAAGTTGGTGGTTTTCTTCATGAGCTGATACAAAGGCAATGCCTTTTCTCCCAACCTGCTAACAAACCGACTTAAGGATGCCAAACATCCAGTGAATTTCTGCACGTCTTGAGACATGTCGGTAACCTCATGCTTTCAATAGCACGGATTTTTGTCGGGTTTACCTCGATACCTCGGCTTGACACAAGGAAACCGAGTAACTTGCCTGCCAGCACTGAATGTACATTTATCCGGGTTAAGTTTCATCCGGTATTTTCTCAAGTTTATGAATGTCTCTCTGAGATCATCAATCAGAGTGGATTTATCTTTAGTTTTTATGATGACATCGTCGACATACACCTGCACATTTTTGCCTATTTGCTCATGCAAACATTTCTGCATACATCTCTGATAAGTAGCACCGGCATTTCTCAAGCCAAAGGTCATGATACGATAGCAATAAGCCCCATATGGGGTAATAAAAGCAGTTTTCAATTGATCAGCAGGGTTCAAAGGTATCTGGTGAAACCAGAATACGCATCTACAAAGGTTAACAGCTCACACCCAGCTGTGGAATCGATCACTTGATCAATCCGAGGTAGCGGGAATGGATCCTTAGGACATGCCTTGTTTAGGTTCGTGAAATCGATACACATGCGCCACACCTTGGCCACCAAAGGTTCATCCTTTTTCTTCTCTACCAGGACCAGGTTAGACAACCAGTCCGGGTGCATCACCTCCATGATGAAACCAGCCACAAGCAACTTGGCCAGCTTATCACCTACTACTTTCCTCCTCTCATCCGAGAGACGTCGTGTCGGTTGCTTCACCGGCTTCATATCCGGCCTGACGAATAAAGAGTGCTCAGCCAACTCACTCAGAACACCTGGCACGTCCTGATTTGACCATGCAAAGATATCCCGATTCTCACGGAGGAAGTGACTGAGCTCGCCTTCCTATTTCTCGGTTAACCCGGAACCGATGATGACGTTGTGCTCCGGAAACGCCGGGTCAACATTGATCTTCTTTGTCTCCTTCGGCACCTCGAAGGTTGCATTCTGCTCCGGGTTCGCCATACCCGGCATACCGAGTTGCGAGGACTAAGCCAACGCCACCACTTCATGGATCTTCTTCTTCTCTGCAGCTATAATCAGTGACTCGGCCAGGCAAGATCCAGCCGAGGCACACTCCAAGGCACTCTTGTAATCACCCGAGATGGTAATGATGCCATTAGGACCCGACATTTTCATCTTGAGGTAACCCACATGGGTTGATATCATGAACTTGGACAGCGCAGGCCTGCCGAGTAAAGCATGGTATGGACTTTCGAGGTCCACTACCTCGAACTGGATGCTTTCAGTTTTGCAGTTGTCCTTGGTGCCGAACAAGACATCCACCCAGATTTTGCCCATTGGTGCAAATGGGACACCCGGCACTATGCCATGGAAGGTCGTGCTACTCGGCTGCATCATGTTCATCGAGATACCCATCTTCACCATGGTGTCTCGGTACATGATATTGATAGCACTTCCATTATCAATGAGAACTCGGGTGAACCGGACATTGATGGTGGGTCCCATGAATGTCGGATCCACCACCAGAGCATAACCTCCCGGAGTTGGCATAACTCGGGGATGATCCCTCCTACTCCAACTGATCTCTTGCACGGACCAGTGCATATACTTCGGCACTGCCGGCATAACTGCGTTCACCTCTAGTGCATACCGATGCAAGCTCTTCTTGTCAGTTGGCTCGGTCACAAAGACCACATAGCTCTGATGAGCTTCTCTGTAATCTCCCTGGGGATACTCTCCCTTCCTGCGAAAACAGGAAGCTCGCGCGGCCCGCATTGGGGCCAGATCGGGCCCAGATCGGGCCCGGGGCGCCGCCGCACCCGCCCCCTTGCCGGCAGCTCCCGGCGCCGCCACCGCCGCGAGAACTGCCGCTGTGCCGTCCCGGAACACCGCCGTCGCCTCCCCTACGCCTCCCGACCGCGGGCTTCGCCGGAGTCACCGCCACCCGCGCCGCCCGCTAGACGCCCCGCCTCCGCGCGAAGGGGGCACCTCGGGGCTCGCCCGCCTCACCCGCCGTCTTTGTCGGCCGGGCGCGGCCGCCACAGCCGGCGCCGGCGGCGCCAGCGGCCAGAGAGAGGAGATCGGCCGCCTTTTTCTAGGGTTTGGGGGTCCGCTGGAGCGGCTCGCGCGAGCCGCGCGAGCGGAGTTTTTTCCATTGAAATCTTAGGTTAAGTTGTTATGCATGCAATCACTCAATCTCCTCTCCCTTGTGCTCTCTGCTGTAAGTGTATATACATAGGATCCCTCAAAGCAATACAAGTTACAGAGTGGTTCATAGTTTTTATTTTTATTTTGCGGGTAAGTGGTTCATAGCTTATCTCTCAACGCAGGATGCTAATTGTGGACGCGTAACTGTCCGGCTACATGCGCGCGCAGGCATCCACGTACTGACGTACGTTTCAGATCGTACATGAAACAAAGGCTAAGCGCCGCTGCTTTCTGTTGCGTCTACGACGGACAGACGTTAGGATTGTAAAACAGAGCGGCAAGCTCTGTCATTCAAATCTTAACGTTAGGATTGTAAACCTGAACCGCCGATATCCCAGGATATTGACCCTAGCGTCCGGCGTTAGCGCCGCGCCCGTTGTACCTGGGTGTACATATATGCACACACACACTCGCAACGTTCTGTTTCGTATCAGATTAGATCGTCCATTGCCAGCCTCGGATCGACATCGATGGCGTCGCCGGCCGTCACGCCCACGCTGCCTCTGCTCCCCGTCGCGCCGCTGGACGGGGAGAGCGGCTACCTCCGCTGGAAGGAGTCGGTGCTGCTCCGCCTCCACACCCTCGGCCTGGCGCACGTGCTGTCCGACGAGGAGGGCGGCGAGAAGCAGCGCGTGCGCGACGACGCGCTGTGCCGCTGCCACATCCTCGCCACGCTCTCCGACCGCCTCCTGCCGGCCTACGCTCACCACGCCACCGCCGGTGCCGTATGGCACGCCGTGGAGCGCACGTACGATCTGGATTCTGAGGAGAACATGTCCTGGAAGAAGGCCAGCGACTTCCGGTATGTTGAGGGCGAACCCCTCCTGGAACAGCTAGCGCTCCAGCAGGCCCTGGCCACCGTCGGATGGCCCGGCAGGCTAGACGAAATAGGTCATATCTCGTACTTCCTTCAGGATAATGGGTTCCCGCCGGGGTTTGTACGGAAGGTCGCCGTGCACAATCCCCCTCCTTGCACGGACAAAATCTGGGAGATCGCTCGGAAGCATGTGGTGGCGGACAGGTTAGGAGTAACTCACCACGCTCAGCCTACGACAGACAGGCAAATGAGCAGCTCCCCGGATGGTTTTCGTCCCCGAAAACGGAGGAGACACCAGAGTGAGGTGACGCGAGGACGCTGGAAGGTTTAGTTGCAGAGTCCTTGGTCTGTTGGTCAGTTTGATCGATCGTGTCTTACTAAGGTTAGTTTATTAGCCTCGAGTCTAGTAATCAGATCGAATGAAGAGAAATAAAGAGATATGTTACATGCCATTGGCCAAATAATGCGATTGTGTGTTGTTTCACGTGAGCTTGTAACCGATCTTTGGGGGTGAAATCCAACAGAGCCGCGGCTCATTGGAAGAGAATAGGGGGTATTGCGTTTATGTCAAACATTGTGTACTAGTTGGACTATGTTTGGACGTGGAGTCAATATATTTAGTGTCAAATATGTTAGATCCTAGGATTACTTGCATCCGTAGATCAAAGTGTAGATCATGTAGATTATGTGTGTGTGTAAACAGTGTGAGAGAGAGGGGATTGGAGAGGTACCTTGGCTCTGTCCAGAGGAGCTCGAGGAGACGGCCATGGTGGTCGACGGTGGCGGCTGCGGGGCAGCGGTGGCGCAGCGGTGCTTCCCGTGAGCACTGCGCTAACCCTAATCGGAAAGGGATGTCGGTGGGGTGGCTGGCAGCACGGTCAACCTCGTACTGTGTGCCTTGACCCCCACCTCTATATATAGCGCAGGTCACAGGGGCCCACTGCTCCATAACAGGAAACAGACACCCCCGATTAGGGCGCAATCAAGAGGATTGATTTAGCCGTTGGGCTAATCAATACGGGATCAATCTCATTAAAAACGAGATCAACTTAACATTCTCCTCCTTGATCTCAACTTTTACTTTTAACTTTTACCTTTTACTTTACTCGTCTCATCACCGATTAGTACATAGAGCATGTTTCATCGTCACATCTCAATTGCCGATAGAATCAGACATCCACCATATACTTTTCAGTTTTGAAACAATAAACTATTACTTTTGGGCCTCTGTGATCCAGTGATCATAGGCTTTCCATTAATCCCATGTCGGCTATGTGTTTCTGGAACACATCGGGTGGTAAGCTTTTCGTTAGCGGATCCGCAAGCATTTCCTTTGTCCTTATATGCTCGAGACTTATAGTTTGATCCTGGATCTTATCTTTCACAACATAATACTTTATATCTATTGCCTTTGTAGCATTACTCGACTTGTTGTTGTGAGCATAGAATACTGTGGGCTGGTTGTCACAGTACATCTTTAGTGGTTTGTCAATACAATCTACCACTTTCAAGTCGGGTATAAATTTCTTTAACCATATCGCCTGTCCCGTGGCCTCATAACATGCTATAAACTCTGCATACATTGTGGATGCAGCAACTAATGACTGTTTGGAGCTTTTCCATGAAATAGCCCCTCCTGCGAGAGTGAACACGTACCCTGACGTGGACTTCCTATAATCTTTGTCTCCCGCAAAATCTGCGTCTGAATACCCTCTTAGTTCTAGGGAATCAGATCTTCTATATGTTAGCATGAGGTCTTTTGCGCCTTGCACATAACGCAATGCTTTCTTTACCATGTTCCAGTGTTCATGGCCTGGATTTTCTTGATATCTACCGAGTACCCCGGTGATAAAAGCTAAGTCAGGGCGAGTGCACACTTGTGCATACTGTAAGCTTCCAACAGCCGAAGCATATGGTACTGCTTTCATTCGATCGATCTCATATTGACTTTTGGGACACTGAAATTTCCCAAAACTATCGCCCTTAACTATCGGAGCAGGTGATGCGCTACTTTTATGCATATTATATTTCTTTAGAACCTTTTCTAAATATGCCTTTTGTGATAGTCCTAGCACTCCATTCTTTCTATCCCGGTGAATTTCTATGCCCAAAACATATGAAGCTTCACCAAGATCTTTCATATCAAAATTTGAGGACAAGAATTTCTTTGTTTCTAGTAGTAGACTGACATCATTGCTCGCAAGCAAGATATCATCCACGTACAGAATTAGGAAAATATATTTCCCACTTTTAAACTTTGCATAAATGCAGTTGTCCTCAACATTCTCTTTAAAACCAAAACTTTTAATTGTATTATTGAACTTTAAATACCACTGTCTAGAGGCTTGCTTTAACCCATAAATGGATTTCTTTAGGCGGCATCCCATATGTTCCTTCCCCTCCATGAAAAAACCTGTGGGTTGTTTCATGTAAACATTCTCTTCTAAATCTCCATTTAGAAATGCCGTCTTTACATCCATTTGATGCAACTCTAAATCAAAATGCGCAACTAGTGCCATGATGATTCTGAAGGAATCCTTACATGAGACCGGAGAAAAAGTCTCATTGTAATCTACCCATTCTCTTTGCGTAAAGCCTTTTGCCACAAGTCGCGCTTTATACTTTTCTACGTTCCCATTGGAGTCATACTTTGTTTTGTAGACCCATTTGCAGCCTACTGTTTTGGCTCCTTTAGGAATTTCCTCTAAGTCCCAAACATTGTTAGAACTCATCGATTTCATCTCGTCTTCCATGGCTTCCAGCCACTTCGAAGAGTGAACGCTTCTCATGGCTTCTTCATATGAAGTGGGATCTTCTTCCATATGAACTGTTTCTGTATTATAAACTTTATAATCATTAGAAATAGCTGATTTCCTAGCTCTTTTAGACCTTCTGAGAGTCTCATTCTCTGGCACATCATGTGTCTCAACGTGCGACTCTTCTTCTAAATGTGGCTGTCGTCGCTCCCTTTCATGCTCAACAACGGGTTGAGTCGGCTCCTGACGGACAGGTTCCGAATCTTGCCTCGTTGTGGTCACGGGTGGAGTTACAACAGGTGCTTGCACCACAACCTCTGGGATTATCGGTGCAGGTACAACAGGTAGGGCGAAAAATGGCTCATGGATCATCGGAAAAGGTGCACACACCCTCTTCTCCTCAAGATCAATTTTCCGGCCTACCATGCTCCCCCTCATCATTTCGTCCTCCAAGAAAACCGCTTGTCTCGTTTCTACAAACTTTGTGTGTCTGTCTGCACAGTAGAAACGATAACCTTTTGATCTATCAGGATAGCCAATGAAATGGCAAGTTACTGTTTTGGGGTCTAACTTTGCAATGTGGGATTAAAAACTTTTGCCTCAGCTGGGCTCCCCTAGACTTTCAAGTGGCGTAGAGAAGGAACTTTCCCTGTCCACAACTCGTACGGTGTTTTGGGCACCGACTTACTTGGTACTCTGTTGAGAATGTGAATGGCGGTTTTTAACGCCTCCATCCATAATCCCAATGGCAGTGTGGAATAACTCATCATACTGCGCACCATATCCATAAGAGTACGGTTACGCCTTTCAGCTACTCCATTTTGTTGTGGTTCGCCCGGCATAGAATACTGGGCGACTATTCCATTTTCCTGTAAAAACCTTGCAAAAGGTCCAGGTACTTGACCATATGGAGTGTGCCGACCGTAGTACTCCCCCCCACGGTCGGACCTGACTATTTTAATTCTTTTATCATGTTGATTTTCAACTTCAGCTTTGAATATTTTAAATTTATCCAATGCTTCAGATCTTTCTTTAATTGGATAAATATAACCATATCGGGAGTAATCATCTGTGAACGTTATGAACGAGTCATAACCATCCACACTTTTCACCGGAAATGGTCCACATATATCAGTGTGAATAATTTCTAGTGTCGCTGTGCTTCGGTTTGCACCCTTTTTAATTTGCTTTACATATTTTCCTTTTATGCAATCTATGCATTGTTCGATATCTGAAAACTCTAACGGAGGAAGAATATCATTTTTAACGAGGTTTTCTATTCTTCCCCTCGAAATATGGCCTAATCGACAGTGCCATAACTTCGACGAGTCATGAGTTCGCTTTCTTTTCTTTTGTTCTTTGTTCGACAAGGAAATTTGTTCATTCACATTACTCACAGAATGCACTTTTTCACGCAAGGATAACAAATAAAGCTTATCATGAAGTAAAGCAATACCCACACAAGCATCTTTAAACCATATGGCACATTTGCCATGACCGAAATAACATTCATAACTGTCTTTATCCAAACACGATACACTTATTAAGTTTCTGTGAATCGAAGGAACAAATAAAACATCTCTAAGCATAATATTGAAACCATCAGCTAGCTCTAAGGAGACGTCGCCAACAGCTTCAACTTCTGCTTGAACTCCATTTGCGACTTCAATGTGTCTTTCGCTTCTTTGCATACTCCTTGTCGAATGGAATCCCTGTAAAGAATTTGCAACATGAACAGTTGCACCTGAGTCAATCCACCAAGTAGATTTTGAAAACTGATGGGGGTATGCCCAACCGGGTAGGCCCAGGCCCGAGTCGGCCTTCAAGGCCGGGTGGCCCATAGCCCACCCGGTATACATCTTCCAGGATACCGGGTCCCCGAGGATCCCGGTATGACGGCTCGGGGAGGCGGCAGCAGATATCTCCGAATCAGTCTGCGATTGTGTATCCCGAAGAGTGCGCTCCACTAAGCAGCACTTGTAGGCAGGATAGCTAGCGCCGCCAGCGGAACCCGTCATTCCCTGTAAACCCTAGCCGGCTCCCTATATAAAGCCGGTAAGGAGCAACCCTAGAGGGAGACTCATCTCATTCCATAGCCTCCGGAGCACCCGTAAGCTCTGGTGCGCACACCATTGTACACCCCATTCAGATCCAAATACATACAAGCAGGAGTAGGTCTTTACCTCATACAGAGGGGCCGAACCTGGGTAAACTCTGCGTGTGCAACCTCTCTGTGAATCCTACGTCGCCTGGCTCACACCCGAGTTAAGCCACCCCGTATGGCATATGCCGTGATTACCCCACAACAGTTGGCGCCCACCGTGGGGCCAGCGATCGCTGGAATTTACTTCATGGAGAGTCCTGAACCCGGCACTGGCGTCTACTTCAGCCCTCGAGCCATGTCGGGTCGCGGTGACATCGTCACCGGCAGCTACTTTGAGCACGGAGGGATCGCCTACATCGCTGATCCACACACATGGGGCAGGCCTAACTACGCCCCGATCACTCGCGCGATGGCTATCCCGTTCGGGACCGCTGTCACCGCCTACGTCGGCTTCTGCGGCTCGGATGAGGAAGGAGTCGCCAACAACTACGATGGTAATTCCTCCCCCGTCAACCCACTTGACGAAGCCGCCGTCGACACCGTGGTTGCAAACCACCTTGCACCCGCCCCATCTGCCGAGACCGTCCAGATCTCGAACGACGACGACACCGGGTCGATCTTGCCCGTCCTCGACTACGAGTCGGAGGGCTCGACCGATCTGGCCTCGGACGGCACGGCGACACCCGTCCACATCTACATGACGGGTGAGGCAGCTAACTCTGCTACCGCCAAACCCGCGGCGGCAAACGCCGCCACAGCAGAGGCCAACGCGCAGAAGCAGCGTGACCAAGCACGACGCGAGCAGGAGGCTCGCGAAAAGCAGCAACGCGACGAATCTCTCGCCGCCTTGCGGGGACAAGCAGGTCGGGTGGCTGACCCGCTCAGCACCCCGATCACGCCAGCAAACGTCGCCGATCAGGTGACACAGCTCGAGCAGCTGCGCCGGAAGATGGCCCTCCAGCAGGAGGAGATCCGCCAGAAGGAGCTGGAGGTCGATGCTCAGTCGACCGCTCTCTCCGCGGTCACTCGGCATCACAAAAACCGCAAGTCGCGGCTTAACCCTGATGCGCCAACTCACGCGCTCGACAACGCCTTCGCGCGCGAGACAGAGCTGGCGAGGCAACGAGGTCCTAGCACGGCGAGTCGTGCACCGGGCCTCAGCTTACGTCATCATCAACAGCGAGCTCTACAAACGCAGCACATCGGGAGTTTTCCTCCGCTGCGTCGAGCCGGAAGAGGGAAGGCGTATCCTTCATGAGATCCACTCGGGAGATTGCGGCCACCATGTCGGCGCTCGCAACCTGGTCGCCAAGGCGTTCAGGCACGGTTTTTTCTGGCTCTCTGCTCATCAGGATGCAGTCGACATCGTCGTCGGTGCATCGGGTGCCAGAAGTACGCCCGACAGGATCACCTACCGCTGCGGCTCTGAAGACCATCCCTCTGACATGGCCATTCACAGTCTGGGGAATAGACATGGTGGGTAAGTTCAAAACAGCTCGTGGCGGCATGACACATTTGCTCGTTGCAGTCGACAAGTTCACTAAATGGGTCGAAATGGAACCTATCAAGAAACTCGACGGCAAGACTGCAACCAAGTTCCTCCAGAAGCTCATCTTCCGATTCGGCTACCCGCACAGCATCATCACTGACAACGGCACAAATTTTGCTGAAGGAGAGATGAAGGCCTTCTGCAAACAAAAAGGCATCCGTCTCGACTTGGCGTCCGTTGCCCACCGCAATCAAATAGGCAGGCGGAAAGAATGAACCAGACAGTGCTAGCCGGGATCAAGCCGCGACTTCAAGTCCCACTGGAGCGAACACCGGGTTGCTGGCTGGACGAGCTACCAGCCGTACTCTGGGGCATCAGAACGACTCCAAACCGTTCCACCGGCTACACGCCATTCTTCATGGTGTACGGGGCGGAAGCCGTCATGCCGACCGACCTCGAGCACGACTCGCCTCGGGTCGCCCTCTACAACGAGGAAGAAAATGAAGAAGCCCGCCTAGTCGGCGTCGACCTCCTGGAAGAAGCTCGCGAACTCGCACTCTCCAGGACGGCGATATATCAGCAAAGCCTGCGCCGCTACCACAGCCGCCGGGTTAGAAGTCGCTCTTTCCAGGAAGGCGACTTGGTTCTTCGGCTCATCCAAAAGTCGAAAGGGATGCACAAGCTCTCGGCACCATGGGAAGGACCGTTCGTCGTTAGCAAAGCGATGGGCAACGGCTCCTACCACCTCGTCGACTTGCGTGAGCCGAACAAAAGCTCCAAGTCGGAAGAGGAGACTAAGCGTCCATGGAACATCAGCCTGCTTCGCCCCTATTATACATAGTATCCATTGTAATGTTGTGTAATCAATCAAGGAAATAAAGTCGATACATACCCGGCACGCTCGGGGGCTATCGTTTCGATTCAATCATGCTTTCGAGTCTTTATTCTTCCTACTCACACGTTATATGATTGATGGGTTGTCAAAGAGAGCCGGATGCCATGATGCGCGGCTCACCACTGGACCCCCTGCTCACGAAGCAAAATCACAAAATTGTTGTTTTCTCCCAAGTCGTCAGCTACCCGCACAAAGTGAAGAAGTAGTGCAGCCGGTTCAAACCTAACTTGACAATGAAGCCGCACTCGGACTTTGTCACCATGGGTACCGCGCGCATCACGAAAAATCACGCGAAGCACACTTGGCGAGGTCGCACGATCGACTAGCTTACAAAACAAGCGAAAAACAAACAAAGTGACGAAAAGCGCACAAAAAACAAGCATGGGAGTGCCAAAACAATTAATAAGCCGCAGAGGCGCACGCTGAAACGCAACCCGGCACATATCATACTTGTTTCATTACATAATATTTTTTCGCCCGCAGGCGACAAACCCTAACTACTTCAAAATAACCCCTCTTTTGAAAGCAGGGGAGCAAACTTCAAGACGGAGGAGCCGCCCGAGCAGAAGACGTCGACGCCTCGTTCGTCGCAGCCGGCGGTGGCAGAGCTGAAGCCCTCGCAAAAAGGTACTCCGACGCCGGCTCCCTGTCCGCCACCTCGCCAAGGTCGTTGCCCTCAGGCACCACGTCGAAGACGAAGTCGTCGTGGTCGACCATCTTGGCAGCCCGGCAGGCGTAAGGGGCGCAGTACTGGAGCACCGGCTGCAGATCGATCTCCCGGCCGCTGCTATCGGTGGGGATGCTGGCCGTGATCTTGTCCACGTTCGTCTGCCTATACCGGCCTCGCACAAGCGCGAGGGCAATGCACGCGCCGGCTCGGGCCGACGACTCCCGCACCCAGGTGATCACCTGGGGCATCAGCTCCAGAACCCGCAACACCTTGCAGACGGGTGCGGGGACACCTTCCTTGGGCGACAGCATCTGGACGACCTTGCTGGCCCGGCCGTGAACGTCACGGGCGAAGACTCCGAGCCGGTGGACATGCTCCGCAGACGTCAGGCCAGCCGTCTCCTCGCCTGATCAACAAAACAAAAATCAACAACAAGGCCACAAGTCAAGTAGGCACAAACTGCAAGGGTCGCATGATCTTTACCCCAGATGCCAACGGCGAGGGTGGCAAGCCGCTCAGTCAGCTCCTTCATCTCGCGCTCAGCCTCGCGGATTTGCGCTCGAGCTTCTCGAGGTCCTCGCCGTACCCCTTGGTCGCCTGGGTGAGGGCGGCGTCCGCCTCCTCCTTCTGCTTGCTGAGCCGCTCGCAGGATTCCTGCACCGCGGCAAACGCCTGCGTGTGCCGGCTCTCCTGCGCGGCCAGCAGTTGCTGGTGCTCAGCGACGGAGATGAAGCCGTCGCGCGCCTTCTTCAGCTCCTCCTGCAGGCGGCGGGTCTCCTGCTGTTCGGCTTCGAGGAGCCAGGACAGCTCCTGCAGTTCACAAGACAATAAACAATCAAGAAGAGGCATGGGGGCTACGCCACGGGTTACCTCTACACCAACATTTGCTAACCCGGGGCTAGCCCAACAAAAAAATATATATACGCCGAGTCAGGAACTCGGGGGCTACGAGTGGCATACATACCGCCACCGGCCTGCCTCTACATCGACATTGGCAAACCAAGGACTACACTATTCGCCAAACTTCGCATCCAGAAAACTATGAAGACCCAAGCCGCTTTCTACGAACGCGACTCGGGCCTTGGGGGCTACATATACGCTACGGACGCAACAGGTGCAAGAAGGATTCTACGTACCTGGTGCGCATCCATCGATGTCTGATGGCGGCTCGGAAGTCAGGCCGGGGCGCAGATGCACCCGGGACGGAGCTCGGGGGCTGGGCAATTAGCCCACCCGACGAGGAAGCCGTCGCGGTGGCGCGGGTCGCCGTCACCACCAGCGCCGTCTCCGGCACAGGCATGGCATCCACTGTGCCAGCCGGCACGGTGTCATCAATAGTGGCCCCCTCGGGTCGAAGGGGCACAATAACTTCGTCGCCTCCGCCGGTGGAAGGCGGAGGACTCGGCGCTCTCGTGGTCGGCTCCGTGACGTGCGCAGCAGGCTTCGCCCGCTGAGAGTCGCTCTCCAGCGCGTCCTCCATGTCACTGAGGGACGTGTCCTCAGCCCTGCGACACTCACACGGGTCAAACTCAAGATAGCGTTTCCAGCGAACTCTGGATGAGGATCGGTGGCAGACCTGTCACCCACAGGTGGAAGAGTCGAGGTCCGAACTCCTCGGAAGCGAGGCGCAGGCAGCGAGTCGGCACGGGCCCTCGCAGGGATATCCCGCAAGGCTTTCTGCCTCCGCTCGGCAAACGGTGCGCTGCACAGCGGCCCCAGCCGATCGCTCTGGTGGCGGCGGCGTCGGGTTCGCCGACTTGGAGCGCTTGGAGTTGGGCCCGGCATCCTCAGCCGCAGGCCTACGCCTCCGCCGGATGCGGAGCGGCTGATCATCTTCAGCAGGCGCCGGGTTCTTGGACCCGGCGTGTTCTTCTCTTCCTTCTTCTCCTTCGTCCTCATCCTCAGACAGGATGGGGATCGGCTGGCGGGAGGAGAAGGCGGCCTCGTTGGCCATGGTGGCACTGTCGGCTTCGTCGTCGGACAACCATGAGGCATATCTTACTCCATGTATCGGCCTACGTGGATATAACCTCGACCACATGGGGATACAACCATTTAACGCAATATGCAGGTAGAATCGGAGAGAATCAGACAGACGAACCGGGCGTTATCCTCATATCTTTACAACCATTTCAGAGTAGGGTCAAGGTAGTGTCAAGGTGGGTCATATGGGATGTACAAGGAGGCACACATATCCAGGTAGAGGTTGAGAACCAACCGGGCACTGAGAGCCATTCTTAGCGAGCAGCTCATCATGCTTTTCAGCCTGAAGTAAGATATGAATAAGATCGGAATAGACTTGGTAGTCGCGAGCACGGTACTGCTGCTGGAGGATCCTGCCAGATGGGAGCATAGTCGACAGAGTTTTCTCTATCTCCTCCGCATCAGTAGGTTCCTTCCCGCAAAAGCATAGCTTGGAACTGATCTTATGAACCTCGTGATTGTACTCTCCGATGGACTTAAAGTCCTGAAGACGGAGATGAGTCCAATCATGGAGTGCTTCTGGCAGAACAACTGCCTTCTGCTGTTCATACCTCGTCTTGAGGGCTTGAAACAAGGTATTAGGGGATTCTTCCTCCAATGTAAGAATATTTATGTGGCCAATGTAAATTATGGAGTGATTTCAATTAAAGGTTCTAGTATAATGGTTGCTAGAAATAATAGATTAAAATCCGGGTTTTAATTCCCTCTTTTCTCTCTCTAATAATTTTATAAATATGTGTATGTATATGGGATGTACATGTACAAAGCTGGCTTGCTCAAGCGCACATGCATGGATCGTTCCGCCGCATGCATGCATTTCTGGATGGACGCGGCGCTTAGGCATGGAAACGTGCCTGTTACGTTTAACCTTGCAGTTACGCGTAGCCGGCCGGAAACGACGGCCGCGCCGATGCGAACAGACGCGTCCGCTGGATTCCTGCCTGCTGATTGCATGTGAATAGACGCGCCGGCTCGAAGCACCGACCTACAGGACTATAAAAGGGCCAACGCTTCGACCGTATAGATTTATTCTCTCTGCTTGCGACGATTCTCGTCGCATGGCTAGCGGCGGAATCGCTGCATAAAAGGAGAAGATCACTCTGCTGACGGCGGAAGCGCTGTCGAAAGGAAGAGCAAACATCATAGCACATACACGTATAGTTCTTCATCCATTGGAAGAACGATTAAAGATAGAGATAGAGAGAGGAAGAAAGACATCATGTCAAGTGCTAGTTTAGAACAAGGTATGTTCATGGCGTTTCATGGATGCCTCATGGTTGTTGAATCTAAGTGTTGCCAAGATTCTTTAAATTAAAGTTTCGGCTCAAAATTGGTATCAGAGCCATGTTATGGCAAGCTTTTGATTCACATTATTGTATTTAAGATTATAGTTTGCATTTTATACGTATTGCAAATTTTCCGCTGCATACTTCTCTCGTTCGCTCAAGACTTTTAAAGAAGATCATATTATTGACAAAGTCTTGTCACGATGAAATGTTGTTTGAATGATTATAGACTTGGGAAAACCAAAATTGGTGTAATTCTCAGAAATGTTATCTTGCTAGTTAAATATTTATATGACGGCATGCTTGTTTGTCACAAAAGTGACCCTGCATTGAATATATTAAATATTTGCTTGTGCAATGTTTTGGTGCTAATAATTTATGATATGTTTGCTATGTTTGATTATTGTGCTATTGAGTCACCAAAAGGTGGACCGTTGCGAATAATTAAATGGCATAAAAGGGTCTAATGACATACTAAAGAAATATATTTTGTTTGTCAAAAGATGACAACTATATTTCTTTGAGTGTGCTCACTACCATTAAAGAATTGGCACCGCTATTGGATCATGTTATATCTAAGTTTCATCAAAAGATGTTCTTATGTATAAAATTAAAGTTATATGTCCAAATTATGTATGTGATCTACTCTTAACGTATGGGCATATGTAAATGTTGCAGCAACTATCAATGGCTTGGTCAAGTTTAACGGTCTAAACTATGCCGAATGGGCTGACCAGATTGACTTCCAACTCGGAGTCATAAACTTGGACATGGCCATGGTTAAGGAAAAGCCTGCAACACCTACTAATGAAAGTACTGATGATGACAAGAGTAAATTCGATTTATGGGAGAGGGCCAATAGGCTTAGCTTGAACTTAATGCGAATGACGATCGCTGAAAATGTAAAGCCTTCAATGCCCAAGACCGAAAATGCAAAGGAGTTCATGTTGAAGCTCAAAGAGTTTTCTCAGTCAGACCTTACAGATAAGTCTATCGTGGGAACTCTTACGAGTGAACTTACTACTAAGAAGTTTAACTGGTCATGTGCAATGCATGACCATGTTACTAGCTTGACTAACATTGCAGCAAAATTAAAGACTCTGGGAATGGATGTGGGTGAAACTCTTGTTGTTCAGTTCATTATGAATTCCCTTCCTCCCGAGTTTAGTCCGTTCCAGGTGAACTACAACACCATAAAAGATAAGTGGAACCTTCAGGAGATAAAGGCTATGCTCATTCAAGAGGAAGGGAGACTGAAGAAAATAAGAGATCACTCAGTTTATTTCATGGCTCATAACGAAGCCAGCGGCAGTAAGCCTAAGCCAGGTTATAAAGGGAAAAAGAAGGACAATGCATTATTTAAGGTTAACCAAGGCCAAGTTCGCAAGGATCTGAAGTGTCACTTCTGCAAGAAAACTGGCCATTTCAAGAATGATTGTCCTAAGCGTAAGATTTGGTTCGAAAAGAAAGGTATGTACTATGTTTCGGTATGTTTCGAATCAAATCTTGTTGAAGTACCGGATGATACCTGGTGGTTAGATTCTGGCGCTACTACTCATGTTTCACATATAACACAGGGATTCCTTTCAATCCAACCCATAAGGGGAAGTGAAAAGTTCTTATATATGGGGAACAGAATGAAGGCACCAATTAAAGGAATAGGGACATACCAGCTGATCCTGGATAACGGCTACCAGTTAGATCTAGAAAAGTATCTCTATGTTCCCGAGTGTGCTAGGAATCTAGTTAGGATATAAGTTTGAGATTGGAGACAATATGTTTAAATTATGTAAGGATATGTACTATTATGGATCTGGTACCTTAATTGATAATTTATACCGCTTCAATCTTTATACTTCTTTTGGATCTCTGTTTAATGTGGAAACTATAGGCAGTAAACGTAGTGCACATAATGAGCGTTCTGCTTTCTTATGGCATCAAAGACTTGGTCATATATCCAAGGAAAGAATAATGAGACTAGTGAAAAATGAAATCTTGCCTCAATTGGATTTTGATGACTGGGAGATATGTGTGGATTGTATCAAAGGAAAGCAAACCTCACATATATCAAAGTTTCCTGCCACAAGAGGTATTGAATCTTTACAGTTAATACATACCGATATATGTGGTCATTTTGATGTTCCAACTTGGGGTGGTGAAAAATATTTTATCACTTTTACCGATGACTTCTCACGATATGGCTATGTCTACATGCTGCATGAAAAGTCTCAATCAGTGAATATATTAGAGATATTCATAAATGAAGTTGAAAGGCAGCATGGTAAGAAAGTTATAGCCGTGAGATCTGATAGAGGTGGTGAATATTATGGTAGATATACAGAAAATGGACGATGTCTAGGTCCGTTTGCAAAGTTTCTTGAGGATCGGGGTATTAGTGCTCAATACACTATGCCTAGAACACCTCAACAGAATGGCGTATCCGAAAGAAGAAATCGTACTCTTATGGGAATGGTCAGGAGCATGATGAGTTTTAGTTCTATACCATTATCATTGTGGATGCATGCATTAAAGACTGCAATATATTTACTAAACAGGGTTCCCAGTAAGTCAGTTCCTAAGACACCTTATGAACTGTGGATGGGAAAGAGGCCTAGCTTAAGGCATCTTCATGTCTGGGGATGCCCTGCTGAAGTAAGGATATATAATCCACATGAAAAGAAGCTCGATGCAAGGACCATTAGTGGAAATTTCATCGGCTATTCGCAACGATCTTATGGGTATAGATTTTATTGTCCTAACCATAGTACGAGGATAGTAGAGTCAGGGAATGCTCGATTTATTGAGAATGGACAAACCAGTGGGAGTGATGTTCCACGAAGTGTAAACATTAATGAAACTCCAGAGGAAAATTATAGTGCAAATATTTCCCCTGAGATTGTCCAACCTCAAGAACCGACTAACAGTATTCAAGCAACAGATGAAAATGTTCAACAAGAGGATACCACATTACGAAGGTCTTTAAGGCAAAGAAGGTTTGCCATCCCAGATGATTATGTGGTATACTCGGTGGAACATGGATGTGACTTGAGTATTGATAAAGATCCTGTCTCATTTAAGAAAGCCATGGAATGTAATGATTCTGAAAAATGGTTTAATGCAATGAAAGAGGAGTTGAAATCAATGGATGACAATGAAGTCTGGGAATTGGTCGAATTGCCTAAAGAAAAGAAATGAGTTGGTTGTAAATGGGTTTTTAAGACCAAACGCGATTCTAAGGGCAATATTGAAAGACATAAAGCTAGACTAGTTGCCAAAGGTTACACTCAGAAAGATGGCATTGACTATAAAGAAACCTTCTCTCCTGTTTCTAAGAAGGATTCATTGCGAATTATTATGGCAATAGTAGCACACTATGATTTGGAGCTTCACCAAATGGACGTAAAGACTGCCTTCTTGAATGGAGATTTAGAGGAGGAAGTATATATGGACCAACCGGAAGGTTTTAAAACTCCAGAAAAGGAAACTCTTGTATGTAAATTAAAGAAGTCAATATATGGGTTGAAACAAGCTTCCCGACAATGGTACATAAAGTTTAATGATACCATTACGTCATACGGTTTCGTAGAAAACACTGTTGATCGGTGTATATACATGAAGGTCAGTGGGAGCAAGTTCATAATATTAATCCTTTATGTTGATGATATACTGCTTGCTGCGAATGATAAATCTTTGTTGCATGATGTTAAGAAGTTTCTCTCTAAAAGTTTTGAAATGAAGGATTTGGAGAGGCGTCCTACGTCATTGGGATAGAAATATTCCGTGACAGAAAAGAAGGACTACTAGGATTGTCTCAGAAAGGATACATCAATAAAGTCTTAGAGAGATTTGGAATGGATAAATGCTCCCCAGGGCCGGTTCCAATTCAGAAAGGGGATAAATTTAGTACAATGCAATGTCCTAAGAATGATATGGAACAGAAGGCAATGGAACCAATTCCTATGCATCGGTTGTTGGGAGCCTAATGTATGCTTCGACGTGTACTCGATCGGATATTAGTTTCGCCGTAGGAATGTTGGGGCGATATCAAAGTAATCCGGGAATAGATCATTGGAAAGCTGCAAAGAAAATTCTTTGGTACTTACAAGGCACCAAAGAATATATGCTTACCTATAAAAGATCGAATCATCTGGAAGTATTGGGATATTGTGATTCGGACTATGCTGGCTGCATTGACACAAGGAAGTCTACTTTTGGCTATGTGTTTTTATTGGCTGGAGGAGCAGTCTCATGGAAGAGTTCGAAGCAATCCATAATTGCTACTTCAACTATGGAAGCTGAGTTTGTGGCTTGTTTTGAGGCCACTATTCAAGCATTATGGTTGCGAAATTTTGTCACAAGATTCAGCCTTGTGGACAATATAGAAAGGCCTTTACGAATTTATTGTGATAATTCGGCGGCTGTTTTCTTTTCAAAGAATGACAAGTATTCAAAGGGTGCAAAGCACATGGATTTGAAGTTCTTGTCTGTTAAAGAGGAAGTGTAGAAAAGAAGGTGTCTATTGAGCATATTGGTACAGAACTGATGATCGCGGATCCGCTGACTAAAGGTTTACCACCCAAGACATTTAATGGGCATGTCATTAGGATGGGTATCATTGATAAGTCCTTGTTAGCTTGATGTGTGTATACATGTATATGTACGATTGTTGCTTGTAATTCGAACACCGTGAATTCAATAAAAGGTTGCATTTGTGCTTCTTTTATTCTCATTGGGTTGTATACAATTATTGTGTTGGAGAGTAATATTAAAGAAAATAATTTCCCTTAATAATAGAATTGTGATTAAGTTATTTGTGATACATGGGAGGAATCTTGTCGATAATGACTTGCGACCACCATGATCCGTATGACTTAGTTCCATCTCAACGATGATTTGATAAATTCACATTATAGTGTGCACTTAAAGTTTTTTTTAAGTGAATCGTCAAATCTTTACATCGGCCAAGTGGGAGAATGTAAGAATATTTATGTGGCCAATGTAAATTATGGAGTGAATTTAATTAAAGGTTCTAGTATAATGGTTGCTAGAAATAATAGATTAAAATCCGGGTTTTAATTCCCTCTTTTCTCTCTCTAATAATTTTATAAATACGTGTATGTATATGGGATGTACATGTACAAAGCTGGCTTGCTCAAGCGCACATGCATGGATCGATCCGCCGCATGCATGCATTCCTGGACGTTTAACCTTGCAGTTACGCGTAGCCGGCCGGAAACGACGGCCGCGCCGATGTGAACAGACGCGTTCGCTGGATTCCTGCCTGCTGATTGCATGTGAATAGACGTGCCCGCTCGAAGCACCGACCTACAGGACTATAAAAGGGCCAACGCTTTGACCGTATAGATTTATTCTCTCTTGGCTAGCGGCGGAAGCGCTGCATAAAAGGAGAAGATCACTCTGCTGACGGCGGAAGCGCTGTCGAAAGGAAGAGCAAACATCATAGCACATACACATATAGTTCTTCATCCATTGGAAGAACGATTAAAGATAGAGATAGAGAGAGGAAGAAAGACATCATGTCAAGTGCTAGTTTAGAACAAGGTATGTTCATGGCGTTTCATGGATGCCTCATGGTTGTTGAATCTAAGTGTTGCCAAGATTCTTTAAATTAAAGTTTCGGCTCAAAATTGGTTCAGGCAACATCACCGACCTTTGTTGATCATAGCGTTCCTTTAAGGAGTCCCAAAGATTTTTAGGATTTTCCTCCATCATGTACTCTTCTTTCAGAGTAGGGTCAAGGTGGTGTTGAATGAAGTGCAAAGCAGCATATCCTTAGAGAATTTGTGAATATTGCGTTAAATGGAAGACATGAACATACCTTGTTCTAAACTAGCACTTGACATGATGTCGACAGAGCTCTCAGCGACCTTTGTTGATCATAGCGTTCCTTTAAGGAGTCCCGGTTGGTTCTCAACCTCTATGTGGCAGACGCCGGCCGTCGATAAATTCACATTATAGTGTGCATTTTGCCATGTGGCTTATGCTGGTGAGGACCTTTGCCATATGGCTTAGAAGGGGAACCGTTGTAGTTCCTGTTCTTGCTGTCCTTCACAAAGTTCAAGGAGCCCCATTCTGGGACTTCAGCCTTTCCTCTTCTTGCGACAGCATGGCAATAGTCTTTTCAATGTCCCATTTTTCAGGCGACACATTGTAGTTGATGATGAAATTTTCAAATTGTGGTGGCAGTGAAGCCATCACCAAATGAACTATGAGTGCAGGCTTGAGCTCCAGATCAGTCTCCATGGACTTAAGCTTAGCAGCCATGTTGCTCATTCTGAGAATGTGCTCCCTTATTCCATGTGAACCTCCATGATACTTTTCTGTCACCAGCTGTTTGAGCAGCTGGGTAGCATAAGTCTTTGAAGAACCAGTAAATTGGCTCTTTATCTTTTGGAGATACTCTCCCACAGAGGCACACTCTTCAATTAAGCCCACAATAGCGTTCTCAACTGTGTTCTTTGTGAATGCCATGCACTTTTTGTTGGCGTTCACCCACTTTTGGTTCTCTAGGGTGTAACTCATCTCTACTGGACCATAGTCCAGCTGCTTTTTCTGCCAAGCAGAATCATCATCATCTGATGCTCTTACTGGCTCTGCTGGCTTGACTGGCTGTGGAGTAGTCACAACCCAGTCGACCTCAGCGCAGACAAAAGCCAGCTCCACTTTCTTCCACCACTCAGCGTAGTTGTCACCCCTGAGCGTCGGAACATCCTTGAGGCTCATCAGGTGAAAACTGCCTGAAACCACAAGGATATAAGATAACAAAAACAATTGCATGTAATAATCCAACGTTGGTATAAATTAAAACATACAACCGTTTGTGCAATTAAAACTATATTACCGTTGGGCAATAAAAGAAATAAATGCACCTTTAAACACATAATAAACAGATCATAATCATGTTATTAACAACGTTGGTCATTTAACAACAAAATCATAATCATTATTAAAATCACTTTATCATGCTTTCAATTCTCACTTTAAATCATAATAATGCTATTAATAACGTTGGTCAATTAATAACAGAATCATAATCAGCATTAATATCATTTTAATCATGCTTTTAATTTTCACCTTATTGCTTTTATGCAATTTCTTTTAACTATTTGCAGCGGAAACTTTACAGAATGAATAAAAAATTCATAAACTTTTATACTTTTCAGAAGCTTTCTTTACACTTTTGTATTTCCTAAACAAATTTTCGTTGGAATAATTTGAATTGGAAAAACTATATAAAATTTGCTCCAAAAAGAACAAAAAACTATAAAACTGCTTCTGTAAAAGAAAAACTGTGCGAAAAAACTAAAATGGCCCCGCACGCGCGGCGCATTCGCCAGGACGCGGCCCATGGCCCGTTAACACTTTCGGCCCAACGGCCCGTCTCGCAGCTAGGGTTTTGCCAGGACGAATCCTGGTCGTCCGTCCGATTGGACGGTCGCCCGTGTCTTTCGCTGGAACAAAACCAGCAGGGCGTCGCGACCGAACCCTAGCGCCCCATTTTCTTTTCTTTCTTTCTCGCATCCGCGCGTTGCGCCGCCGGCTTGCCGGTGACGGCCGCTCGCCGCGCCGGAGATGGCCGCAGCGCCGCGCCGGAGACGGCCGCGCGCACCGTGCGCCTCGCCTCGCGCCGCGCGTGCTGTGCGTGCGCATCACGCCGCGCGTGCCATGCGCATCGCACCGAGCTCGCCGTGCGCCTCGCGACGGCGGCTGGCCAGAGACGCGCCGGAGACGGCTGGGCCGCGTTGCGGCCGCAACCGCGCCGTGCTCCCCGCCTCGTGAGCCTCCCCTTCTCCCCTTTTCTTCTCCACCGAAAAAGAAGGAGCCCGAAGGCAAATCTCGGCCGGAGAAGACGATATGGCGCTGCCCTGGCCCTCTTGCCGGCGCTGCGTGCACTCGAGGGTGTGCGCACCGCCGTCAAGCGGCTCAGAGGCTGCGCCCTTTGCTGGCGAGAGATTTCCGGTGAGTTCTTTTCCCTTCCCTCTTTTCTGTTAGGGTTAGGGTTTTGCTTTCTGTTTCTTTGCCCCCCGGAGGAGGTTGTGTTCTTCGTTCGGATGGCCCATCTGGTGCGCATCGAATCGAGAGGAACGGGCGCGGCCGGAAAACCGACGGCACACTTTGCCGGTGGGACACCGGTGGATCTTTTCTTTTCATTTTCAAACAACTTTGCTACCGAAAAAATAAGCTAGAATCCATTGCTCTGATACCATTGTTAGATCCTAGGATTACTTGCATCGGTAGATCAAAGTGTAGATCATGTAGATTATGTGTGTGTGTAAACAGAGTGAGAGAGAGGGGATTGGAGAGGTACCTTGGCTCTGTCCAGAGGAGCTTGAGAAGTCGGCCATGGTGGTCGACGGTGGCGGCTATGGGGCAGCGGTGGCGCAGCAGGTGCTTCCCGTGAGCACTGCGCTAACCCTAATCGGAAAGGGATGTCGGTGGGGTGGCTGGCAGCACGGTCAACTTCGTACTGTGTGCCTTGACCCCCACCTCTATATATAGCGCAGGTCACAGGGGCCCACTGCTCCATAACAGGAAACAGACGCCCCCGATTAGGGCGCAATCAAGAGGATTGATTTAGCCGTTGGGCTAATTAATACGGGATCAATCTCATTAAAAACGAGATCAACCTAACAAAATATAGTATGTGTAGTGGTTTTTTCCAAAGGCATACCATAGTTTTATAGAAGAAGAGCAAGATCATTTATAAGAAGCTAAAACCCCATTGGGAACAAAAGGGCTACACTCATACACAAGGATATGGCAACGCCCCCTATGCTCACGGTTTTCTTAAAATTATTGGCTATGGCAGCTCCCCTTGAGCTAGTCTAGCAAGCCTCATATAAATTATAAACACTAAGTAGTCTACCTTTGCTCTCCTTGAGCTTAATTCCTAGCTTCGTCCCTGAGCCTACTCTCACGCTAGATCACTCCATCCTCCCTGCTTTACTAGCCTCCATAAACTGAATTCTTCTCCAATTTTTTCAATGAGATGGTCAACATCGCATTAGTATATCTCCTTCCCAAACATGGAGCATTTCTCTTTTTTCCATAGCATCCAGGATATCAAGATGACGGGAGTGTCAAACTATCTCTTATCTGGCTGATGCACTTACTCTCTCGCGTTGAGACACCAGGTTTCCAAACTACTATCTGCTTACGATTTCTCAATTTTTAGCTCCGCCCTTTGCAAGCATCCAAACCAAACTTGCCTCACATAAACACATAGCGCAAGCACATGGTGCACGATATCCTCTTCCGATGAGCAAGCGTACCATATGTCTGATTGCTCCCGAAGATCGTGTCTTACTCTCATATCTGAAGTCTATAATCTTTACTTGGTCTAACTAGCCAAAAAAAATTGCACTTGGACGAGAACAAGTGGTATCAAAGCAAGGTAAGAATCCACGATTTCTTATATCTAGAAGGCACAATGAATCATTTAGATGGATCGTGGTTGCGAGAGGAACCTGCACCCTCGCTGCTTGTCAGTGAGAAAATCTGTTCGTTCATCGAAATCGTCATGGAGCGAGAATGTTAGGCAGTGGACAAACTTCAGTTGTTTTGGTTCGTCGTGAAGCTTCCATCTATGAGAGCAAGATGTCGTTTTTCCGAAATCTCTACCAGGGTGTGCCGACGAAGTGGTCAGCAACTATTTTGCCATAAGGTCTAGTCAATTCGAACCAAGTGAACTTTCTGTTTTCTAGAAAGACCACCCAAATCCGATGTAGAAATTCGCGGGTTTAGCACGCTGCGTGTATTAATAAAGTTATATTTATCTAAAGACACATGGTAAGCCAAGATTTTTATAATATCACCTAAAAAATATTAGAATATTTGTACTTACATCATTAAAAATGGAAGAGCTAGAGAAAACTTCAATACGAGAATGCTCATAATGTTAAAAAATCCATATCAATTCCCATTTATCATTGTTTTAGCAATAGTTTCCAATAAAGACCAAGCATATTTAACCTTCGTATTGTTAAAACATCCTCTAGGAGAATTATCCACAACTTTTTATTGCTTTGTGACAATCTTGCATAATATTTGACAATAATGCGCAATTAGCTAATCCATGAAAGGGGTTCTCACAGAAGTCCTTTGTACGCCCCAGGCTTGAGAAATACTTACATAATGATGTGACCAAAAAATCTTAATAAATACTCCAAATATTTACGAGTTGTGATTTTTTTTGAGTTTTCAAGTGATTACGAATAAACATCATAAAAAGTTTGACGGTTCAGAGATGTCCCAATCTTCTAATATTTCAAGAGGACAAAGTCTAGGGTTGTACTTTTAAGACGCAAGTGTTTTCGAGGGCATCACCGATAATGTTTTGAACATAGATTTCCACATAAGGCATAAGCTCTCAAGTTTTATCATTACATGATGAATTCAAAGGTAGGTGCACTCATGTACATGAGAAATCAGATCCCTAATGATTGATCCAAGGCCACATACATAAGAAAACAAATGAGTTACTAAGACATAAATGGCCAACCATTTGCTGAAGTTTTGGTGTCCCCAGTATAAACCCCTTATTGCAAGTCTACCGCTTCCGCATCTCCTCCTTTCTCTAAGGTGTAGCCTATGAGCCAAAGGTGAAGTAGCATATAGTCGATATCTGTACGTTACCATCACAAATTCAAAATAAAAGTATAAACTTGACCACACACTCATAGCATACTATATGGAAAACAAGGTTAAAACATCCTACGACCTAAGAAACATGGGGTCTGCTCACAGCCATGTCACATGCTAATGATCAGTGGCATCTGAAACGCAAAACAATATAGAAGCTCTCCAAATATCCCAACAACTTGCGTTTCAAAAGGAGGAATAGTTCTATTTCCTCCCTGAAGAGTAGTAGATATAGGACTATGCAACCGAAAATTTGGGAGAGGTATTTGGGCTCCGAGCTCTTATGCTACTGTCTGATTTTTTTAAACAAAACTAGCAAGGTGGCCCTCGCAAATGCGAGGGCATTTTTTTTGGCGTATTGAATATATTCATGAACTGAATTTGTGATTTCATAGATACTGAAAGACGGAAATCTAATTCATAAACGATCATATAAAAATTATGGTAGATAAAATACCACATGCGTCTTTAATTTTATGGCAGAGTAGGTATGTTGGCATTATCAAAAAATACCTTGTCACATGTTCTATAGGGTCGTTTAATCTTAAAGCGGGTATTTCTAATTTAATTTATATATATGTTTACGCTTTTCCCACCATTCCCCAATCATCATTGTACTCTCTCACTGTCACATATTTATTTATTTCTTGTAAAACTAACTACACAGAATTAAAAGTCTCAAAAAAGTATATGTGAGAGATGGCACATGTTCATGTCAACATACTAAATTTTCAAAACAAACATACTTAGTTTGAGCATTTTAATCAATCAACAATTCACTTCAAGTAACTAAAAATAATAATATTTGCGCCGCAAAACTCTAGCCAGCCAAAAGGTTATTATAAAGGTTATTATCGTTCCTTTCACCATCCTCATACTATCCAGTACTTTAAGTTGATTATTTGATTTTCATGATTTAACTCTCATCCTACTAACCCACCCTCAGCCCAATATTTATACACTCACGCTCACTTCTATTTGTTCATGTCATGAAACATGACTATGATGCTATGGACAACATTGTTTGTGGCACCTTCATCAATCTACATGTTTGGAAATTCCAGTTATGTCTCCTATCAATTTTAAGAATAAGAAACAAAATAAACTTTAGGTTTCATAGTTTCAAATATACTAACAGTACATCAGTAGACAAATACATTTACATAGCTGCAACACATGAGTGGAATTCCCTTATTTGCCTTGTAGTTATTGGATGCAACAACAATGGACGTGTGTGTGGTTCGGTTCATGTTAGGAAAGTTAGCTTTGAACAACCATTGTGTTACTTGGACGTTGTCAATCGAGGTTTTTTTTTGTTGAAAATGATTATGATATTCTCTAGGAATTGACCGTTAGTTTTCATTCTTTTCCCTTTTAATAATTGGTAGTGTGCATACTTGATTCCATTTTGGTTGACCTTATGTATAATAAATATATATGGGGTGAACATATTCTGTCATGCGGAATATGACATCCAGAATACAAAACATTATAGGTAGGAGAAACATATACTGAGAATTTTCATTTTAGCTCGTCCCCATTTTCTTTCTCTCGTACTCTAGTTCTATTGAGTATACATAACATTTTCACTGACCATTTTGAAATGCATAGATTAAACTTTCAATATGGGTTTAAGTATTTCTCATAGCTTAGATCTAGTTTATAGGATCCACATTTTTGGCAGTTTAGATTATGATCTTAGCCGCGAAAAAATGGAATCTTAAATGCACTTCGACTACATTGTAGCATTTAAATTATGGATGATTTGCTAAAAACTAAACGCACTATGGAGCTTTAGAATTACCGCAAAGTCAGCCAACTTTGTTATATACTGTTATATTTGAGATAATTATGTCACTCTTCCCTATAGTTTTACTCGTATTGATATTTAAAGCTTAGATGTGAAAACTGAAAGTGCATGGTTGCCCCCATGCGTGGTTTTGATAATTAATGACAATCCTTATGGACTAATGTTTGCTTTGAGATATACTTATAGATCTTGTCCATAGGAAATGATTGGAGTTCATGTGTTGGACCCTAGAAGATGACATGATGACCAATGCTCTATTCAAGGGTTTATATGAAGAATGGTCATGTGTAGAGTTGAGCTTATTGCAAGTATTGCTTGGAAAAGAAGATTGAATGAACAATCATGTTTAACCCCAAGCCATTATACATATCAAGAGAAGAAGATGAAGTGCAAGCTCAATATGATCCATCTCGAAAGACATCATTTGATTGAAGCTTGCAAAGGAGACATGAAGACAGGGCTTAGCGAGGCCCTCCCATAATGGAGTATGGGGGAGCATTTGGAGAAGTCTTCATCAAGCATGTGCTAGCAAGCACAATCAAGAAAGGTGTTCCAACTTGAGAGAGTCAAGATCGTCATCATCGAGCTCAAGTGGAATGCGCAAGGCAAAGGTATGATCTTGATAGGTTTTCTATTTTACCGGTCTCATGTTGTTAGTGGGAGACCGGGTTTTTAGGATAGACGGCGTACTATCAAGAGGGGCTCTCAAGTGAGTAACTTGATCACATCTTTGTGGACAACTCAAACCTTTGCATACTTGGCTTTTCATCCTTCTTGGTTTTTATATGGCTTTTCTCCTTGTTGGGTTTTGGTGCTTGTCGTGATCATCATGACAAGCCCAAGTTCTTCGAAAACGAATTTCATTTGGAAAACTTGTTGCGTTTTCGTGTTGGAAATATTACCGGTCCACCTTTGAGTTAGGGTTCACACCTCCCCATGTGTGGTATCCCCTCTATATTTGTGACCCTTAATATTTCCAACAAAATTGACACTCGTCGTTATCTTTCCAACAAAATTGGTTTCACCTGTTTTGGAGTTCAAACGAGAAAGTTATCGCTTTTCAGGCTTTGCTGTTTTGTTGCTGCTGTTCAGGCCGGAGTTTCCGGTCCCCAGGACTGGAGTCTCCGGACTCAGGATTTTTCCTCGAAGAGGCATAGTTCTTGTTCAGCCCCTGGTGGGGGCCGGAGTTTCCGGCCCAAGGGGCCGGAGTATCCGCTCCGGACCGGAGTTTCCGGTCCCAGGGGGCCGGAGTTTCTGCCTGTGTTTCTCTCGTTTGTTTGTGGTTCACCTCCTGGTGGGGGCCGGAGTTTCCGCCCCAGGCCGGAGTATCCGGTCAGTTGGACCGGAAACTCCGATGCAAAACTGGCTGCAACGGCTCTTTTTCTGGGAGGGGTATAAATACCCCCTCCACCTACCTCCAGCCAGCCAGCTCTGCCCAGCACGTTTTGCTTTCTCTCTCCTTCATTGTTGCAAGCTCATTTTCTTGATATCTCCCAATCCCTCCACCGAAACTCTTTGATCTTTGGAGGATTGAAAGAGAAGACCTAGATCTACATTTCCACCAATCAATCTCTCCTCTAAGTGAGGAAAACCTAGTGGATCTAGTTCTTGGAGTTCTTGTGTGGTTCTCCTCTTTGTTCTTCCTCTCTTATCCCCCCATAAGCATTTGTTGCTTTGTTGGAATTTGAGAGTGGAGGATTTGAGCACTTGTGCTCTTGCCTTTTGCATTTGGTGCATCGGTGTGCTCTCCACGAGGATTCGTGGAAGTTGAAAGCTTGTGAACTTGTTACTCTTGGGTCCTTGGACCCTAGACGCCTTTGTGGTGGTTGGACCCTTGTGTGGTCACTTGAAGCCGTTCGGGAGCCCCCAATCCCATTGCGGGTTGTGCCTCGGATTGTTGTTGAAAGCCGTTCGGGAGCCCCCAATCCCATTGTTAGTTGTGCCCCGGATTGTTGTTGAAAGGCTCCGGATTCCGCCTCGAAGGAATACCGATAGTGGAAGGTGAACCAAACCTTTGTGGTGCGGTTCATCGGAGAAGAAGGTGAAACCTTTGTGGTTGTTGAACCATTGTGTTGGTTCACACCTCTCCAACGAGACGTACTCCCTTAACAAGGAGGAACTTGGGAATACATCCTCGTCTCCGCGCGCCTCGGTTATTTCTATACCCGAGCTCTTTACTTATGCAATTTACATTGTGATAGCCTTCGTGCTTGAAGTATCCTATATTGCTATCACCTTGTTGCTTGTCTTGCTTAGCATAAATTGTTGGTGCACATAGGTGAGCCTAGTTTAATTAAGTTGTCGGCTTGTTAATTTAAACACCTAGTTTTATTCCGCAATTAGCAAGCCTAAACCGGAAAAAAATTTAATCGCCTATTCACCCCCCCCCCCCCCCCCCTCTAGGCGACATCATTGTCCTTTCAAAAACAACACATGTTTCTTTGTTTTTGGAAACCCACGTGCATTTGTTTTTGGAAAACCATGGGCTGATAACGTATAGCTCCATGCATGTTTTGTGCTAAATCTTTATGAAAATAATTTAAATTAACATGTAAATTTGAAGCTATTTTGTAAGAAAATAAGATGGTGTCTTGAACAACGACATATTTACCTTCGTACGCATAACACTGCTCGCCTTTATTTTGCAACTTATTTTCTTATCATACGAAAATGCTAAATGTAAAACAAAGAAGATCCTAGTACATTCATATTTTTTTTAATAATGTTGGTACTTGTAAATGAAAATCCTTATATCAATGTTGACATTCAATCTCTCTCTCTCTCATAAGAACAACATGCGTAAATTAACATGAGAAAAATAAATAAGCCATCATTCAAATATTTTTATATTATATAATTTCCCTTTTGGGCACGAAGTAGTATTGTACATGTTCGTGTGTATTTGTTAATATATACTACTTGCTAGTTTCTACAGCCCAAAAAATCTCTTCCGTGCAGTTCATTGAGATCATATATGTTTTTTCCGCCAAAATACAATTTTCTTTGTTTTTTCTAAAAAAAAGGTTACTACACAATTTCATATACATCTTCCTATTTCATTTTAACCTTTTTTTTTAACGAAACCTCGACTCTTTTTCATTTGCGGCCGGCCGGAACACGCGGAATCTATCCATACATCCATACGGACCAGCACGTCACGTGTATGTGGCTTGCACGTGAGGGAAGCCAATCTAGCTACAACTTTGGTAAGAAAAAAAGAGCTAAATCGCGATGGATCCAAGTGTACGTGAGTTACGTGACCAAGCTGGACCCAACGCATGCATGTTAACATGTGTTACGTGTTGGACCCAATGTGTTGCGCTAACTTAAATACGTGTGTTATATTTGTTACGTAAATCTCGTGGCTAAGATTTATAATCTTATTCATAAATATTAGATCTAACGGTTAATATAATTTAGATGATGTGGATTAACGTGGTGTCTCGAAAAACTAACTCATTTTGCTTTTAGTATATAATAGATAGATAGTTCAAAGCATTTCAAAAACTTCTGAAAACGATTGGAGATGTACATATACAAACATACTTGCAAAAGTGTTGTAAAATATTTCGTGAAGCCTTGCCACTCCTTTATTCCTCTCTTCTCTATTTATTTCCCACTTTTCTATCTTCTTTTATCTATCTCCCTTTCTTTCCCTCTATATAATCTATACTACTATTAATCTATACTACTATTAAAAGAGCAAACCTGTTGGGATACTTTAAATATTGTCCGTTCAATTTTCAATTAACGATCTAGATTATCCCGATGTCGAGTAGCAAACACTTTAAATCTTGTCCGTTTAATTTTCAATCAACGATCTAGATTGTCCCAATGTCGAGTATTGATTCGTTCAATCGGATACGTACAAGAGGACAAGAATAAAGACAAGAAGGAGTTTCGACCGTCCACGATCGCCACGATCGGCCAAAAATACAAGGATTGCCACCGTCCAAAAGAATCAGCCACGGCCATCCTAGGTCTCCAGGCTCGAGCACGAGACAGCTCTCGGCGAGGCAAACAGAGACACAGGGCGGCGAGGCAAACAGAGACACAGGGCGGCGGGGGTAGAGGCGACGATGGGTAGCTGCGTATGAAATCCCAACATCCGTGGCAGATCAATTTGGCTGCCTGAAGAGCAATTGCCGAGACTAGGGACGAGCCAAATAGGCGGTCGGTCGGTCGCGGTCGAGTAGGACGGCAGACGGTGACCGGGAGGGTCATCACCGGCGATGTAGACTCAGGAGCGATGACGAGCAGACCCGAAGTCAGCAGCGTGCACTACGATCTGGAGCCGATCGAGAAAAGCAGGGCTAATTCCTTCGATCCGACGATGTTGAAGATTAAAAGTGAAATCAAACGATGCTGCAATCCATTACATTTGATCATAATCTCAGTCACGTGAAAGTGGATGCACACGGCATTTATTCCCATCCTCTCTGTCCTCTCAGCCGGCGGCACGAGGCGCCCCGAGCAGGTCTGCCTTTGACTAATTCTTGCATACGAAGATGAGTTTCTTGGCAATTGATTGATTAGTAGCTAGCGTACACACACAAATATAATACAGTATATATATCTGCTAATTATAACTAGCTAAGTAAGATTTAGAATCCATGACATGTGCACTAACCGTGCTGAATTCCAACATCAGCTCCGTGATCAGGTAGCCTTTTTTGCCTTGTAATCTCATGATATGTTGATCTACTACTGTTTTTCTTTGTGTTTACTTCAAATGCACTAACAGTGCTCTGTTCGGTTTTGTGCGTCAGCTAGAGATTATTATTGTGTATTTTTAATGGTTCTCCTCAAGAACATGGCGACATTCTGTACCACCCTCCTTTCCTTGCACTCTTATCTGCATGAACTGTAATTATGGATGTGCAATTGGAGCAGTCAACATCTAATGTTGAGAAAATTGGTCTTTCTGTTGCATGGTAATAATTCTCTTTTGTTTGAAATACACGGAAATGATCTATGATTTTCATATGAATTTTAGGTATTACATGTATGAGTGATCTTGCCGGATGATGCTTGGGATGACGTGTTTTTGTAAATTCGTGGATAATTCATCATACTACTTCAGAATATTGGATTAACTGAGACGTGCGTGCACGTGCTAGCTTACTAGTTCCTGTAAAACGAGAAAATTCCTGTTAATTCCGGAAAAAAAATGACCTCGGGCGCCACTTCTCGTTCTACTTCATCTTCTTGCGGCCCAGCTACCAGCCCACCTAGGGAGAGCGAGGCACGCTCCCCTGTCCCCTCGTCGTCTTCTTTCTCCGTACAGTCACGCGCGCCTCGCGTGACGATGGCGTGACAGAGCACTCCCGGCCTCGCCTCCAATAAAACGAGCCCCAGCGCCTCCTCTTGAACCCTAAGCCTCCTCTCTCCTTACCGCCGCCACCGCTCCCTCTTCCTCCTCGCCGACAAGACGAGCCGGAGACCCGCAATCGACGTGTGTGTCCCCGTCTTCCTCCATTCGGGCCGCCGCTTCTCCGCCAACATTCGTCGCCTTCGGCCATCCTCGAGCACGAACGACGACCCCCCAACACCCTCAAGGTGAGCATCCCGTCCGATTCCCTTCCTTTACCCGCTTGATCGCGTGCATCGCGCTCGGATTCGAGCCCGTCCACACACGTCTGCCATGGCTGCGGCCTGCCGAGCTCGCCTTCGAGCTTGCACGGTTAGCACCCACACCTTCTACCTTGCCCACGCACGAGCTCACCTATGCACATAGGATCCAGCAGCGGAAGCTGCAGTCTTCGTCTTCAATGATCCAAAGGCCGAGCCTTTTTTCCTCGTCTGTGTGCCGTTCCAGGAGACAAGCCAAGTCTGAACCTTTCTGCCAAAGATTCAGTTAACGCCTCGCCAACTAAATCTTTTCTGATGAACCTCAGATCATTCAATAGCAGCTGCGTAACCCAATGCTGGTTTCTTTCACCTCAAAGTCACCCCTTTTATTATTTTTGCCTCAGATCCAGTTAGGCCGCATCGGTTGCTTAGCTAGTCATGTATGCACGGCTGAGTTGAATATGTGCATGATGTCTGAATTTGGAGAATCATTAAACATTTTGTGAAAGAAATATGGAAATATTGTGTAACTGAATCATTAATCTCTTCCTTTTTTCCCCTTTGTACACAGATTGTGAGAAGATGAAATCCAAGCACTGCAAGCGCGGATCGACATCGATGTCGTCGTCGGCCGTCACGCCCGCGTTGCCTCTGCTCCCCGTCACGCCGCTGGACGGAGAGAGCGGCTACCTCCGCTGGAAGGAGTCAATGCTGCTCCGCCTCCACACCCTCGGCCTGGCGCACGTGCTGTCCGAGGAGAAGGAGCGTCCCGCCGCCGGCGAGAAGCAGCGGGCGCGCGACGACGCGCTGTGCCGCGGCCACATCCTCGCCACGCTCTCCGACCGCCGCCTGCTGGCCTACGCTCACCACGCCACCGCCAGTGCAGTGTGGCGCGCCGTGGCGCGCACTTACGATCTGGACCTGGAGAGCGTATCCTTCTGCAAGGCCTACGGGTTCATGTACGATGAGGACAAGCCCCTCCTGGAACAGCTCGCGGTCCTGCAGGCCTTGGCCACAGCCGGAAAATTATCAGACTCTATGGCGGCCTTCATTCGGCTAGCTGGGTTCCCGCCCGATCTGGTCGAGGAGGTGGCCGGCGGACCCGCTCATCGTATGGAAGAAATCTGGGAGAACGCTCGGGAGCAGGTGGTGTCGGACTGGGCACGAGAAATTTACATCGGTGAGCGTAGGACAGACGGGCAAGAGAGAAGCTCGCCAGATGATTCTCGGCCCCTGAAACGGGAGAGACGGTAGGGCACATAACAAAGATAGATGTGGCGAGCCTGTTGGAACTTGGAAGTAATCCAATGAACAAGGTTTAGTGGTATAGTCCGAGACAGTTTGGTGTTCGATCGTGTCCTACAAGGATTAGTTAGTTATAAGTCTAATCAGATTGAGAAATCAGAAGAAAGGTACTTTAGGTACCACTAGCCAAAAAATGTGATCTTCGGTTGTTTCGAGTGAGCTTGTGTAACCGATCTTTAGAGAAATCCATCAGCAACGCCGCACATTGGCAGAGAACAGAATGTGTTGTGTTTGCATTGATTACGTTTGAATTTGGAGTTGTATTAATATGATCCTTGAACCCGTTGCACATGTGGTCGACTGCTGTCGTTGAGCAACTGTTAGCTTATTATTGTACACTGGATGACCCGTCTGGTATTGTTTGTATAGTCCGCAAAGAAAGGATTCTAGACATACAGACGAGATTAAGATTAGAACATCACATAATAATGTTCCAGCAAATTTGCTTTCTCTATAATTCATACATAGTTTATCATTCTCAGTGCTATATTTTGCCCAAGCTGATCAACAGGGAAGCTCTGCAGTCATTCTGCTGGCTCAGCCAAACACATATTTTGCAACTCTGGCAGATCTTCGCACTTTCCTTGAACAAAATGTGCATGTTCGTGTGCGCGCTAAGCTCTTGAAGTTAAGGACATTTCTGCTATATTTCTATCAGCAACAGCCATCTACTCCCCTCCATAGACTTATGTCAATTTATTTCGCCGAGTGGATAGAAAATGAGATATCAAGCTTCTGCAATGGACACCGGGCTATGGATCAGTCCAGTGTACAATATCAGAAGCAGTGCAGCAAAATATAAGAGGGTTACCTTCCAGCTTGAACACGCCAGCAATAACTGAAACCATACTTTGTCCTTTTGCTTCATCACACATAGACAAATGACAGCTGCTCTGATCTTGGAGACACGATCACTACGTATCAGTTCTCTGTTACAAATTCTTCACTTGGCTTGCTTTGCAAAACAGATTTTTGCTCAGCTCGGTATGCGGCAAGCGGTTAGATATTTAGAGCCAACGGCTTATAAACAACGAAAAAATAACATGCTATTTCACGGTTAATAACACGATATAGCGTATTTAGAGAGGCTACGCTATATTTAGCCTAAAGTTGACGCTACGACGCTATTGGCGTTTTATACGTGCTAAACCACGCTAAACATCGTAACGTTGTAGGTACGCTAACAAAAAACCTGAAAATAACGTTAGGTGATGATGATGGTGGGCAATCTGGTGGTTCTTCTTGTTAGAGTATATTACGGTTTAGAATAGTTTAGGTTTGTAATCCAAGTCTATCTCTATTAGGTTTCGTATTCCCCAAGTCACGTACCCCTTTATATACAGACCACCGTGACTCATTGTAATCAATCTAGAATCAATCATATTCCGCAATCTTTCATGGTATCAGAGTGGGCCTAGGGTTTAGCCACCAAACGCTTCCGCCGCGCCGCCCCCGGGGAGATTCATCTCCGCCGGGGGCTGCGCAAATAGATTAGATATTTAGTCGTCGAAATTTTCTCGCCGGCCACTTGACCGGCGTTTCTTCTTCTTTCGCCGACCATAGATCGGATTGCGTCGCCCGCCGCCTGTCGTCCTCGTGCGCCTCAACTCCAACACGTCGTCGACTCATCTCCGGCAACTCCACGTCGCCACCATGTCGGATCGTCTTCGACAACATCAACCGGGACAATCTCGTTCCCGAGTACGCGCCTCGCCGTCAACACAAGGGTTGCACCAACAACGCTCATGGTCATCATCGCCGACAATTTTCTACATCAAGAACGTCCTCGGCATCTTCTACCTCTAAATCACAGACAACAGTCTACACCAACAAACTACTACCTCTACAGCTCAAACATCTTCAACAACCACCAAGCCGTCTTCGTCCACCACAACCGCGTCGTCAGAGTTGCAGTCTATTTTATTTTACACAATTTTTTCCAACATTTCGTCTACTGCGGCAATAAACGGCGGAAAATCTGCACTACGCACCGACCGATCATGGAGATCTCCTCTGTTTCTTCATCCGGCTCTATCTCGCAAGGTTCATGGTGGTCCATGTCTTCGCATGTCTGGTATTGGCAACACCGGCGTGTGCCTTCATCCCCGACACTCTCCCTAGTCTGGCAAGCTCGGCAAGGCGTGCCGCCTACCTCGTCTGCACCAACTCCAGCAAAAGTCTACCTCAACTACCCCAACAACGGCAACATCGACCACGACTACAGCGTCCACAACTCGGTTACATCGACATCTGCATTAAGGGTATCAACTCGGCTCCCTCTCCAGTTTGCGACTTCGGATTGTGCTCCAGTCAGACCGTCCGCGACGCTCCAGCTGTTTGTGTCACTACGGATCCGACTGCAGGGGGTGTTAGAGTATATTACGGTTTAGAATAGTTTTGGTAGTTTAGGTTTGTAATCCAAGTCTATCTCTATTAGATTTCGTAGTCCCCAAGTATTGTATCCCTTTATATACAACCCACCGTGGCTCATTGTAATCAATCTAGAATCAATACAATACAATCGATATTCTGCAATCTTACACTTCTAGTTATTATGAAGATGATGTTCAATGATTATGATTAAAATTTAAACAGTTTATCTTTTAGTTTATTACTTTTTCATGGTTTTAAGCCTTATATTTGTATTTGTGCCATGGATTTGGCCTTGACATTTTTATATGGTTACTTGGTTATGCATGTATTGTTTCTGGACAAATTTTTAGTGCTGAAATTCTTAATATTTGGGCTATTTCTCGCATTTTTTAAATCACACTATTTTATTTGTAATTTCGATATATCACGCTATATCTTGTATAGGTTCTTTTTTAAGATAAAGAGCATATATTAATATCACTACAGGAATGAGCTTCTATGCCGACGGCCAAACCCTATGCCGACGGATTTTTATCGGGGCCGTCGGCATAGGCTCCGACGAGTCCTTCCCGTCGACACGGCCGTCGGCATAGGTTCACAGGGCTATTCCGACGGCATAGCTATGATTTTTCTTTTCTGTTTTTCGTTTAATATGAAATAATTCATATCTTTAAATCTATAAATCGAAATTTAACAAATAAAATGTCTAAATCGATTAGAAAAATGAGAGGAATCCAAATATGACATCCATATTATCTTTTTGATCATGTATATGACATTTTGCAACATATTTTTGCTACTTTCTTAATAAAAAAAGTCATTTAAATAAAAAATGATATTTATAATAATATTTAAAAATTTGTTTTTGCCACCAATGTTTGCCATACCAACACACACCTATGTGTAAAAAATGGACACTTTATCACAAATTATGGCACGGGTCCATTTTGACCATTTTTTTCAAAAAAATAAAAGAAAGTGAAAAAATACTCAAAAAGTGAAATCCTTTGGCATGGAGTCCTTTTATGTGTCCTAGTTGCTAGGGAAAATGATAAACTTGATTTTTGACTAAATTTACATAAAACTTCTTCACAAAAAGGTCAATCATCTATAGACATGTATAAGTTTCGAGTCAAATGACGTAGATATGATCATCCCCGTGCCATAGTTTGTGATAGGTGCGTCTTGTTATGACAAACCATGTTGTAGAACTGATTTATTTTTGAAATTATGTTTTAAAAAATATCATTTTTCATTTTTTTAATTATCAAAAATGACATTTTTTGTGAAGTAAGTACAACAAAAATGGTGCGAAATGGCACACATCCAATTTTCACACAAAGTAGGCAATATTTTATCGATAATACATCAATATTAGGAATTTTCTCGGTTTCTACCTCATTTCGCCTATTTTAAATGACTTTATGTGTATTTTTCGAAAGTAATTCAATTTTAAACTACAAGTGTGTGATAGTTTGCTCTGAAAATTTTACAAAAATGATTTTAAGATACACCAGTAGTGGTTATATCATAAAATCATCGATAGTTTTGAAAAATGAGACCCCTTAGGATGAACAGGCACGACGACCATTTTGACAGTTTTTTGAACAAAATAAAAGAAAGTGAAAAAATACTCAAAAAAAATGAAATCATTTGGCATGGACTCCTTTATGTGTACTAGTTGCTAGGAAAAATGATAAACCTGAGTTTTGACAAAGATTTCAAAAAACTTCTTCACAAAAAGATCAATCATCTATAGACATGTATAAGTTTCGAGTCAAATGACCTAGATATGATCATCCCCGTGCCAAAGTTTGTAATAATGTGCCCCTATTTGAGACATATGTGTGTCTTGTTATGACAAACAATGTTGCAGAACTGATTTTTTTCAAATTATGTTTATAAATATCATTTTTCATTTTTTTATTGTCAAAAATGACATTTTTGTGAAGCAAGTACAACAAATATGGTGCAAAATGGAACCCATACAATTTTCACACAAAGTAGGCCCATTTTTTATCGATAATCCATCAATATTAGAAATTTTCTCGGTTTCTAACTCATTTCGCCTATTTAAATGACTTTATGCCTATTTTTTTTAAAGTAATTCAATTTTGAACTACAAGTGTGTGATAGTTTGCTCTGAAAATTTAAAAAAAATCATTTTAAGATACACTAGTAGTGGTTATATCACAGAACCATCGATAGTTTTGAAAAATGAGACCACTTTGGATGAACAGGCACGACGACCATTTTGACCGTTTTTTGAACAAAATAAAAAATTCTCAAAAAATTAAATCCTTTGGCATGGACTCCTTTTATGTGTACTAATTGCTAGGAAAAATGATAACCTGAGTTTTGACCAAGTTTTCAAAAAACGTCTTCACAAAAAGGTCAATCATCTATAGACATGTATAAGTTTCGAGTCAAATGACCTAGATATGATCATCCCGTGCCATAGTTTGTGATAATGTGCCCATATTAGACACATAGGTGTGTCTTGGTATGGCAAACATTGTTGCGAAAAATTATTGTTTAAAATTTTTATAAATATCATTTTTCATCTTTTAAGTGTCAAAAATGACTTTTTTACTAAGCAAGTACCAAAAATATGTTGCAAAAAGTCATATACATGATGAAAAGATGATATGGATGTCATATTTGGATTACTCTCATTTTTCTAATCGATTAGACATTGTATTTGTTAAATTTCGATTTACGGATTTAAAGATATTAATTATTCCATATTAATGTAAAAAGGAGAAAAATAAAGTAAAATAAATTTTATTGTTATTTATTCAGAAAATATTATTACATAATATTTGTTACTTATTCAAATAAATTTTCAAAATTTAAACAATAAAAAGTGTAACATCAACCCATGGGTTAATATGGTTGATAGGATACTAATTTCAGTTAGTTTTAACATCTCATTTGGAATCTAATTTGGAAGGAACTCAAAAGTTAACCATGCTTGGGCTGGAGCAATTTGAGGATGGGTGACCGAACGGGAAGTTTGACTAAGGTAAGTATTCTGACCTGAGATTAAGTGTGTGGCTAAGTGGGAAATTCGATATTTGAAAAAAAAAGTTGGACAAATAATTTGAAACTTTTTTGTGGAAAAAATAATTTTGGAAAAAAAATGCCGACGTACTCTATGCCGACGGCCTTGGTCTATGGCGATGGCCGCATGCCCTAGGGCTATGCCGACGACAAATGAGGCTGTGACGACGGCAAAAAGCCGTCGGCATAGACGGTGGTTCCTGCATCAAGAAGATACCAATTACACCCAGCCTCTGCAAAAACATGTTACCCTAGTGGTCACACGGATGCACGCAGCCCGAAATAAAAAGAAGAATTACAGAAAAGAAAAGTCCCCATACAGTGATCTAATCTTATTACAGCAGACCTATCTTGTATAGGTTCTGGAGGAGGGCCACGTTATTTTTGATAGTACGCGATTTTTTTCCTTGCTTATAAATAGCGCGGCCGAGCTGCAACTCGATCGTCCATCAGAGTGAGGTATAGCGAGCCAAGAGAAAGAGTGAGGGAGCGGCAGCTGAAATATACATATGGAGACGCTGCTAAAATACAGAGGAGTAATACACCAGAGCGGGGAAGTGCTGCTAATCGTAGAAGACGACGGCTCGGCAATGAGAGTGGCAGAGATTGCTGGCTTGAGATAGCCGGCGAGCGGAGGTCCGATGGTATTCTTTGGCTATGGTGTTGGTGTATAATCTTGTAGCCGATCCTATTCAGTACTCATATCTAGTACTCGGTGTATGACTGGCGCCGAGACGACCAACATCGATATTACTAGGAAATTTCGCACGACGACACGTCGCGCCCGTTGTGATACAAAATTGTGAAATCCGCTGGAATTTGGTTTTTTTTAGCAAAAAATACAAAAATTATTTGGAAAACTAATCCAAAAAATTTGCAACAAAACGAACATCTCTTAGTTTATGTGAAAAGTTTAAAATTTTCTTAATTTTAAGAATTTCTTAGTTTCACTTTTGTACACAATGGATATTTGGTGCAACCTTTATATGTAAAGTTTGAAAACTTCTTAAATTTGAAATTTTCTTAGAGGTAGAGGAGACGACGGTGGAGTTCCTTGTGTGCTTCAATTTGCCGGGGGAGGAGCTCAGCGCTGGCGGCGTCTCCGTTCGAGCGGAGGAGGAAAGAGGAGAGGAGGAGGGCGAGGAGGACCGGTTCGCAAATTTCAAAACATGTAGGGGCCTTTGCGCAAAAATGCCACGCGTATCGGCGGATGACGAAGTGACGGCGCTTCTACAGTGCTCGAGCGACGTGGACACCTCGAGTTTCAAAATTTTGAAATCCGTCAGAATTTATCTTTTTTGCGCAGCCAAAAATACAACGAATTTGAAAATTGGAGAGAAATATGTTTATGTCCGTCAAAATCAAAAGGTTAAAACATGAAAGTTGTTCGGAAGGTTGATATTCATCTTCTCGTGAAAGGAAGACTTAAACAGATGACTGAGTGCGACGAATTTGACAAAATCCATCAGATGTTTTTGTGAGTTTGGATCCAAAATAAAAATGTTAGAGTCGAACAAACTCGAAACCGATCACGGGAATGGAACCTGCTCGTCGGCGCGCATATAATTCATGTACATATTATCGCGGGAAAAAGGAAAAGTACTGTGCGTACTGTAGCTACAGTACCGTGACGTGGAGGCCTCGAGCGTGGGCTGAAACGCTCAGCTTATATATCTATAGATTTGTTAGCTACAACGTTCCTAACTGAGGCAAGCTCTTCTTACATCTCTCCTATATTTTGTGGAATTCACAAAATATGCTTTGATGTGAATGTGCATGATACCGTAATGCAACGAGATATATGTCGGTATGTCTGTGCTGATGCGCTAGTGTGGGTATGCGGTGATGGATTTGTATAAGCCACTGATACGAGCTGAGCTTAGCACGTATAATCAACATGAAAATAAAATGATTGTTTTTATCAAGAAAACTTGGTAGGTGATCGGATTGTACCAGTCACAATTTAGATATGGATCTGTCCGAGTTCCCCGCGAGGGGTGACCATTGTTGGGGAAAGTGTGTGATGGATCTATAGGAGTGACAGACATGAGTATGTCAAGTATATGAAAGTTTATAAATTGTTTGCTGAGTATGACTTTTCTTGTACTCGCCATTGCTCCGCTTTGTTTTTGGATGATCAGAGTTTGTAGCGGAATACGACTTTATCCGATTAGTAGGATGTACCAGCGGGTGAGATGCAACTAGAGAAATTTTTTGTTCTTGTAAATGTAATAATCTTGTAAAAAGTGAATATATGAGTTGTTTGAGATCCACTGTGCTGGTTTATCCTACTTTTCTACGACTTGCGCGTGTATATACTTTCAGTTCTATAGGCGTGCGGCAGCTGTCATTCTCCCGGACCGGGTCTCGGTGCGTGACAAATGGAATATTGTTCAACAGATTTCTTATATTTGGTAAATTCATATTATTCCCTCTCTTAATTAATTTAACCATGTTTGAAGAAATATTCCATGCAACTAGAATTCATATGAAACCATTTCTCAAGCTGAATATGTTCGAAACTTTCCAAACCAAGATTTATATTTTAGATGGTCGTGTTAATCCACTCATAAAAGTTTTGAATGAATGTTTGAGAAAAGCTTTTAAAAATCCACACAAAAATGTAAATTCTTCAGAATTTCAAACACTTATTTTATTAATTTAACATTCCAGTATTTAGAAAACTTTGGGATTTTACATAAGTTGAGTTCCCATGGTTACCATAAGGCGAACAGAAAATAACTAACAAGGACATTTTAAGATTTTTACCAATTCAGCTCACCGATAGAGCTACATTCCACATAAACGGCGCTAGAAAAGTATCTTGATACCCACGGGTGGAGGAAACAAATTATAGCATGTTATCGATAAGTAATGAGTGTAAGACATACCCATTAGGAGCTGAAGGTATCGGTGAACAGGATTGGTGATAAAAAAAGCTCCAAATTAATAATTGCCAGTTATGATTGTTATGTTGTTTCACCGACAAGAGAAACCACAAAACTAATTTCTTGTTTTTTTTCTTCTCCCGCGGGTTTTTCCCCTCTCCCTTGCGTCGTCTCTCCAGAGGCGACTCGGGGGCGACCTAGGGTTTCCGCCGCCACCGCCCCTCTTCTAGCCCTCCCCGCCCCTCATCGCTACCCGAGGAGGCTGCCGGGCAAGCCCGCGTCGCCATCGGTGAAGGTGGCGGCGGGAATTCGCTGCTCCCCTGCCCTGGCGGGGGTTTCGGGCGTCGAGGCGGCAACCTCGGCTGGCGAGCCGGCGTCGACTACGGCGGCTAGTAGCGTCCGCGAGTGCGCGCCGTCATCTTCGGTCGTGCGGGCGACAAGGTGGCGTGGGTGGTGGTCGTGGCGTCTTGAGCGCTCCGGTGCTCCTGCGTCAGATCTGAAGGTCAGCTCCTCCCTCCTTCTCTGCTCTCTCCTCCCCACCAGATCCGGTGGCCGGCTTCTTTGGGGCTGGTTCGGTGGTCGGTGGCGGTGCCGGTGTTATGAGATCGAGCCCAGGAGAAATCCCTAGTCAGCTTGCCCGACCACGGCAGTGGCGGCGTCCCCGGGTGCTGTGCTTCCTCTTGAGGCACCGTCGAGGTATCGATCTCCTCACCCCGGACCCTATTCCCGAGTGAAAACCTAATATCCTTTCGGATTTGGCGACGGCGGCGCCATGGGCGTCGCTTCCTCCTTGGAGGCGTTGTCAGGGGAACGATGGGTGCCGTTGGAGAGGTGCCAACGAGGGTAGGTGGCTGGTGGTGGTTCTCAGAGTGCTTCCGGCTGCGGCGAGTTGGTGGGTTCGTGACCTTCTTCAGGCGAGCTCTCTGCCCCTCCCTTTGCTGCTGTCTGCCGGCGGGTCGGCGCCCTCGATCCTGGGCGGGAGGAGAAAGGGTACTCCTCCCCTGCGACAGCTTTGCCGGGGCTGCGGAGAGCCGGAGCTTCTCTTCTGTCTTTGGGCTTCTTCTCGCATTCGTCGTCTGCATCTCGGGGCGTGCCCCTACTTCGTCGGCGATCATGACCCCTGCTTACCCTCTTCGGTTTCGTCATCTTCGGACTTTTACAGCCCGCCCGTGTAGGTATGTCAGTTTCGGCGAGGTCTCTTGCTTCTGCTGTGTTGGCCTTGTGGGCAGTGCCTTCCATAGCTCAGGGGAGCGCCTCCGGCGTCCGACGGTGCGGCGTCCTTCGAGCCAGGACGAGAGGGAAGGGTTCCCTTTTCAGCGTCAGAAATGGAAGGGACTGCTGCCACCCCCCAATCTGTGTGCAGAAGGTGGTCTCTGTCAAGCAGCCGACGAATCCTTCAAGCCTGTGCTGCCGCTCCTTGGTGACTTCGGGGGAGGACATCGATTTCTTCAAGTTGTGCTTTAATTTTTGTTTCTTTGTTACTTGAGTTTCGATGTTTGTAAGCTGGTTCTTCATCCTGTAAAAAAACCTGGCCGTTTGTGGCTTTATTAATTTAAAGCTGGGCACTTTGTGCCTTGTATCTAAATTTTTTTGTTGTGTTGTTTTCAGTGAGAGGGCCCAATATTCTACCATTTCAAGAGGATATGCCTGAGGTACTCAGACGATGCAAACGCTCCGGAGAAAAGCACGTCCAATTTCTAGTACTCTCTCCGATCTATATTAGTGGGCACAACTTTGTCTAGATACACATGTATCTAGTCTAAATACTTAACTAGATACATATGAATTTAGACAAAGCTATGCCCACTAATATGGATCGGAGGGAGTACGTAAATTTCCACGTAAAGCCTAATAAATACGTTGTCGAGTTTTATTTTTACTAGGTGGATTATAAGTTTGATGTAACCATATGCATGATAAATTACACCCCTAATGATTGATCTCCGGGTCACACACGTATATTTGCTAAATTAACACGTACGTCCCCGGCACATGCTTAATGGGTGCTACTCCTCGTATACTAACTAGCAAAATGCCCGTGCGTTGCAACAGGTGTAAAATGTATCGATAGTGTTTACAGTCTTAAAAATATTGTAATTTTTATCACTCAAACATTTTAGATTTCACTCAATTCAATTCCAAGAATAGGATGACATAGTAGCTCCGTATGGACATGGCATTGCGATGGATTCAACGCAAGGCGTGTTCCGCCTATACGCGAGTCTTGTATTGCGCTGAGCTAGCAGTGCCTGCTTTTCCTGAGGTGCTATGTTTTGCCAATGTTCTCTTCGACGGGCGTTCATCTCTTGTCTCTCCTTTGCTGTTACATTTTGCCTTGCCTGCCTTTGGCGGGCATTCCTCTCATCTATTAATTTCTTTTGCCTGGCCGCTCTTCTTCGGGCATTCATCTCCTCTTTTTTTTCGTATGTTAAGCTATTTCGTCGTGCTCTATCTTGTTTCCGTCTTGCTTCATTGCTGTCTTTTCTCATGTTTGCAATTGTCTCTTGTTCATGATCAGTTGAGTTTGTCAAAATAAGTTCACAATTGTTTTGTGCGCCCTCGAGCAATGCAATGGAGCAAGAAGCTTCAAGCCTTTCACCTTTGGAAAAAAACTTCATTATTATACTCTAATTTAGGTTGTAAAGTTATATATCTGGTCTAGCAGAACTATATTCAGATAGATGCAATGTTCAAAGTGCACTTGTCTAGGACGGTACCATTGGAAGTTTCAGGAAGATCTGTTAGATGAGCTGTCGTGACGCTAATATCTACTTGAAGTTTTGAATGCGCTTGAGTTGGTACACCGTTGTAGTCTCCTGTGTGTTGTTTTGCCAGTGACATCTGCATGAGAATGATCTATATGTGCACAATTATCAGTACTTTCTCTAGAAATTTGGGACCGAAATAGAAAATTAGACCCTATAAAACTTAAAATACCATATGACCAATATAACTGAATCATAGAATCATTTAATTATATAAAATCATCACTGCAATATGCCTTTTTTTACGTACAATAGTTAGAAATATAGAAAAGATTATTCTGAATATATTATTAAAGCAATAAGATAACCTCATGTTCTACCGAAAATCACCACTCGTGTAGTTTTTTTTTACATAAATATCCAATCATATTTGTTACAATATGTGGTTTTTATACATTTGTTTACATGATCGATCAACAGTGTTTACATGATCGATCAACAGTGCTCATTATAATTGCTCAAGCTAGATAGCTTGGTAAGGTTCATAATAGTACGACCGATAGCACAAGCACGATGTTCTATCGTAAAAGCTAGATGCTGGTAAGGAGCTGGACTGATTCCGCTAACTACCGTACGTCACCAAGCAGGTTGATGGATTCACTCTGGTGCTAGCTAGGCGCGATCCGAGCAAATTGATCGCGCGCAGAGAGCTGGCCGTCGGGTAAAGCAAAGAAGAGAAGGAGGGCGAGGCCATGCCCGCGACAGGTGCTCGCCGGAGCCCGTCTGCTGCTGGCGCCGGGACACACCGCGCCGGCCGCGTCGCGCCTTCCGTCCCGCGCCGGCCGCCACGCCCTCCGCCCGGCGCCGGCCTCTTACAATAGACGGGAGCCCGTCTGCTACTGGCGCCGTGACGCACCGCGCCGGCCGCGTCGCCTTCCACCCCGCGCCGGCCGCCACGCCCTCCGCCCCGCGCCGGCCTCTTACAACAGACGGGAGCTTTGGGATCGTAGGACAAGAGCATGCATGATGCATGTAGATGATTTGGGTAGTCGTACCTTGGATGGAGCACGGGGGATGGAGTGTCGGCGAGGTCGGAGAACAGGGAAACAGCGAGTCACGGTGGTCGACGGAAGGGCGACTGTTGCGGCGAGGTCGCAGTCTCGCGGAACAAGGACGGGGCGGTGGAGTCACGCTAGGTGATGCCGAACGTATAAGAGTTGTACTCCGCTGCAGCAAAATCAGAGTTGGATTGGATCACAGGCACGTGTTTGGATTTGCGGAAGGGCGAAAGTAGCACCACACGACGTACCACCAATACGTACCATCACGGCAGTTAGGAATATTATAGTATAGATTAACATAGTACAGTCAACACCAAGCCGATCGAGGCCTACAGATACATCACGACCATCGAGCCACGCCGGTCCGATCACCACTGTCACGTTGTGCCAGGCCGTTCCGTTGTAATCGTGTCATAACTACAAGTTTCAAAAAAGGGCAGTCTAAGACTCTGCATCAAAATGATGGATACAACCGCTTTATTAATTTATTGCAAAAGTTTGAAACCAGTTTGTTTTTTTTTTTTCGAAAGTTTCGCTTAGTCTATTATGTTTGCCCATGGTGTTTTTTATATTACAATCAAGTGACAAGTGTTTGCCTTGAACACATAACCATTTTCCGTCACAAGAGCGAGAGCAGGACGCCAGCGTTTCTCTGTGACCTAACTTCATTGTGCAGACAAGAAAGCTCGCATCATTGACTTGCGTAGCTGCTATTCTATGATTGCTCTCAAGTTTTTTTTTTTGAGACAAAGATTGCTCTCAAGTGACAACTCATCACTGTCCACATTGTCAAAATAACGAACGCCAACTGTTTCAGATCAAACCTACGTACCAACCCTTAAATTACTTGTATCTTTTCGTTTTATTCTACGCACATGCTTTGTCTCATGTGGAATCAGCTACATAGGGGTTGTTACTGTTTCCTCACCTAAACGCCACCACTGCATTAACGTGTCTCCACACCCAACAAGAAATATATTGCTCTCTGTTCGTCACACAAAATACATGTGGTTTTAGATAGTGACATACTACTTGAAAGTTGCACTTGAAACATCATTCTCTGTATAAATGTTTTTATCGCATAAGAATAAACATACATTATAAAAGAATCTACGATGAATTACATAAATGAATCATCACAATGTAGGTATTGGTATTTAAAAAGATGACGGCCAAATCATAAAGAATGCTCAATCTTTATTTTGCGGGTCTCAATCTTAAAAAGTTTGACCAACATATGTTGTAGGACGATATGTCTTGAGTCTGGTAAAATGGAGCAATTAGTTTCAACATCAACACAATCTTAAAAATGAATATGCCGTTTTTTATTCATATTTGTCCTGGTCTTCTCTTTGGCCAATTGTGCAAGTGGGATGGACACAGGTAGGGATGAAAACAAATCATCAGACTGTAGGTATTGATATTTTTTTTTTAAATCATCACATTGTAGGTATTGGTATTTAAAAAACAAAATGATGGCCATATCAGAATGAATGCTCAATCTTGATTGTGTGTGTCTCACTCTTAGAATGTTCGACTAGGATAAGTCGTGGAACGATATATCTTGAGTCTTGTAATATGGAGTAATTACTTTCAATATTAACGGATTTTCAAATGGTAGTTGCGTCCCCTCTCGTCTCATCAAGAAACAGATTTTCAGTAGTGAAATTCTCTATGGTCAAGAAGTGAGCCTAGCTTACTTGGTTAGGAAAGTGGATATACAACCCAACCACCCAAGTTCAAGTTCTCACGGACTCAGATTTGAGCTCTTATTATTTCAAAACAAAAACCGCTGTAGGGCTTCCCCTACCGCATTCCTTTTCAAAAAAAAATTCTCTATGGTCTAAATATTCAATAAAAATTTCCATTGCAAAATGGAGTATTATCTTTGTTCCAAAATATAACAAGTTTTGTAGACTACATCTTATAATTTAAAACGGAGATAGTTAATAAATAAAAAACATCATCAATCATCTTTTATATATATACTACTATTAAAAGAGCAAACTTGTGTTGTGCTATGTTGATACATTTAAACCGTTTATTTTGATCAACGGTCCAAATCGCAACTCAAATCCCGATACGGTACCCATCTTCTCCCGAGGCATCTATCCTATCCATCGCGTCGACGCGGAAGCTACAGCTCCTCCCCGATCCGGCGGGGCCGCGATCACGTCCCCGCTTCCCTCCACTCTCCGGCCGAGTGCTCACCTAACAACGGCAACCTCTGCCTCGAGGTCCTCTCGCTCGAGAGCGCATTGAGGAGGTGGCTTCCCGACAAGGAGGCACTGTAGCCTCCGCAGCTTGGCCTCGATGCTCGTCTCCGGCTGCTGGTATAGGAGATGCTCGCTGAAGAGGGACAGAACAAGTCACCTTGTTCATCGCCCCAAGGTAATTAGTACGAGTCTTTCCCCAAATCATATTGTTTCACGGATCTGTTTCACCCTTGCCATCCGGCACACGACGCCCGGCACGGTCTCCTCCATCCCGGCCGGCGCTGCCGGACAGTTTGATAGGAGGTCTCCCGTGTGGTCGCCTGCCCGCTCCGCCCCGCCGGTGCGTTCGACGGCCGCCAGCCTCGCATACCCCCGGCGCGCTGCGGACCAGAGCGACGGTGTGTTCCCTCCTGTTCCTTCACGGACAAGCGGCCGTTGCTGAATTTTCTTCATTCCCTTCTCTGAATCGGGTACAGCCTTCTGTTCTCTTCTTCGGACGTGAACTGCGGCAGGAGGATTTGTTACACCGTCGTCTGTTTGCTTAAATGGCTAGCTTCTTGTACATGCTAGATTAGATATCACCGAGTTCCATTGCTTGGATAATTAAATAGGATAGTATAGCATAGTTGTGACTAAAGTTAAAAGTCTGTAACAGCCATGTTCCATTGCTTGGATAATTAAATTAACCAATGTTCATAATTTCTGTCATTCAGATGAATGAACGGTGAGGAATTGAATTCAGTTTTTCGCAGTTGGTCAAGGTTACTGCAGTACATCAGTTCGTGTCATTCCTGCTGCATAAAACCAGAATGATTTTTTATTAAGTTGTGCCTCCAAAGAATTGGTAATTTGTGTTATGTTTCATATGTTCTGGGCACCAAGTAGCACTCTAATCCAAGACGCAAGGAACATCAGGATTACAGGGGCTTTGGTCTGTTTTCCTATGTACTCAACAATGGTCGTGTCCTGTTAAATCGATTTCCGCTGTCGCCGACCGCAAGTGTCCTGTTAAATCGTCCCCTTGAAAGCTAAATAGAAATCATGTCCCAGTGTCCAACTCCACTTCAAGTGCGTTTTTCACCCCATTCGCCAATTGCGGCCGCTAGATCATTTGCACTCTGGGTTTCCTCTGACCTTCTCCATCTTCCATAAGTTCGCCATGTCGTCCACCCTCATCTGGTGGAAATATAATGTCATTGAGCTGAGCGGTGCTGCTGGTTCATTAATTCATCTTGTTCCTGTTTGCTAATATGTTATTGTTGGGTAATCCGTATCCGGGTTCCACGCTCATATCTATTAATTGATTTGGGGATTTATTTCTCTTTGGTGTTTCTGAGTGTGTTTAATATTTGCATAGCGGCGTCGTCTCGCTTCAGCCCATTCTTGATAGAAGAAATGAGGGAGATGGCTGCCCGAGGAAGTATTGCTCTGGATCAGAAGTCAGAAGAACATATGCTACTTCTGTTATGCAATTGGAAAAAAGAAGAATTCTCTCAAGTGTATCCTCACACGCACAAGACACTCATGCTGCGCAAGTGTCGTTGATGCCTCAAACACATCACCGTACTGCTTATATCAGGTATACTTCATTCTTCTCTTTTGCATGTGTACATTTAATCTGGCCATTTATCCGCTATTGATTTGTTCTTATTTTTAACTGAAACAACAGTGCATTGAGGCAATTTTCAAAGGAAATTATTGAAGATGTGATTTATCATTTATGGTCCCAGCGTACTATGCACTGATATGCTGAATCGTGTGTCAAGGATATAAACATAGGCGTAATTCCCCATTTAATTGTGTTTATATGTAAGAGTTTAAAAATCCATTTTATGTTTTGGGTTTACACACCAATATCTTGATAAATCAAGTTGACCGATCCATGGATGGATAAGTACATATGGTTAATATACACGCACTCATGGTTATAATGGGATTTGAATACTTGAGGGCAACCTGTTGGTGAGAACTCTAAATTGTCTATCCCTATTCTCAATGCATGCATCACCATGCATTCAACTCAAAGTATTAAATGATTATGTTTTTGCAAACAATAGCAAACGAACATCATGTAACCTACATTTCTTTGTATTCATAAGCATGAAGGGATGCACTTCAGATTTTAGTCCCAAACTGGCATTTATTTGTGACTGCACATTATTGTTTGTACTTTTTTTTACATTTCTTGGTGGTACATTGTTGTTTTGTGAAAATTTAAATTTATTCTTTGTACACCTCAATATTTGCTTGATTGTTCAAAGTATATAATTATTATAACAATAACATACTTAATTTTTAGTAAGATAAACGTGTTTAATTTTAAACAAGATACGTGCATTGCACGTGCAACATTACTAGTTCCCTATTAAGAATCAAACAAAATACTCTCTGTATATCCAGATGGACGGAGACAATAATACCAGTTGACCGGCGCTGTACGTACGACTGGATGCACCCACATGGCCACATGTATTCCGTGGAAAACGAACTGACGCCCCCGCCAATCGGAACGCCGGAAACGGAGTGGACTGCTTCCCTCCCTCCCTCCCGTCACATCTCCGCCGGGCCCCGCCGTCGTCCGTCCGCTGCCACAACCCCGCTGGCCGAGCCAGCCGCCATCCGCCAGCCGTTTGCGCCCTCCGTCACCACCTACCCGGCGACGCGCCGGCGATCCGTTCGCGCTGCCCCCTCCCCCCGCGTAACCACCCCCTTCCCGGTAGCAGCACTCTAATTATTCTACTCGCTCCTCGCGGCCGTCGCTGTCTCGTGATTAACTCCGCTTCACTCCCTTCCTTCTCCGTCGCCATCGCCCCCGCCCCCTCCGCCCTATCCCCTCAAATAATGTCGTCTCTCTCTCTTACGATACGACCGGGTGGTTAGTTAGCAGTTAGCACGCGCGCGCGCGCTGGTGACTACCTGGAGGCCGCGGCAGCCGCGAATCGGCCAGCCAGCCCTGTGTTCGTTCCTTCGCGCGCTGGAAGTCAGAGCAGAGCAGAGCACGCCAGCCGGCGGCGGCTATGGAGGCGATCCGGCCGGAGAGCCATCCGATCACCAAGGTATGTGCCGGCCTGCCTCCTGTGATGCACGTTCATGTCGCTTGCAGTGGGTTCTCACTGGTCCTGCCCCATTCGATTTGAACCCGCTGTACTCGTTCGTCCCCTGTTCTGCTGCAGGATTCGAAAGCTTTTTTTCTTTTTTGTTCAAGCACAACCAAATAGGCATGTGAAGGGTTCTGATATATTGAGGATTTTAGCTCTGTATTAGTCAAACATCTATCTATGTTCCATTTTGTATAAACTTGGCAAGATATTAGGATACTTTGAAGATATGTTGGAAGAATTGTTTTGGGATTCTGTTTTTGTTATTCTGGTGCTTGAGTCAAGTAACTTAAAGTTTCACCACAATTTTGAGTTTGATCTAACATCTTTGCAATACACTAGAATTACCTATCACTGTTCCATTGAGTCCAGTGGTTTTATTCAAATAAAAAATCTAGTGATTAGCTGTTTGTTAGTTCATCAGAAATCACAACACTATCTTCCGCCGTTTTAAATAAATAACTGATGTGTATATGACAGATGGGAATGAAAGCAAATGAAACTAGTATGTTTATCGGTTTCATTTCACTTCCAGTGAAGACAAGCCATCATATTTATGCTCAAGTTTTAAATTTTCCTGTGCTGACTAATTTAATTTCAAATTTCAAGATTAACATTGATTTTAAAACTGTTTACTTGCCTAAACCAAAACTAAAACCCGTGCAGGTGTTGAGTGAAAGAATGAACCCTCTGCTCAATGGATCAACCATTCCAGATGGATGTCTATAACATCCGAAGATTCACTGACGCCGAGATTGCTGTCCTTCAAGTCCAACTCCAGCACCGAGAACTACTTTGAAGGGTCCGGAAGAGCGCTGTCACGATCCAATCGCCACGTTTCCGCCCCAAATGCGAGAACAACTACATGGAGTACTTGGATTTGATGAAACTGGAAGTCGATGCGCAGCTTGATAAGCTCAAGGTGGATGTGACAGGTCTGGAGAACTACGCCTTACCGGACAGCGTTTACATAATCGGCACACACCTGGGCATGTCTCTTATGTGATGCTGATTGAGATCGATGAAAGGTTCAATGCACTGAAGCTGCTGCTGGCCGTCGTGTTCCGGCAAGCTAGGGAGATGCTTGACCTGAGTAATCCTCCGTTACTGATCTCCAGTGGGAGCATGAGTTGCAGTTGGAAATCATCAACATTACCATCGGTGAGTGCATTTCTGGCTTGCAAGTGGAGCTAGAGAGAAGCTGTATGAGCAAATTTCTGTCACGAACACCATGAGTAGGAATTGGCAGGAAGCAGTAGCTCAATGTGCCGCCATGCGTGAAGACCTGGGTGCTCTTTCGAAGCTGTTGTGTCCTTTGGTACCAGAATCACATATTTCTCACAGTAAGAGTGAAGGTAGCAAGAGTAGTAGGTGGAAGTACAATATATTTGGAAAGAAAACAAAGGAGGATCAAGCTTCAGCCCGTACCGAGGGAAGTAAGAGTTTCAGGAAACAGAAGTCCATGGTTATCTCAGAGAAATCGGACTTCCGCCATTTGAATGCTATGACGAAGGAAGAAACAATAAGCTATTTCAAATCCGAGATAAGCAAGTTGAAGAGGGTGCATGAATCAGCCTTGCTAGAAAAGACGGAAGAGCTCTTTAAATTGAAACGGGAGAAGGGCTCTCTTGCTCTTCAGAATGACGTGGAGTTTGAACCATTAAGAAAGAAAATTCCAAAGATCATTGCTAGAATGGACCAAATCATTTCCAAGAATATAAAGGCACCCACACATTACACGACTCACAGTGAAATCGATGAGAAGTGCAGACTGGCGAGCAAGATTGATTCTTTGTACTATGACAATCAGCAACTTAGAGGTTTGCTTGCAGATAATATGAAGGATGTTAAGGCATTATCATCTCAGCTGTCTGAAGCTAGTAGAGACATGTCTCTTCAATTATCTTCAGAAGAAGAGCTCTTGAGGCAAATTGAGAAAAGTAAAGAAGAGTGGGAGGACCTACGAATTGAAGGCGATTTTAGGGATGGGCTATACCGTACTGTTACAAGGAGTTTACTTGATGATTCTGCGGACGACATGAAGGATGCTGCACTAAGTTTTGATGCAAAACTGTATTCATTTGAAGCTGTGATCTCTGAAAAGGAGAAGGCGTTGTGTTTGTCGAATGAAGAAAATAGGAAGTTAAAGGAGAAGCTAGCGGAGCTAGAGAAAGAGTGTTCATTCCAAGAGCATCAGGATCCAGAAATCATCAAGCAAGAGAGTGCCGAAATGGTTCTGCGTGATATTGAGGTGGAGCCTCAAGCATCACCAGGAAGATCACATGAGACTCCCAAGCAAGTTCTGCAGTATGATGAACTTCTCAAACGGAACGGTTCAAATATGGATTACGATGGTGCTCTCACTAAGAACGGGCAGGAAAAGCAATTGGAGTGCATTTTGGTATCTATCATGAAGTTGTCAAAGGAGTTTGTGGAGATTGAGCAAAAATTGTCAACGGAAAAAACTGAAAGCAGGTCAGTCCATCTTGCTTTTAAAACAAAAATCCAATGCATGTGTTACATATTTAACTATTTTCATTCTCACCAATGTTTCATACATTAGGTCAGAACGGTTTAAAAGTCCTTATGCCATTGCTTGTAAAGACGTCAGATTTGACCATTCCAAATCTTGATCATACTTGCAACTTCTCGCGTAATATATTTTGGGAATACACTCAACCATAACTTGACGCGGTTATCATTATTTCAGATCAGAGGATTTGAGTGATCATTGCAGCCACATGGTCAAACAAGCCGTGGTACTTACAAAAGTAGGCCTCTGGTACAAACAAATGCTTGAAGCAAGGCGTTCTGAGCTCCAAAAGGCTGAAGCTAAGGTATTCATTTGCTGATGTTGTCTATCTTCTGTGGTATATTGTCAAACACACTCTTTTATTCTTCATATACAGTAGCACTCTGCGAGTTTTCTATCTGCAAATTGAGTAAAGATGAGTACTACATGCATAACAACCAAAGGTTCATTTTTTAGTTGAACTTGTATTTGTCTGCAGTAACATGTGATATATCATTATGAACTAATTATTTCGTACACGATTCAGGTTGTCGTTTTGGGCGACAAGGTTAATGCACATTTGAGTCTTCTCGAGAAGATATATGTTACTCTTGATCACTACTCACCCACATTGCAGAAACATCCGGCGGTAAGTACTGCAAGTCAATCTCACAAGTGTTAATTTGTTCTTATTATTCATGTCATAAGTTGCTTCTTAGTTTCTTAAGCCTTTGATATCATTCTCAAAGTCTCGGCACTAGGTCTGCGTTACAGTTGGCAAGAGTATACATGCCAATCGTTAATCTGTTCAACAGTGAGAAGAACTGAAGATTTAACATGGGTGCTCTGTGTGCAGTTGCTGGATGCTTTCCTGAAGACATGCAAGCTTGTCGCGGGTTTGAGAAGTAGACACGATGACGACGAAACAACATAGATGAGTGCAGATAGGTGAGATAACCCACACTAGAAATATTTTTCAGAACTCACCAAATTCATAGTTTATTTTGAAACCCATTACGAATTGTTATGGTCTTCTTTTAATTTACATCCTGATTTTAAAATTTGTGATTTTTATATATAGTTCCGCATGGAACAATATTAACTGTACTATTGCTGACTGTTGGGTACCCTTGGCATGCTACAAAAAATGCAGGGTTTGGCTTTGCTTGAGTCTGGCTTTAGGACCCAGGAGATGCTAGGTAGATGCAGCTGATGCCCGGGCTCATGTGCTCAATCATGGGCGGCTCTCCAGATGTAGAACAAGAGCAATTGTTCCAGACTTGATTTTTGATATGTCTGTATATTTCAAAGTGATTGAACAGGCACTTCTGATCTGCCGTTGTATATATTTTAGGTCCAGATAAGCACACCTTGATGTGGATCATGGATGGTTTGGTTACAGGTTGGGAATGTAGTAGCTGTTTTGTTGTGCACATGGTTGTCATCCTACCCTACTTTACTGAATCATTGTCAGTTAGTTATGAATACTGGAATGATTATCCGAGTCATCAGGTAGAGAATGATTATTTGGGTTTTTTCTTGGCCAATTTTGGAGATTTTAATAAACCAGATTAATAGATTTTTTGTGTCCACACTGTTAGATGCCCAGCTATGTATGGATGTTATGTTTGCACGAGCCTGTCTATTTTTTTTCCTTCCGCAAATTAGACACTTTGAAAATAAGCTCCAGACATCTTAAGAAATGTATTACAACAGTAGGAAACAGGTTTGTAACTTGATTTTTGTGCATTTTCTTCCGAGGATCGATAATTGTTCAGCTATTTGTCATAGATATGTTTTTCCATGGTACAATTTAAGGTATCTCAAAGTTTCTTACTCAGCCACAGGCATCATTTGTACCTCTGGTGCATCGTCGATAACAAAACTGTATACGCACTGGTGCCAATCTAGCAAGATTAATGATAAAGCTAAACCACACTTCTAAATTATAGATGCATGTATTACACAAAACATGAAACCCGCAAGGGGGTGACCATGCTATGATCACTTAGTTGAGACAACAAAATGCTTTCTGACTGAACTTGACTGGCCACAAGGTGGTCTCCTTAGCTCGGCATTAGATGCGCGGTTACCGCATTCCGCTTCTGGGTTTTGAGCTGGAGACAGACTCGATGATCCGGTACATCCATCGGTCAAGCATTCCTGTACCACTCAAGGCAGAAAAGTCGGTATCAGTTTTGTGAAGGTGGAACCGTAAGAAAAATATTACTGTTTGTTGTTTTAATGTGCAGATTCTGCATGTAACCAAGTCAGAAAATCCTAGGACAGTTACTGAAGCCGGTCCTAACAGCAGCATATGACAGAAACACTATCTTGTTTTTTTTCGAAATGAGAAACACAATCTTGTGGGCTGGAGGTAAACCTGTCATTGCAAATGTACCCCCAAGAACTGCACAAAGGCGAGTTATGAAATGTAGGAAGTTGCGTCTTTCTTCCTTGATGGTGACTGTGATTGGCGAGAGATCATACAGGAAGTAAACAGCTGCAGAAGGAAAACGGATCAGTCTTTGGAAAAAAGATGAAGGTACCAGATTTCGTGAGCAGGGTGGGGACGGGGTTACCTGGCCAGGATCTATCAGTTGGGCGGATGGGAACAAAATACTCCGTCACGGAAAACTGATTTGTTGGCACCACTTTCTTTGAGAGGTATCTGTACTCGGTTGGAACAACCTACATATCAATTTGAATAACAGATGACGACATTTTTCTCACACAAAAGCAAGTAATTGCAGAGAATATAAAGTGATAAATTTCCATCGGGGCTGCAGCCTGCAGATGACCTTCGGTGATCTCATGTACAAGTCAGATTCAGTGAACCAATTTGATATAGGGTCATAGGAAAAAGGTATCAGAGGGGCATATGCGTTTGGCTTGCACAATATTTGTCATGATTATATCCTCTTCAGCAGGGACCTTATCTATTATTGTCTAAAATTTGCAACAAGCATCTTGCTGTCTGAACATGATTGATGGCAATGGGAAACTATTATGAATGGCTACTAACCTTGATATAGTATTTGAATGTTCCACTTGCGTCATGCAGTATCCTTGAAGTATCATCAAGTGGATTGTGAACTCCAGGGTATTCTGGACCAAAGGACAGAGTATGGATAACATGACTAACGTTGACATGGCTTGACCCGTCAAAAATCTGCATCCAACAGATGGATAATCATCATCTATATTATAAGAAATGATCAGCTGAAAACTGTACTGACAGTGCAATGATAGATAAGAACATATACCGAAAGCACAGGGAAAGCGCACTCTGCCTTAAGATTACTATACGAGGTTGAGAACCGGCAGGTTTCATTGGTTTCTGTGGGTTTTGGACTAAATTCCCTACACGGCTATATACCTAGCCACACTCGGAAATATGTTCTACTAGAAATTTAAATGATGCCTTGTGAATAAAATGGAAGTTAATTGTCTCCATTTCATACACTACAAAGAGCTGAAGCTTAAATTTTATTCTACAAATCTCACTCTATTGTTAAATAAAGTCTGCATACTTCAGACCAAAGAATATACAGATTGAAGAACACTAGAGTATCTGCAGTTTTAGATGAATAACCTGATTTGCAACAAAAATGTTTAAACCATGTACTGATATATGGAAGTTACCAGCAACCCTCTGCACATCCAACGCACCATAAACCTGCAAAAATGAAGGCATAAATTTTTTGACAACACCACAGAATGTAAACATTAACCAAAATATCGTCCAGTAAAATGAACAAATACTGGTCAAGAAATACTTACTCGGCATCCTTCACCATTTTCAATTGCAAGTTTGACACTCTTAACCATTTTATCTGCATCTTCGTTGAAGGTGTGCTCAGGCTTCTTTTCTTCAACCTGGTGCTCATGACCTTTGTCTGATTTAAACTTAACACATGAGCACATTACAACGCAGAAGAGCTAAGCACCAATAAAATCTTACAACAAGCTAACTTTCCACAAGGAAAAAAGAACAGCTACCACATTGAGAATGCAATAAAACCTGGGATGTACTTATTAAATAATCTGTGAATGCAGTTAGCTTTGAGATTTTATCCAAAACCTAGATGAACAGTGAAGTAAGCTGCCAAGCTGCAACTACCAAATACATGACTCAGTTGACTGCTCACTTTGGCCTATCATCTGAAACTACACAAGATGCCTAGTTTCACCAATGCCAACCTTTCACTTAAAACAGTTTTTAAGAGAGAAAGTGAGTTGATAGTTCATTGCAGCAATAATTTCTGTATTTGTTGGTACATCTTTCCCGTACCTGGTCATGTATACAGTATAGTGCATGTCCATAACAACTATATTGAGAGATAACATTCCGACGTTGGGGTTTATTCCAGCACACACACTTAATAGAACATACTAGGCTTCTAGTAAAGCAAAACTGGTCCATGAAATGAAACATTCTAGCTAAAGCATGTTTGTCCATCAAATGAATTTTCTTACTACAAACGTATCGCCTATCGGTCCATCAATTTAATTAATGTTGTGTCTTAACTAAACAAGACTGGAGAGTAATAGTATTTGGTTCTGTTTCAATTATATAGTACTTATCTAATTAACCCAAAGGATAATTATAACAACAAATAACCATTAGTAGCGGCCATGATTTTTATGAAGTGAGCAAATCAAGAAAATGAATTGAAAAGGAGATTCTTTTGTATGAAAACTTAGTACTAGCGCTATGTTCAGTTTTCCTTTTATGGGGAAAACAGAATATACCATGATCATGAGTCCCATGCTCCTTTTCAACAAGATCAGACAAGTACTCAGTACCGATGATGTGGCCATGCTTATCCAAGCGAAGCTGCATACAGCAGATGTAAAATATTATTAGACATGAGTACATGACAGACATATACTGAAGAGTGAAATTATGGACCATTTAAAAAACTACAACTCTACTGATAAATACTTTCTGGAAGTATGAATATGAAGACATTGGCAGCAAAGAAAAAACATAGCCACAGCTAAAACTGCATGTTTTTAAGGCAGTAAGGCGTTCTACCCCTGCTCTGACACCTATGCGCTTAAAGCAGGCAATTTTCCAAGGCCCTACCAGGGCACCTTACCGCTTAATCATAAGGCTACTCCTTAATAACCATGGTTCTCTGCAACCTACACTCTAATCTAAGACAATAACTGGCCAAAGTAAGCTAGCATATAGGCCTGCTTCATGGACGTAAGAATTTGTACGTAATGTTTCTCCATTACAAGCAATAGAGATAATTATTAATAAGTGCAGCTACTGTCATATTAGAACGTACAAGGATCTGGTCGTATTGAAAGTAAGTAAGTAACAAAGTTTTGACATCAGATGGTACCTTCCAAATATTTGTATGCAAGTCAACCTCATGTTTGCCAGACATGTCAATTGCATCCACACTCAAGACTGAATGCCAACAGAAGACAATGAATATATATCAAAAGCATGAACAATATGCAAAATAATGTCCAAACGGAACCTTGCATCATACTGACACTGGATATGTATTTAATCAATAACTGACCTTCGCATGGTAAAGCAGGAAATGATACATTTATATGAATCGGCAGAGTTTCTCCTCGTTTAAGATCTACAGACATCTGCACACATTAGAAAACAGTTCATGATCGTGAAGTTGGCAGCCAAAACAAAGCATATAAAACCACCATGTCCAAATACACATGCTTTTTTCATCATGCAAATATTTGGACAGGTTGGTTTTGTATGTTGAAGCGAATGAACCTAAACAGCACACGAGAAATTTCTATCGCCTGCGGGCACACAAGCATACAAGTTGTGAAAAATGGACAGAGAAACATAGATATTGCAATGAGCTGCATACGCTAGTCAGTCAGAAAAGGAGCCGCCATACCTGATGCATCGTGTAGGTTGTAAGATAAAACGTGAGCTCATGAGCGAACAGTGTAACCATTATAATTAGCCCGATAATCGTCACTGTCAAATACACCAATACAAAGTGTAAATTAAACATATCCCAAACATCTATCAGAGACAGTTCCAAAAGATCTATCTATCTACGTACCTATAGCACCAGAGTAAGTCTTCTTCAACAGGTGGTCTTCCGCGTGCGGGAACGCATTGAAGTTCTTCAGAGACGGTATCCTCCCCATCTTCGCAGCTGTCACAAAACATATCATCAACCTCGTCAGATACTACCGCAAGTGTTTGCCAAGCCAAAGTCTCTAGATTTGACAGGAATTCTACATGAACGGTCGCTCCTCCCCCGGGAACAGCGGACCAGTACAGAATTCTCCCCGCGTCGTGTTCAGCGGAGCGGTCTCTACAGCTCCGCCGCGGGGCGCGAGGGAAAAAAGGTAAGCTTTGTTGGATTCGAGCCGGCCGCGACGGCGACCCTCCCCCCAGATCGGACGGAAGGGACCGCGTGCTACGAGGTATAGGCGGAAGATATGCTCACCGGGAACGGGAGCGGGGCGCTACGGGCGCTGGCGGCGGGTCTGGATCTCGCCGCCGGCGATCTCGTCGGCTCAGGACACCGTGCCGAGGCCGGAGGCGGAGACGGAGCAGGCCGTAGTCGCGGTCGGAGACACGAGAGAACGGAAACCCAACGACCCGAAACTAGTATCCGCTCCGCGTGACGGACGTGGTCGCTCGCTGCCAGGTGGGACCCTGGTCCGTACAGCCCGGCCCACTGGGTATCGTGCCTAGCTTGAAAATGAACCGGGCTCAGCCCAGCTGCTTGCCGTCCATCGCCTGCAGCCGTTCGTCGACGCACGACGGCCTCTGACGCCGCCGGCCACACCTCACCCCTCCGGCCGCCGTAGGTACGCGACGCTGCTCCCCACTGGGCGCCGCAGGTACGCGACGTGGTTCGTTCCCGACCATCTCTCTGCCGGGCCCTAGATCCGTCCCCCTCCCGCCTTCCCGAGCCTCGTTTGATCCACCTCTGTATTTGCGGACAGATTCAGCGTGATGGGGGACGCCGAGGCGGAAGGGGAGGCGCCGCGCTGCGTCGGCTGCGGCCGGCGTGTGAGGACCCTCTTCGTGCAGTACTCTCCGGGCAACATCCGCTTGATGAAATGCGTAGGAGGCGTCGTCTGCGTAATCCTTTTGCCTTGTGCTTTGCAACCGCGTTTGAACTCTGGATATGCTGTTGGCATGCAGGATAACTGCAAGGCTGTCGCTGATCCCTACATCGAGTGCGAGTTCATGGTATGGTGGCCAACGATATACGAGTTTGAATTCCTGATACCGACGCCTTTCGTATGTCCAGCACGCATGATACACTATGTCAGGCCTTAACTTCTACTCTTCGTACGCCCCTGTAGATTATCTTGATTGATCTGATTCTGCACAAGACCAGGGCCTACCGTCACCTGCTGTTTAATAAGCTGCACATTGGTTCATCCCTTGATAAGGTGAGAACCATTCCATATGATCCTATGCCTGTGCCATATATTTCATTTTTACGAGCTTTTGGTGCTAATGCTCTTAACATGCATAATTTTTCATGTGGTGTTCCTTAGCGATTCTGTAGTAATCTGCTAGCACTGCAGTTAATTTATAGATGTGATGTTTGTAATTGGTATCATGATCATTTGAGTTAAATTGTTTGGTTTACACAGTGTCTACTCTATCTGAAGTTGTGGAAAATACTGAATTGTTGTGGATAGACCTCTTTTTTTTCTCGTTTTACTCAAGCAACAAAGAGTGGTAACAATTAGCACCATCGAACTGTCTTCCCACTTTTACGATTTCCCTCATGCTGCCGATGAGTCATGATACATGAGAATTTAAAGCTTCATCTGATCTGCCTGGTTTTCTTCTTGTTGATGTTTTGCCTGTATCATATGACACCTTCAGCCTTTTATTTTTAAGCTTGTCATTCCATCCAACAAGAGGATATTTGGGACTCGTGTTTTAATACTTTTGTCTCGTGTACTTGTTCTGTCATACTCTAATGTCTGCTTGCTTTCAAGAACTTATTCTCTGGGTAAGTCCAGTTTTTTTCTATGTGACTGATTGTGGTTTTGCTTGCAGGGAATACTGTACCAATCCATTCTGGTGCATATTATTCTTGACGCTTGTATCCAGTTGATTTATAATTTCTTAGTTTCTGTTTTGGTTGTTTCAAATATTTAACTTAAGCGACCCATAACTATGCAAGTCAGAATATTGGTTTCAAAAGGCAACAAAGCTGATAGGAATTCTTCCACAAGCACGTTGTTGACAATTTTCAGTTGCAGCGAGGTGATTATAAAAGCTGTCTGTATTCAAATAATCTGATGTTTCCGCTTCTCGTTACCTAAACACTGTATTGATGTTCTGCTGCTCTTCAGGTTCTGGGTGATGCATTGTTAGGGAACATCGTATTTATGGCCGTATTACTTCTGGGTGTACGATATATTCTCAAAGTAACTTTTGATATTACGAGGTATTGTTGTATACTTGTATAACCTTTTTTTAAATATGTCTTGATATCTGGTGGAATACTTCAGTTCTCGTGACAAAATTCCTAGAAATACACTTGCTATATCATTGCGTGTGAATTGTTCTCAGTTGGATTTATCTTTGTTGTAGCCAGTAGAAATTCTGTAACAGTACATTTCTGTCTTAGAAGATGGTGAATCCTATTAGAGTTTCACATTTGATGTTCGCTATACTTGGGCTCACGGTTACATTTCTGTTACTCAGGTATAGAGAGGTTCTATTAGCTGTCATCATTTCAAGCTACTTCAAGTTATTTCTTCTGACAATGATGGTATAGAAGAATCGTATGGGAAGGATGTTCTGTGAATTTATCTGCCAATTGTTTTCTTTGTATTTGATTATCTCATCTGCAGGTATGGGAGTTTCCATCATCTGCTATATTCATTGTTGAAATATTTGTTCTGTCATCAAATGTTGTCGCCCTGAGAGGTAAGCAACTAAGCACTGCATGTTTCTTCCATAAGTATTTTGGTATTCCGTGAGAATTTCTTATTGCCGTTTTCTAGCTGTTAGGATTATTTTCCCATCCACAAGAGTCATGGTTGTTGAACACAAATCGACGTCTAAATAAGCGTAAACATGCTAGATATCATAGATAATTATGTCATAGCTCTGTGTAGCGTCAACTGGTACAGAATCACAGTTTCCCTTCTAGTCCTGTAGTATTCGAACCCTCATAAGATGGTTGTGTGAAATGGTCACAATCTCCTCGAATGATTGAGGTCTGTCATATTCTCATTGTATCCTACAGAATTGATTGATAGATCTAGGCCTCAACTTTATCATGTCCAACGTCTTAAATTTCCTGAAGTATACATCACTTTCAAAGTTTCAATACAGAAGCAATACCTGCTATACGCTGAACTATCCTACTGAATTGATTTGTAGTTCTAGGCCTCAGATTTTCATGTCCAACGTCTAAATTTCCTGAAGTATACATCACTTTCAATGCAGAGTACCTGTCAATGCAATGCCTGCTGTACACCTGATATACGCCTAACTTATTAGTATTGTCGGTTCGGCCCTAGCTTTCGGTACTGAACGCATTGACAGACGGATTGTACTGAAATTGAAAATGGTTAATATCATTTCGAGATTCAGAGCTCAGATATATTTTCCCGCCTTTGCTTTATACTGAAAGGATTGTCCTGTTACTTTGATGAGCAGAACCCAAACCCATAGTTTATTAACTAATTGCAATTCTGTGAAAACTGAGCGTCCTGGTTCCTTTGTGCAGTCATGACACGGTTCCCAAAAGCCAATTGCGTGGGAGTATGCTTCGTGGCGCACGCAGCAAAACACTTCACCGAGCAGTGGCTCCTGCGGACACCGTGAACATGGTTTCATCAGGACTGTCCGCCATCCTGCTCCTAGGTAGGTAGCCTTAGATGGGCTTCGTTCCAGTCCGTCTAAGCATATTGTGCAGCGTTCATGATCCTGCTCGTACTGCAGCGGAGCAGATCGAATCATTTGCGACGAACTGACCGACCGTCCTTTGCAGTGTCCGTGCGAGTTCTGGACCACGCCGGAACTGGAGATTGGGGGTTCTGGCCCTGTCCTGTTTCCCGTTGTACCGAGGCAGGAGCCGCAGTGTTTTCTGGGTTGTGCGTTCTTCTCCGGCAAGCGGTGTAGATGGCCTGTCCCGTTCGCCTACTTATGACTCCTAAGTGGTAGCAGTAGGCTGGTAGCTACTTCCCCTGTTCACGGAAGTGCGTCACCGAAAGGGCCTCTCTACCTTCTGACCACACGTGTGCCAAATGCAGCACGATTCAGTGTGTCTTTCGCTTTCTCTCCTTCCTTTTTCTGTAGTACTTCAGTTTTGATTTTACGTCCGTTGTAAAGAAAAAGAGCTTTGGGTGGACGAGCTGTATACTTGAGCTTGAGCCGAACTTGGTTTGAAGAATCACGAACGACCATGCTAGAATATATACTACTACGATTTTTTTTCTTTTCGGCTCATTGGGAACCTTGTGATATTTTACTATTGCCTGCTCATAGCCTAGGAAAGCTTACCCACATTGCTCGATCAATGGACACTTGTTGGTGGGACTCGAACACTCGCCATGGATCAACATCGGCGCCATGAAGGCGGTAGATCCTACTACTGCCACTGGTGTGGACACAGGACACCGCAACGGTTAACATAACGGCAGCAACAGGTTCGATCGAGACCGCATTATGACTGCGCACGATAACTCATGTAATATAGGCACATGTTCCTGCACCGACACATGCCCGGTACCTGGCCGTTTTCACCTGTGGTTTCTCGTTCCCCAGCCAGAGCAGGGCGCCATGACGAGGAAGACGGAAAACCTCAACTGCGTGCGTCTTGGTAAGTGCACTGAATTGACCGTCCTTCGAGTTTACACCGATCAGTTTATACCGAGAAAAAAAGCACAATTTCCTTACTCTAGCCAGTTCATTATGTCTTTGACGAACTGTCTCCTGGTTCATCATAGACATGAAACACGATCAAGTAGACAGGGGACAACAGGCTCCACCACCCCTCAACTAACAAGTGTGGTTTTCGTCCGTCCGTGTGCATACATTTGTTTGTTTCTCCTTTTAGCTAGTGCCCGATTCTTTGACCCGTACGTGCGCACTTTTGACTCAAGCACGATAATCTCATGTGCTTGGATTGGATGCCACCACACGTCCACACCACATTGTCCTTACACCAATCTACAATACTGTTGCCTTTTGGTGAACCCTACTCACACCAACCATCTCCTAAAGTAGCTAGCTCCATTTTTAGGCGAGCTAACAAAATAGGAGTAGCAAATTTTGGCAGCCTTTAGTTGAATTATCACAGTTACAAGTTGTACGTACTGTTGCATGCGATGAGTAGTTCACCAATCGTATCATGATGCAAAATGGATAGGAAAATCTCAACCCGTAACTTTCTCAAAAGGTTTCGACATTATCCCTCAAAGTAAGGCCCTTGTGGTGTCTAGCTTTCTTATCCCCTGCTAGTGTTGTCATTCAGCCATCTCCCACAGAAGTGGAGTTACACAACATATGAGTGTGACTTTAGGTCAAGGTAGAGTAATGGATGAGTTCTTGTCTACTGCTTAAATGGTACTAAAGAATCTTTTCTTTTTGCTATAAGTAAGAGGGAAATTCACTAACCATAAACTGCACACCTCTTGCTATTGGTCATCAAATTACATGATGGACGGCCATTACAAATTGCGTAGTGCACAATGCAACCTTCGCTTCGAAGAGTTGTTTTTCCTTGTGTATGATTGCATCTGAATATACAAAATCTTAACAGGAGAATCTTTGTCCTATCCTAGATTGTAGAGGCATCATGGACTCTTAACTATCCTTGCATGGGCCACTGATATTTAGGGACCACTTTACGTTTCCATTAAATATATAGGTCAAGCTTTTGAGGACAATCTATGTATTGGTAGTACATGTAAAAGGCTAAAGCAAGAAGTATAATTAGATCTTAGGGTGTATCTGATTTAAGGCAAATGTCCCTAGCCACTAATCTTGGCTAGAAAATAAACTAGTGGGTAATGTGGCATGGTGATGTCCAAAATTTTCGCAAGCCATTCAAACAAGGGTCAAGTTTTGGCCATTGCAAAAAAATGGTAAGATATTGTGGTAATGAATATAATCAAACCTAACCTTGTTTAAAAGTGAAAAGCACTGAAGCACACATGTGTATGTCCATAATAAAAAGATTTTTTTTACAGTAATGGTCCATAACAAGAAACTTGATGGAAAGAGCAAATTAGGAAAATATGGCGTGACCTTAATCAACAAAATATTGACAACTTCGCATGCTAGAAATCCAAGCAAAGGAATAAGGTGGTCACATTTAGAGCTTTTTTGTGAGTGTAAGTCTGTAACACACCAACCAGTTTACTTGTCTCCCGTGAAAGATGTCATGTATGCCTATTAAATCCTTAAGTAGTTAGGTTAACAACACATACCAAAGTAGCTCAATTTCATATTAGTCAAGACAACAGAATTTAATATGAGCGGTAACAATTAATTAAGGGAATTTTCTTGGTAGGTATTTATCATCTCATCTAGCTTGGACTCTACTTTTGAGCCAGTGAGGTAGATATGCATGTAGGCTCCTAGATACACCCCTTCGTGTTGTGTATTGTGGTCTAGGGATAGGGATTTGACGACCTAACACTGGACGAAACACCAAACCTTTGCTAGTGCAAGTTTTTGTCAAGAATTTACTTTCGCGTGATATTGTCTAATCTTGACATGGAAAATTTATTTAATTAGATTCCTAGCTTTGTTTATAATAAAAAAGGTTAGGCCAAAGAGATGATAGGAAATGCGACGTGAAAGGCATCAACAAAAGTACTCGCACACACGTATGAGATGTCGACAACTTGACATGCTAGAAAGCCAAGCAGCGGACAAAAAGTGATCAAGTTCAGAGGTTTTTGTTGCGAGCTGCAGCACACCAACCATCTCCTAATTATCTCCCTCGACAAACAACATCGCATGCCTCTCAAATCCTTAAT